>CAHIKZ030004872.1:2730000-2775000 GCA_903632075.3 Acanthosepion pharaonis
ATTGAGTTCAAAGACCATAAATCCGTAAATATGATGCATTGCCTAAACAGGCGTAAATACGAATGTTATATATCTTATATCCTGATATAATCCTAAAATAATAAACGGCATCTATATTATGGCACATATAGTAGATTAGTATTAACTCTCCGTTTAATAAGGACATCGATTTGTCTAAATCAGATTTTGAGATCCCAACTTCTCCAAAATATGTGTTTGTTAAAAATGCACTTGTTTGAAGATCAAACCTTTTAACAAGTTTAATCATTGCTTATACATTCACCAAATAGTTTGCCTTGGTCTGACAGGTTCACTTCAGTGCAATCACTTAGATTTTAAACACGGTTATCAGTCTCAGTTCAGATATGCAGATTAAAAAAAAATTAAAAGATTAATTAGGAAACAATGCAGCGTAAATATGGACAACTGCCGTATTTTAGGAAATAATTTAACGTCGTCAATCCGTTTTCATTACGAGTTAATTTGATTGAGCTTACTTCTATGCATCCATTTAAGAGCCACGACATCAGGCACTCTATATATACTTAAGAAATAATCAATATTATAGATTATAATAATTCAATAAATTACAAGATATGATAAAAGAAAAAAAATCAATGATTTTTATGTTAAATTGTGGACATTTTACTTAGTTAACGTTTATTATCATATGGCAATATTCATTTGTTAAATTATTAAACAGGAACAACCTTTATTTGACGTTTTCTTCACATTCACTTCTATTTTATTGGCGTAAAATGCGTATATTTCATTTATACACCTTTTAATTCAGATACTTCCTTTTTAGGGTATTGAACAAGAATGAATATATATATATAAAGACATTTTTATGTTTATACATTCTTTTTCTAGATGAATGTACGTGAGAAGTTCATGGAAGTTTAAGGTTTAAATACAGTAAGTTCGACTTTGCTAGCAGAACGCTCCTCTGTGGCCAAATCGGTAAAGGCACGTCAAGCTAAATGACTGTTCCGTATATCTTACAGGTTCGATTCCTGTCGGAAGATGAATATTTTCTGTGAAAATTTCTCGGACATTCAGACCGGTATTAGAGCATTTACTTAAATATTTGTATCTATAAAAAGAATGTATAAACATAAAAATATCTTAATAATAATTGTCGGACTCTGTCCATTTCATAATGTGTAACGTCATATATATATATATATATATATATATGAAAGAAAGAGAGAGGGGGAAATTGTTTCAGTGACCTTACCTCTCAGTTATCAGTCTAACATTCGGGATTGTCAGCAATTCAAAATTACTAGATGTATAGCCGCATGTAATTTATGCAGGCGAGCGTGTCTGCAAGCAGGTGAACCTATCGTTTCAAGGAAATGGATTTTGATAGGCTAGTTTTCAACATACACCTAAGTAAAGTAAGAGCAAGGTTAACAGCCTTCTTCATGCATCTATCCGCTCGAGATTTCCAGTAGCTTGTTGATTACTCACTTCCTTAATAAAGATTGGTTCTTGCACTTCGCTTCACCGCTGTATTTCGCACTGAACTTGCACCTTTGGTCGAGCAGCAAATCGAGTGGGCCAGGTTGAGCTGGGAAAAGCTGAATCGCAAACAGGCAAGAAATAAGCGTCGTTTATTTTATTCGGTATCGTCACAGTGGTGCGAGCAAAGCATTGATTCAGGTTCGGCTAAATCCGTCCTTACATTACCAATGTCTAATCCCATTTATTTATTCTGCTCGGTTTGGATACGTAAGCTACTAACTACATCGACACGTTCACTTAACTTGAAATGCATACACTGCGCAGCGGAAATAGAATGCAGCCAACAGCAACGGAATCTGATAAAATATTTTATGTGCGAGAAAATTTTTTTTTTCTTTTTATGAAACATGACATTAAAATTTATGCTGAACCCTTCCTGTAACCGAAGAGAGCTTGGATGTTTTGAGAAAGAAAATATTAACACTGCTTTTATTTAGCCGCACATCTCGTAAGTAATTATACTAGCATTTAGACATTCTCCTCCTTTCTGTGCCATGTAACCTCAAGACGTAGGTGATCATGGTTCTTCACAACTTCCTGTTCCTTTTAGCTCTTAATAAATTTTGCATTTCTGTTATTTCTCTAAAAACCTGTTCCGCCATCTATTTATTCATGTTCATTAAGCATGTAATGCAATCTTTTCCTCTCTCTATCTCTTGACTTCTGTCTATGCTTTTAGAATCTCATTTTCCAAGCACTCCTTCTTTATGTACACTAGAAACTTCATATATTTTATCTTGATGTTAATTATAATTTTCCTTTTTGTTTATATTTTCTCTAAAACGTCGTTGTTGCTCAAATGTTCGGCTCATAGAATACACACAATCTGTTCTGTTGCTTCAATTCTCTTCATCTTTGAGGAGATTGCACATTCAGGTGGAGAGATATCACGTAAACATTTAGTACCGTTTTCATTGCTTCCAGCGAATTTTTCTATGCTTTAGTACTCTGCTTACCTTTTGGAAAGCATCTTTAGGTATCACTATAAGCCTTCGGATTTTAGTATCATGCTCCCTGTATGGAGGAACGGTGTAGTAATGGAAAGCGGTTGGGAAAGAGGACTCGAAGAGTCGATTTCGAAATCCAGTCGAATCCATTAGGTGCTAATACATTTTGGAAAGGTACGAATCCTCTTCTTCTGTCCTCATCTATGGGTAGATAGCAGGAAAGACCGAGTTCTATAGATTTAGATGGCAACTGGTCTGCCGCAGAATGAAATGACAACCTACTGCGGGAAAAAGTCAACCGCGTCAGTCATGTATCAAAAGATACATGAATGCCTAATTGACTCTCTGCCCTCTATTAAAACACTTCATAGATATTTAAATTTCTGTTTTTGTTTGATTTTGGAATATCTAGTTTGCACTTTGTGTAACAGAAAAAGTTTTGAAACACACACACACACACACACACATATATATATATATATATATATATATATATATATATATATATATATATATATATATACTGGAAATTGGAGCTAATCTAGGTAGCGAAATAAGATCAGAGCAATTTTGTTTACTGATGGAAATCTGATCTCGCCTATTTGGAATCGGGTCATGACAAAGAAAATGATCAAAGTAATTTTTATTGGTTAAAATTTGAAATAGAGCTTACTAAGGCTATGAGAACCTTGAAATTCATATTGTTTTGGGTTGAAAACAGCACTCATGATAATCGGGTGTGGGTCAAGGGTCGATGTATGATCAACCAGATTCACCTATATAAACGCGTAGTTATGCTGAAGATGACGGTCGGGCGAGAGGGAAGTGGCCAGACGGGAGAGGCCGTGATCGGTCGGCATGTCGTCGTCACTGCGTGCCGTCACGTGCATGGGCACTCGCAGGCAACCGTTACGGGTCGCGGTGCTATAGAACTCTTTTCGAAAGAGTGGTTGCCTCGTCTACCGTCGAAAGCAGTACAGCTGGGTGGAGAGAGGTCGGAGATTGAAAGAGACGTCAGAGATTGGAATCTAACGCCTGCTAACATGTACTGTTAATATAAGTACCGACGCTTTTGCTACCACGAAGATCAATATTGCTGTTACTACTGCCGAGGAGGAATGCAACTATAAGCTTTAAGCCGCGCACAGAAATGTTTATCGCAAGAGTCGCATATCGTTCTGAGACGATTTAACTAGTTAATCAAACCCCACACTCTGTGTGTCTAGAATCCAGTGTATGACTTTTTCTTTTTCTTTCAAATAATTTTTTTCTGTAACCTGTTTCTTTTCTATACTATTCTTTTCTGCTATATAAAAGAGATTAACAATTCAACCATTGAATAGTTGTTTGTCCTGCTTTCTGCAGATATATATATATATATATATATATATATATATAGTGCATTCTAAATTTCTTAGCACAGACTCTCCAGTCGTGTCTACATCTTCAGTCGACTGTGAATGGAGGAACATCACTTCTGCTTTCTGGATCAAACCAAAAACAAGTGAGCAGGAAGCAGGATTAAACCAGTGGTCCGGTTGAATGATCTACGGATGCTCAGGGGACCTACGGTCACATCTTAGCGTAGCTTTGAAAATCAACATGTTAATCCCGCAGATATTTATGTAACATACTGTATATCCAGGACAGGTGTCATATTTGTTGATCTATGAATTAATTTATTACTTACATAGTGTTATTTTCATTTCAACCTCGTCTTCATTTTTATAAGTTAAAAGATGATGACGCGGCAATTTTTTCCCCATGTCTTTTCAGGGCGTTGCCGAACATGGCTGTACACAATTCCCTATCCTTTCTAGTTCTCGATAAATTTTGTTCTTTTGTTATCGCTCTAAACACTGTTCTACCAATCAATGCAGGTATGAACATCACTGAGACCGCGTTACACAGATAGGACATGTAACATGGGATTTATGGGACTCTACAATGGACACAGATAGAATAATCGAAACTAATCGCCCATACATTTTGATCAAATATCACAAGGAAGATGCTTTCCCATTGACATAGAAATCCATGAGTATTTTAATTTATCTGTGAGAATCTTCAAAACAAACTATGAGCATACAAGGATCTTGAAATGGAAGTCTAAAAATATGGCACATGAGGACATAAAAAATTCCAGTTACATTCGGAGCACTCGGGTGGATTGGATGGACTCATTGAAAGGATAGCTGATAGCCTATGCCTTAAAGAAACACGAAAAATACGTACAGCTCACATATCACGAAAAGATATCTCTATCAATTTTTTTGTTTCTGACTTTTTTTTCTTTTTTGTTTTCTTAACTGATCAGTGGAACATGTCATGAAACCATTTCTGACATTAAGTCTCTAACTGGCATTCAGAAGTAAATGTGTGTGCAACAGAAATCAAAGGAAATACTACTAATACTACTACTAAGGCTACTACTACTATTACTACTACTACTACTAATAATAATAATAATAATAATAATAACGAAAATAATCCTTTTACCATATAAAATTTTCTGAAAATCATTCCACATTTTGCCTGATATATCTTGCTGGATAATCGTATTCTTTGGCTTAGATGATTTCATGTTTAATTTACACTCTCAAAAAAAACAAAAAACGCTATATACTAAATTATTAGACAACTTGAGTATCATATATTTAATTTAACGAAAGATTATATTAAACTTACTAGTTATTAAATCCAGAATATGACCCCAAATATTTGGCATATAATATATATATTGCAGGTGTTTATTTATGCGTACATACCAGACAAAATGAGAGTCCATTAACCTAAACTTTGACTTGAACACACATATTTACTTCAGTTCTGTCGAGTCAATGTGCAAATGAACTCGAAAGTTATTCAACCTTACCGTAGGCCATCAAAGAGAATAACCTACATTACCAATAAAATAAAGCATTTGTTATCAAAATAGACTGAGTTATCGTATTGTCTAGGAAGTACAGAAATATTTTTGACCCTACAAATAAAAAGATGTAAGAGTTCAAATTCAAACTCAAGAAGCAACAGTCGAAATAGTTTTTTTTTTTCTTTTTTTATGATCCGTATTACAGCCAGGCAATTACATTTCGAGTAGGGTTAACTTGGACAGAAAAAAAAATAATAGGATAATTGGAGTGAACTCCGACACAATTCAACGTCACCAGACGCCAATTTTGGATTAAAATATATATTTTCAGCCGAACAAAAGAACAGAAATTTTGGAAAATGTGATTTATTATATTATTTATTATCTTTCAAACAAACGAAAATATTTTTCTCAGAAAAAGTTCTAAAAATTCCTGGATTAAGACAGGATTCTTCATTTGGAAAAAAATAAAAGAATGAAAACAAAAACTTGAAACCACTATTAACTTTGTAGTTGGAAGATAAAAATAAAAGCTAAATTGTTTTAGATAGATACTTGGAGAGGTTCAACTACTGAAAGGAGTGACTTTTAGAAACTCACATGTATGTAGAAAACACATGTCCTCTCATCAGCTATATGATGTTCCTTATATAAGCTTCAACTAAAACGTCGTAACTTTCATCTTGAGTTTCAGTAATCTGGAATTTACGAATTGTGTAACGAGAATTAACAAGCTCTCTTCCAGCCTCAACGATATAACATCGAACAAATAGTCTAAGAAAAACACAGGGTCTCCAAAATCCCAACATGGTTAACCTTTAAATGTAAGTAATTTCAATCGCCATTGAAGTATATGTTTATTTTGAACAGTAACAAGTCATAAGGCCAAGTTCTCAAGATCGGGGATTTATGTTGATCTTTCCCGATTTCCACATACATTTTCGCCGGTTCGCAGAAATCTTTCAAACTTCTGAACTGCAAATGTTATGTTGTTTTTCTCTATCAGATGACAATTTCAAGCAATGTAAACATTTGTTTCCTGTGATATTATATTTATATATGTGTAACTATATAGCTTGATACATAATACCTTCAAATATAAAAAACATACTCGAAAATATTTATATAATCAAATGGATAAGTCTTCAGCTTCAGCCACATCCGTGTGTGAGTTTTTATCTATAAAAGTTATATATAATATCGAATGTATAACACTTTCAAAATTATTTCAGGCAAAAAAAAAAATCTTTAAGCAAATTTTGTTTACGATTACATTATATTCAGTTATTAACGTGAGGTTTCAAAATATATAATGACTTCTTAAACGTAAACGTTAAAAGTTATTTTAATTGCACAAAACACATATTTTCTTAGTGGATATATCCAGTGCTCAATATTTGACATTCAGCCTGTGGTATACTGAGAACCATGCATCTGAATATTTATATTTCCGCTGTTTGTCACTTTCACTCAAATATATACACTCTTGTGCAAATTAATTGAAAAAACCACTTTAGTTTCCTTTCTTTCACCATACGTTTTAGACCCACTAAAGTGACAGGGTGTAATCAATTTCTATTTTTCCTCAGATTAGGTCGTTTGCAGTGGTGTGCAGTAATATGAATCTATTTTCTGGGTGTATAATGAAATATGCTTGGCCTTGGAAAATATTGCGCCATTTCCATCACGCCCAGACAGTGTTGTCTTATCTTTCGATTAGTTGTTCTACGTCTATTTATTGCGATGCAAATTACTCCAAGGACGTGTACGAAAACTGTGGCGCTGCACAAACATACTGGCAAGCCTTACCATTGATCAAATCAAAGTACTATTGAGTGACCCGGAAACTTTCCTGATTTAAATCTAATCTGTGGTCAATCCGCAAGGTACGACTTCGTGGAATGGACATACAGTGGGTCAAGTTACACTTCAAAAAAATACTAAAAAAACATACATAATAAGGTAATTATTCGTTTGTTTCAATTAATTTGCACAAGGTGTATCTATCTATCTATCTATCTATCTCTCTCTCTCTCTCTCTCTCTATATATATATATATATATATATATATATATATATATATAATAAATACAATATATAAAAATTAATTAAATCGGATCAAGAAACATTAGTATTAAAAAGTGCTGAATAAACGAGTAAAAATTACAAGATTAAAAAATAGCATGTAGAAAATTTTACTTTAAAAATTAGGATTTCAATTGAATCCGATACTTTGGTTTCAACCTTACGGTATCTTCAGGCGATATTTTTTTTTATTTTCAAATGACCAGCAAATGCTATTTAAATTTTTTTAAAAGAACGCTACATCATTCATTTCAAAATTAAATATACCTACGACGTTGTTTAAAAAAATGATATTGTAAATACATCGGTTGCGTGTTGAATACATTTTATTTTTATCTAGTCTCATATCCACTTAAAAAAAATATTCTGATATGTACGGAAGGGTTTAAGACTTCGGATTCCTGGTATATATATATATATATATATATATATATATATATATATATATATATATATATAAGTTCTAAATAATGATTTTATGTCATTGTCATTTAATTTTTAATCCGATATATTTTCATTATTTCAAACGTTATTTTTCGTGGATACACATTTTAGTATACACACCATCCTATTTTAAACGGTATTTATTTCGTCTACCCCTCTGTGCTACTCGAGAAAACTTGATAAGATAATGTGCCCTCCGGTACGCTCTTAAGTTTTCTCGTGTGTGCTGGCTGGCAGATGAAATAAATACCGTTTAAAATAAAACCGAGTGTCTATACAAATACGGGTATCCACTCTAAGTAACGTTGAATCAACAAAATAGCTCGGTTTAAAAACTATAGCCCTTTATTTTTATTTAACAAATTGCCTTGTTTTGAATATGGAGCTGCGCAGATATGGATTTCGAGAAAAATTTGACTGATTTCTTGTGAAGCTCTGTGGAGCCGATCGGAAAAACGTACAAGAGATCAGACAACGGTTGCTCCCACAAAGGTCGACGCAAGTTTGTCTGCTGCCCAAGAGCACATTCGTTCTTTAAGCTTTCTTCTGCAGTGCGCTGCCTGTTAGACGAAATAAATTCCCTTTCAAATAAACACATATTCATGTATCCTCTAAAGATAACTTTTGAAAAATATATATATATATATATATATATATATATATATATATATATATATATATGTATATATTGTATGACAAATTGTAAAACATTTTTGTTACGCGCTTCATACATGAAGATTTTATCGGATTGGGGTTTGTTTATGTTGATACGTTGGTAGTTTCAAAATCTTTGGAATAATATTTTTGTTTTCAAAAACTACTCTTTCAGAAAAATATTCTCTCTTCTTGCGCATATGTAGATGTGGTTACCTCAACAAATCCCGTCCGACGAAATGCTAACGGATGAAATGCTTAACAAAAACTTGTTACAATTTGGCATACCAATTTTTCTATATATGTGAGCGACTTTTTCAACACAACTGACGGAATAGCTGATTCATGTTCGAACCGGGTAATCTCCTTTATATCCTTATTTCTGGTGTGCGTTTGTGTGTATATATATATATATATATATATATATATATATATATATATATATATATATATATATATATATTGTGCGCGTTATATAATTTTAAATTAATTCTACTTTAGTGCTTTGAGCTATTTATTTGAAAATATGGGATTAATGTCATCAACCTCAAGCGACTCTTAGATTTCAACGCAACAGTATTATGCAGATACATTGGAATAGATGCTAATATTGAAGACCCAACGGATTCACCGGTTCAAACATCAATTGATTTCTTATGGTGGAATACGTTAAATCAATTTCATGCACCAAGAAACAGAACACGTGTACAGTGACAGGCTGTAGTCAAAGAGAATTTACATTCAATCCCAAGCGATGTCTTTGATGATATATGCAAATCAATTTCCCTCCTGTGTGATTTGTGTCGTTCTACAGAATGAGGATATATGCAACAGTGAGACGAAATTTTCATTTCAATATAACTTTAAATGTTTTCTATGTTTTTATGCTAAAATTGGTTACGTTATTTATGCGTTCTCATAGAAATATTTGAAGAAAAAATACAGAAAAATTGAAGATTTAAATTCGAAAATTTAACTGTTTCATTAGAGAATTTTTCTATCAGAATAAAGTAGAAGTAAAAACATCAAGAAACCTTGCCACGATTCTGCTAATTATTTTAAATTTGGACTTGTCGAATTTGGATTCTGATAACTTTGGGTCATTTGCAAACTTGTCATGTTAAACTTTTTTTTTTTTGCTAAGTCGTTTTATGTATGTTACTTTTTTGTCGGATTATCTTCCAAATTGAGTAGAGAGGAAGAGATGATCGTTTAAAAGTTGTTCAGATTTAAGAGAAAGACTGCCCTCAAAGAGACAGAGCATTTTAAATATATCTTGTGCATGTGCTCATAGGTAACTGTGAGCCTCGGGCCTTATTGCCCAATGATGGCTTTGAGCGTTGAACTGCCACTCACACTACTGTCTATATACGTATAGACCTTATAGTCCAACTGACTGTATGCATATTCAACATGTTACACTCTCAATTTTCCCATCGATGTACTCGTGTGTTTGTATGTGTGTGAATATGCGTATCCATATATATGTCGTAATGTTGATAGCTTAAAGACACAAAGAATTGATTATCACAAAAATACTGACATTCTTTGACACTTTGGAAACTTGTTCGAGTGGATAACCTTTTAGCATACACACTTGTATGAGCAATCTCTCATAATGAAAATATATATATGAATAAAGGAAATATTGACGTTAACACTCAGAGGTGACTGACTGTTTCATGCTAAACGCAATCATCTGGTCTGATGATTGCGTTTAACACGAAACATCTGTCGCCTCTGAGTGCTGTTTACTTTTATATTTACATATACTATCTCCAATATTCAGCACATTATTCCGTAAATATAGCATACCTAAAAACTGTATTTATTCATTCATATATATATATATATATATATATATATATATATATATATATATATATATATATATATATACTAACGATAACACTGACAATATGAACAAATGTTCGTATAACACGTTTCGTTCTTTAGTATTTCATTGGACTAAACTGGTGTTTATGTTGCTGAAAATACATAATAGCAGACGAAGAGGGAACGCTCAGAAATTTAAATTATATTATCTTTTTTAAAGATATACTCTGTGTTTACAGTGTTGCCCATTTCATTTTGTCTCTTTTTCTTTCTGATCATGCTTCGATAACTTTCGTTAAAAATATCAGACATTATGTTAATAGAAGCTTTGCCAAGAAAGCTGATGGTTTAAGAATTTGGATGTAAATTTACTGTGTGATTAAAGCAACTTCTATATATTTTTTCTTATGAAATTGCTTTCTCTTTTAATTAGAATAGCATTTTTTAAATAAGATTATGACCACTTTTTACAGTAACACATTTACTGAGTGTTTTGTTTTTTAAAAGATGCCTTTTGTGTTTTATTTCAATTCCTTGATGATTCTTCTGTGTATAACTTGTGACAATTTTTACAGATGATAGAGTAAATTGCTCAGTCAAGTTTTCGCTTCCTATTTTGTTTTGTATTAAGTATTTTAACAAAATTTATGTTAAACTTAGATAAATTATCTTCAAATATATTTATGATAGTTGGGCCTGTCAGGAAGATCCATTTTTCTATTTGAAATATTATACAAGTTTTTTGGTTGAATATGAAATAATTGAATTATTGGAAAAGCTTAAATGCATTTTCATTGTATTTCAACTCGTCATGAAAATATTAGGACTACAAAATCTAATTGATCTTAAATAGAATGCGAAATAATCATGAAACCAGGATAACCATATATTTTATTTTTATTGTTCTGTTTTGAATACAATTTATTTATTTTAGCGCATCAAAACTAAATTACTCACATTTAATCAACTTTCAGAATTTTTTCTGATATCCATCAGAATGGCTAATGCTAACCTTCAGGGAGAGAGGCAATTTATTGCGACTTCCCGGTTTAATATTTCACCTTGATATAAATTTGGACAAATTTATCGAGCCAATGATAAGTCTGATGTTAAGACAACGTGTTCAATTCGTCGTTCGAGGTAATTTCTCTCACGCGAGTCTGTCTTTGGCATTTTATAAATCAGCCATACATCCTTGCATTGAATTTTGTTACAGCTTCTGATATATATATATCTGTAGAATAGTAAGTAAGTGTAAAGAAGAATTCACAAAATTATCGATTCTAGGCTACTTGGTATCTACACTGCAATCACTTACCCATCACTATAAGTTAGCTTCCCTGCGATTTTCTATAAATCCATACGTGGCAATTGTTCTGTTGAGCTTCACCTTTTCGATACGACGACTTCATGAATTTAAGCGTAGTTCGAGATTGTTAGAAAGCTTTCATTATTTTGCTGTTGAATTTGCTAGACAGAACCGTAAGTTCTATTCTAATGTTTCCTTCTTTCATACATCACCCGTGTGGAAATATCTTCAAGGTTCTTGCTTTCATGTTAACTATGATCATCAAAAATTTAAATTCAACTTCAATGATCAGCATGTCTCATTTTCTTGTATTTTTTCCTTTACCAGACAAATAGTTTCTCACCTCCCTACACCGTAGAAGCCTTTTACGTCTTTTTATTGCTTCATATATATATATATATATATATATATATATATATATATATATATATAAATATATATATATATATATATATATATACCCAAGTATAGGATTGGTGTATACGGAATAAAGTCAAATAAAAACAAATATTAAGAGTGCACAATACAGAGTAGAGCAAATATAATTATTTATTCGAAAATTATAGACGTAAATATGTTATAAAATTGCTACCAAAAAAACCCATTTCGTTTAACAATTCTGGTGTCTTCTCAAGTGATGTTGTTGAATGTATATATATATATATATATATATATATATATATATATATATATATATATATACCGGGTATAACAGTATAATTTTCCATTCCACAATGTATTTAATATCTAAAGAAACATTAAAGTATTCGACTCTCTTTATTCTAGTTTCTCAGATACGAGTTCTAATAATCCTGACACCATTTATCGTAAGAATGACTGAAAAAAAAAACTCGATCAAGAGATCGCAACACCAGGAAGGATCATCACTTTACCTTAGAGCTAATTAGATTCTTATTGTAAGTAGAGTCCAATAGTGTTATCAAAACCTCTGTGAATTCGAGTAAGATATCTTTAAACTTTTCTAAGATAAAATGGTTCACAGCAATTGTATGAATTTTTGGTAATTATAATGATTTACTGATACAAGTCCCAATAATTAATCCATAGGAACGTGAGGAAAGAAGATTCGTACTTTTCCAAATGATATTTGCGAATAAATGAATATACCCAACGCGACAGAAATTGGAACTCGGTACTCCAACTTGCAATTTCGAGGTGGTCTCCATTACACCACACACACATCCAAGCGTACAGCACCTCATTTAGGCACGGTGTTCAACTCAGTGCCCACTTATATTTACATACACAGACCGTAAATATATCATACATTAAAACTATTTTTTGTTCCTATATATATATATATATATATATATATATATATATATATATATATATATATATATATATATATATATATATTTAGTGAAAGATAAAGAGTAGAATAAATTTACTTGGAAATAGGAGAAAAATTTACGTTTATATTTTTTTTGTTGGCGGATTAATTTCCGTATCTTGTATCAGAAGAATAGAGAAACTGTCCGAATGCCATGTTATTCCTATCAGGGTTCCGTAATGTTGATTGACGTTCAAGAATAAAAGACATTAAAGGAAATTCAGTGTCCATTTGGTGATATTCTGCGAGATTGAGACTTGAATTTTGTTTTGTATATTTGAGATTGCGATGTCTCTTGTGCATTATGTTATTTTTCAATTTTGACTTTTTTTTTTCTTGCTAGAACCTGATGTCGTATTGATTTTAAGGATTTAAAATTTTTAGAAGCTTATTGTAGAAACAGAAATGATTTTTCTTTTTGGACACAGTGTGTAGAAACAGTCGAAATGTTCTATAGTTCCGAGCGTTTTCAGCTATACTTTTAGCCAATATCAAAGATGATTTTATTTTTCAGTTTAAATGAGTGTGTGCGTTATGTGTATGCTTTTAGTGTGGTATAGAGATGTTTTGTATTCCCAACACGGTTAGTACAGTGTGGGCTATTTCGTAGTTAATATTGTTAAGAGTTGGCTCTTTTTCTTTTTGGACATTTTCTACGGACGATGTGTTCAAAAAAGAAAGCTCTTGTGAGAACACAAGAAAAATTAAATAAAAGCTTAACCGTAATACCTTGTCTGTCGTTTTTAATTAGCACACACACACAATATATATATATATATATATATATATATATATATATATATATATATATATATATATATATATATATATATATATATATTATGTGTGGACATCTTTGTTTAAAGTGATGTATGATATTGTAAACTAATCCTAATAGGAATAATCTTTTCGGAACAAATATATATTTTGTAATATATTCTCTATTTTTGTCAGAATGCTGATATTTTTGTTGTATTTTCTCGTCTCTGAGGGGGGTGTTGCAGTGTGACAAATAATGTGTCACCTACAAGGACACGATGACGCATTTGATCTGTTTCGACACTGAACAGAAAGGGCTGGACAGATCCTGTTCAAATATATCTGCAGCACTACATTCTAGGCCCGATCTGTTTCTGGTAAACATTGGGGATATCACGAGGAGTCAGGTACGACATGGAGTGGTGCAAAGCACTGACCATTTGTCCTGCATCTTTTTGAGGATATATCGTTTCGCTTGAAGTTTTTGTTGAGTTTAATGCTCAATTGCCACTGAGGACATGAAGCTTCTTTTAGAGAACATTCATCGGAACTGGTGATAGTTCAGCGTCCGATATATATATATATATATATATATATATATATATATATATATATATATATATATATATATATATATATGAGAGGAGAGGTGGAACCATCTTGTATGACTTCGGAAATGTTTATGATGCATAATCATGTAATTGAAATATACCAGATGTTTCCTTATCTTGTCTAATTAATTTATCTTAGGGTCTTCATCTGTGAAAGAGGAGAAATCGTACGCCGACACATTAAAAGTTTATATCTTGTTAATTTCTTATCGCTAAATTCTCTAAATATAAATAAAGAGAACTGCTGTCTCTACTTTAAACAAAATGTCTTCTGCCGTTATCTAACACTATGTGTTAGGGATGTGCGAATTCATCTGTATAAACACAGAAAGTATTACTTTCTAGTTCGACTATGCGAAACGTCATGTGTATAAAGGTTTTTTTTTCGTTTTATTATTATTTTAATTTCCACCATGTTTCTTTGAGTGGGCAAGGAAGACATTTCCGTTAAAGAAAATATTTGGATTTTTCCGGATGTTTTTTTTTTCTCTGAAGTAAAATTGATTATTCTAAAAAGACGTTTTTTTTTTATATTTTCTTAATTTATTTTTCACACTGTTATCTTTTATGTCCAGTCTTCTTCACGGATTTATTTTTTTTTTCATTTACTCACTTGGTTTTGACTTTTTCTATTTGACAATATTACATACATTTTCCTATTTAGTTTAGTTTTCCTGTTATTTAATGTTTTCATTGTTGTCTCTTGGACATCCTATAGTTTTACGTATTTCAAATCATTATATATTTTTTATGAAAAAAAAAAAATGAAGGGAAGATTTAACGACTGTTTCAAATATTTTCATTTGTATCCCCTTACTTAATAAAATGGCCAGCATTCATATTTATGATTGTGATTGCAATATTTTGTTAACGTTGTTAAAGACAATTTACATTACGATAGGGGAAATTATACGGATATTTTATTGTCGTAGAACTCGACGTGAATTGCACAACCATTAAATAAAGAATTAAGATTCATCAGCATGTTAAAATAGAAAAAAATGATCAGGAAGAAAATAGACTACTATGGCCAGAGATAAAAAAGAAAGAAAAGCAATCGGTCGGTTTTGCTACTGTAAATCAAGTGAAATTTACTTCCGCTTTCTTCACTGTATGTACTGAGGATACTAAAGAGTTCAAAAAACGTCTCCCTACAGCTTTGTGGGTGATAAATTATTTCCACTATACAACCCGTTTCACACAGAGGAAACGTTGCAAGATGTCCTTGGAAAGTGTTAAGACGAGTGACATTACCAGTTCTAAATCGTCTATCTCTCTATCGATCTCTCCATATATATATATATATATATATATATATATAGTGATTTTCCAAGCGTAGCTTAGATGTGGTATGAGGCACCCAGTGTGGATCGAACCCACTACTCAGTCGTAATTGTTCTAGCGAGCCAAGCTTGCTAACCATTACACCGCCTCGAGGTCCCCAATATATATATATTGTACTTAAAGTCCTACAATACTTATGCTTTTTCAGCAGAGTATATCCAATAATTTTTATTGTATTTAATAGGTTATTTAAGCATATACACTATATTAGAAAACCATCATAAAAGTATTTTGGCTATAGCAGAAAACATGCTGTATATCAAATGAAAGCCAGCATGAAATAAGAATCCAAAATAATTTAAAGGAGTAGTGTACTAAAACATTGCAAGTTAGAAAAGCTGGAAACATTTCTTTAAAAAAAGCTACCGTTTCAATTAATCTAAATCCAGAACAGCTTTATCATTAGTACTGTTTCCGGTCTCATTTTTATGTTCTTGGCACCCGGGCAAGTATAGGAATGTGCTGAAATATATTTAGGTATGGGAACGAGATAAGTATTCAGTAATCTCTTACTATAATTACTTATAGATTATCGCTGGTTGTGGTGAAGATGATGATGGTGTTGGTAATAATAATAATAATAATAATAATAATAATAATAATAATAAATAGATTGACGAAGAAACTGTCTTGCGGGACGTGCTAAACCTAACCGACTGCATTACTGAGGTTGTTATACTCACCAGAATGTGATATCTTGTTGATGTAGTATGCTCAGGAGATCAACATCTAGATAAGAGAGCGATTTAGAAGTTCGGCAGATATACATATCTTCGCATTGACGTGACCCGTTTGTCAGATATGGACACTACCTTAATCCTTGTCATCATTGGTGCATCAGGTTGCATTCCCAGGACTTTGAACAGCAAATGAGAAATCTTTGGAATCAATCCTAATGTTCCAACGCAGCAGAAGATGGCGAAATTGTGATCTGCCAACATCTTGAGAAATATGTCTTCTGTTTGAGGTCAATACAACATGGAGAACGCCAATAACGTATGCTCGCCAGGAAAATAAAATGTGCGAAGCAAGTGATGATGATGATATTATTAGTAGTAATAGTATTTTTTATTAGTAGTAGCAGTAGTAAAATTCGAAGAACCAGTATATATGACTTCGCTTTCTATACTTCACCATCCATACTGAAGACACGTTAAAAGGTAATATACCAGATATAAAAATGAAGTATTCCTAACATAAACGATCTCTCTCTATATATATATATATATATATATATATATATATATATATATATATATATATATATATATATATGTATAATGTTGAATAATAAAAATATTAAAAAAATAATATCTTCACACACACTGGGTTGTATAATTTTATTCTTTCGTTTTTATTATTATTACAGTTAGATTCCTCGACTAGTTTCGGCCCACATGGCCATCATCAGGAGAAAAAAAACTGTTTGTGGGTAGTAGTGAACTACAGAAATGAATGTCTTGATGGAGAGAATGAACTTTTTTTTCTGTAGTTCTCATTTGCATTTTATTAATTTTCTTAACATGAATTCTGGTCAGGCCTTGTGTTGGTCAAACAGTCTCTTTATGGTGTTATTTAAGATAAGAGTTGGATGGATTCATGCTGCTCTGAATTCCCTTGGTCATTTTGACAGAGGTATATATATATATATATATATAGAAAGAGAGAGAGAGAGAGACTTGATATCTGAACTTCAGAATAGTTTGTCTATGAAAACGGGTTCAGATATAACGCGGAATGTGTAATATGTTAAGTTAGCAAAGCGCAAGAACGTATTGCAATATATGAAAAATGAAGTGTCTCACGAAAAGAAATACGAATCTGCAATATTTAATACTTAATAAATTTTATTTTTAATTGCCTTTCTTATTGTTTTTCTTATTTCGCGTGGTTTTCTCTGTTTTAGTTTTCTTCCAAACTACGATATTTCAGCAAATTGCGTGCTCTTGTATATTTTGTACTACTGTACATTCTCCATGAATCTGATGACCTCATCAATATCTTTGACTACTGTTTCCCAATATACTTAATCATCCTTCATATTTTCACCATTATCGAAAAAATTTGATTTTCTTCTATTTTTTGGACAATCGAAATCATTTTGAAGCATTCTATGGTTGAATTATTTGTAAATGATTAGCGTCTTCTTTTATCCATTCTTTTAATTCACCCGAAGTGAGAGTATTCAGCGAATCATCTTCAAGCGCAATTTTCAATTATTCCTTCAGATTCTGCAAATCTTGTTTGTTAATATGCATATTCAAAGATTTAGAAGTTTCTTCCAACTTTTCAAGAATTTTTAATTTTTGACGTAACGTGAAAGATTTTTTTTTTCCTTTTTCTTCAAGTTGTACTTTCTTTTGTGCGAGACATTATGGGTTGTAAAATTTCAAGTTACCAAAATTATTTGAAAGAAAATAAACTGCATTATATTCCTACAAAATCTAAGTGCATCACTGAGAATTTAGTATATAAGGAAGTTTAATATATATATATATATATATATATATATATATATATTTATATATATAATATATATATATATATATATATATATATATACAGATATATATATATATATATACATATATATATATATATATATATATATATATATATATATATATATATATATATATATATATATATATATTATATACATATATAATATATATATATATATATATATATATATATATATATATATATATATATACATATATATAATATATATATACATATATAATATATATATATATATATATACATATATATATATATATATATATATATATATATATATACATATATATATATATATATATATATATATATATATATATATATAATATATATATATATATATATATATATATATATATATATATATATATATTATATATATATATATATATATATATATATACATATATACATATACATATTATATACATATTATATACATATATAATATATATGTATATATAATATATATTATATATATATATATGTATAGTGAATACTGCACTTAATTAATATTGTAAAGTAGTCACATAAAAAATAAATCCGTAAAATTAATGTAATTAAGGGCGTAATCATTGAACATTGAACGATGCGTTCTCTGTTTTTAAAAACTGTAAAATGGATTAGATGCTCAGTTCGTATTGTAAGTACTCTCGATACCATTTGCATCATCTTCAGGTATGGATGTCATTTTTAAATTTCAGGTAATTTTAGGTAAAATCCAATTCCAAATTAAATATAATACTGATCGACAGATGGTGTTATTATTAACAGTTACTAAATGTTGGGGTGTTCTATTTCGGACGCTAGATTATAACTGAACTTCTATTCCAGTTTACAGTTTTAAAAACAAGGATCGCGTCATTCAGTGACTGCTTAGTGAGTTAATGCATTATGTAATCTTTTAGTGAAGTGATTTCGCTATTAACCCATTGATTTTCTAATTTATTCTTTGTTTAATTGCTTCTTTACAATGTTATCTAAACTGCATCTTTTAATAGATTTAAAAAAATTGGTCCACAGTAAAAAAAAATCTCGAAATATGCTGGGACATTGTTCTAATGATTGGACCAATTAATCTGTCATGTTAACGGAAAAAAATACCTAATTACAACAATAGAATTCGTAAATTGCTACATTAGTATATTCATAAATGTTCTCACTTACAATATTCAATAATAATCTAGCGTCTCGACTTATCGCGCTCCAAACTGTTAATACAAAAACACTTTAAAACAAAAGTTCTTTAAATTTGAATTTATAATTCTTATTTCAAACCTTATTTTGAATGTGAAATGTTAATCTGGGCCAAATTCAAAAATATTATTTAAATATTTCAACAACAATAATTATCCACCCCATAAATAAAGTGTCTCTTGATAACTAGAAGTATTATTAAATCAGTGTTACCCTAACATAAAAATACTAGCACTTCGAAATTGTTTCGGCATGAAACTCTGTACACTCAAAGTTATGCATTATGTATATTTCTTAATATATATATATAATATATAATGTGTACGAATGTGAATCATTCTTTGTATCTCAGCATATATATATATATATATATATATATATATATATATATATATATATATATATATATATATATATATATGAAACGGATTACTTTCTTGTTATTGTATTGTCAAAACATTTGTTTTACGGTTAATAATTCGTAGTTCATTATATTTTGTTATAATTGATCAACAATGTAAAGCTGCAGCTGCTCATTTCATATATGCAACCCTCGTCAGATCTAAAGGCAAATGTTCACTACACATGTGATTCTCTGATCTATATCTCCTGCATTAATAATTCCTTGGAAATGACTTCGGCATGCACATATATTTATAACTGTTTTACTCAAACGCTTTTCTCTTACAACTATAGATTTTGTTCGATTCTAAAGAATAGCATGGAACGCTGAAAATACATTTAAAATAGCTTTTACTCTCTCTTTTTTAAAGACTTTCATTGTGTTTGTAGTTTTCTTAGTGTTAAATTTGACCACTTTTAGTGTGGAATAAAAAGACCCCACTTCTCCTTCGACCTGCGTGTGCCAATAAAATACATCCGGCGACAAGGCCTCTGATCGGGATGGTTTGAAGAACGTAGAACTACCTTTTAATTGCTGTTAGCAGCTCCACACTGACCCGGATTTTTAGCATCTGTTTTCCTATAGGCAAATAGTGAAACCCCTAAACTGGGGTCAAAACACAATGAAAGTACAACAAAATACATTTTTATAGAAAAATTACCAGCAATAGACCTGTCTTTCGACAAAACACTCTTTAAAAATGTGTCTATGAAACCTGTCTATACAGTGCGATAGATAAATTGTCATCTAAATTATGCAAAAATGAAAATAATACTGACATCTCATTTTAACATACGTTGTTAAAGAGATTAGACAAACATATCTTGAAATATTAAAGAGTAAATTTATTCACTAAAATAGTCACTGGTTTAAGGCACGTCAACCAGACGTCTTTGGAATTTTCTGTATACCATCTGGACGGTTTAATTTTTTAAGTTAGTGGATGCTGCCATAATCTTTGCCTTCAGATGAGCATTTGTGTTAAAAGGTGTTTTCTTAGTCACTCGCTCAATTGCGCCTTGCAAATAATAACCAAGAGTTTGCAGTCTAGGAAGTTAAGTGCCAGATGTAAGGGGCTGGTGTGGTCGCGGAAAATGACTGACAGTAATGACTGAATTCTCATGTTTGTGTAGCATGGTGCAGAGACCTGTTTCCAGACATAATCCGCCAGCAGACACCGTCTGGACTCAGGGAATTACTACCCCTCAAGGCACTTGATGTAGGCCGCTGTGTTGAGTTCGAGGCCCGCATCAACAACTTTGACCGTTCTTATCAGAATGATCAGAGCAAGTTTTCCGAGCCGCCGTACACATTCGCAACCACCATTAAACTTATCCAACTCATTCCGAATCTTCTGCACTCAGATTGACAACTAAACACTCGGAAATTTTCGTATTAGATTTCCCGGTGCTAATTCCAGTCAGTACAGAATGCAGTTTCCAAATTTCTGTGGGAAATTTTTATTTTTATATATAATTTTTTTTATTTTTAGTTTTATCACAGATTGTACCCAGTGACCCTACTATACTGTGCCGTTGAAAAAAATCAAAACAAAAGGACGAATGTAAAAAAATAAAATGGTGACATCACACCCTGTGACTCACACCCTGTACAAAGAAATTTCTTACAAAGAATATATATAATATTCAAACGAACTTATCTTAAATATCTTATTGACGTTAAATAACGCATTGTGCTTGATATACGCAAACTAAGACTTTCCATTTCATCATTACTATGAGATCTTCAAATTTAGTAAGCAATCCTACTAAATAATCGGGATATTTGTAACGAGTAATTGATTTTAAAGTCCTCCATTTTAAGGCAACAAACACACGCAATAAAATTACTTACATTCAAAACCAAGGTTCTCAGCTACAAAAACATGGACAGAAATCAATATGTCAAAAATAATGATAGTTGTAGCTAGTAATGAAAAGTGACCAATACGAAGCCGAACATATATAATTGCAATAAAATTACACGATAAAAAGTAGGACGAAAGTTACTTAATTTTCACCCTCGATCGTCAAGTTAGTTTCAACTTTTAGTCTTACTAAATCCGCGGTGTTTGCATTAAATATCAGGAGTGAATAATTAAGTTTTCTGTTTTGGTTAGAAATAAGCTTTGCAAATATAATTGTATTTTCATAAATTTTAATCTATAATTTTCTTTTCAATTCATGCTGTCTGTTTCAACTTAACATTTTGGTAATATTTTGCTAGATCGCTTATAGCACCGTTAATCTGACTTTGTGATTATGTTGCATAAGAAATAATCAGTGCCTGTTACAATAATAATGCCAATATCTTTTGATGGGAACAAAAAATGTATTTTTATCATACTTCTATAGACAAGGCCCACATAATTAATTTAAATTCATTTAACAGCTTATCAATGTTTTCGAATATTTGTATCTCTCTTTTCATAAATAGTTGTATATAAGTATAATTCTTATAAATATATATAACCCTGTCTCCCTCTCTATAGCACAAATACACACACACGCACGCGAACTCACACACACGTGTGTGTATGTGTGTTCCGTTTTACTTTTCTTTGTGTACATACAAGTATTTTCGTTTTTTTTAATCTTTCACCCCATGCAAGGCGGGATTGCCACTATCACACAATGGGTTACAGAGACTGCTAGCAAGAGTAAAAAGGAAAGAAGAAAAATAAGGACGGGGAATGGATCTAGTCATCAGAAGATGTCGATTGACATTGCATATTTGGAGATTATAGCTATCAGGGAAGGTAAAAACTGTCCCAAACATCGATATGCACGTGCGCTTTCGGCTATCCTTTTAGCCATATTCAACGAGGATTTTATTTTTTACATTTAACTGAATTAATGGGTTATGTTATTGCTATGGGACCTTACCCATAACAACATAATGGACTATTCTATACGTAATAAATACTGTGCCTCAAGAGGTAGCAGGGAGTTCGGCCCGAAGTCGGGCGACCGGCTGATCGGCTGAACTTTCTGCCTTCGGGCCGGGAGGAACCCGAACGAGGCTACGCCGAAGGGCGGAGTTTCTTTCGGGAAGGTAAACCGACCCTGAAACCGTTTATACGGGTTCAAAGGGCATATTTTTGTCCGAGCCCACGGACTCGGAGACCCAACGTTAAACCGTCCTCGTGCCACATGATGCCTTCGTGGGGGGGGGGGACTAAATACCGTTCAGTCTGAAGTCGGACGACCGGCTAATCGGTTGAACTCTCTGCCTTCGGGCGGGGAGGAACCTAAATGAGGATACGCCGAAAGGTGGGGTCTCTTTCGGGGAGTTAAACCGACCCTGAACCCGTTTGTGCGGGTTCAAAGGGCATATTTTTGGCCGAGCCCACGGGCTCTGAGATCCCACGTTAAACCAGCCTTGTGCCACATGATGCCCTCGTACGGGGGTGACTAAATACCGTTCAGTCTGAAGTCTGGAGTGAGGTCCGTCAGGAGTCTGTCAGTCAGTCAGAGCGAGCGAGTCAGTCAGTTTATTGGTTCTACCTTGGACTATCACCGTGAGTTTGGTTTGATCAGAAACGCAGTTCCTGATGACACTCATTAATTACATTGGTGCCACTATTACATGCATATCCAGATCACTTACGTCAGACCTACCTGACCGTAGCACCAATAGGGCTCATTTAAAGACACACGAAACCCTTTCAGACTTCATCCGAAAAATTTTAGGAAAAAATACAAGTGTAATAACTTCACTGACATGTACAAAAAAATTAAATAATGGAAGCCATAATAATAAAAAAAAGAAAACTCAAACACTCAATAATATTAACGATGAACACGGCCACAATATGCTGTCCTAGATACTCACATAACAAAAATCTTAATCATAGTACCTTCTCAGCCTTCTTTAACGAAACATGTATAAAATAGGGATTGCTGCGTAAATACACAACACTATATATGCATCTCTTTCTCTCTCTCTCTCTCTCTCTCTATATATATATATATATATATATATATATATATATATATAAAATTTACTTGTGACGCGTTTCTGCATAAAGCCTTCAACACTATAATCAAATCATATGTGCTGGCGTCTGGTTGTCGGTTCATAGGAATTGAGCTGCTAGACTCTCAAAAGTAGAATACGACGGTAGAATCTACCATTTATACATATGGCAGTGTGTGTGTGAAAAAAAGGTTTACTTTTGATGCGTTTTTTTCCCTTAGAACTTTAGTGGACTGGTGGGTGAAATGCTTCACAAGTAAGTTTTCCATTTTGGCTTAAAATTAAAAATTTCCCCAATATTGTTTCTTGATATATGAAAAAATATATCGTTATATCATACACACACACACACACACACACACACACACATATATATATATATATATATATATATATATATATATATATATATATATAAACATTTTATGGTGAGAAATAATTTTACGTTTTACACCATATCTCATTTGGTGCTTCTGATCTGTAATTAGACATTCTTGATGAAATTCAAATAATAATCTGCAATGTTATTCATCCTATTCTGACATCTCGATTTCCGTTTCTATTCCGACGACAACAGGTAGATTCCCTGTGCCTATTCTGTAAATATTTTCATGGAAATTGTTTTGAGTATCTATCTTATTTTGTACTGTCATCATGAATTTAACCGCAATAACAGATTGGCTGCAATGTCTTTTCATTTTACATTTTAGCTGGCTAAATGGAACCGTAATTTCTATGCTACCATTTTCTTCTCTTGCTCTTCACGCTAGTAAAACTCAATTCCAAATTCTTGCTTTCCAGTTAACTTTCATCTGAAATATATACATGGAAGGTCAATATTTACCCACTGTCCTCTTAACTCTCTCTCTCTCTCTCTCTCAGTTGTGCTATAGCTTTGCTTGGGGTGAAAGCAACGTTCTCCCGGCTTAAAATTGTAATTATCCCTTCATATATAATTTACTGTAGAAATAATATAAAGCCTTTTAAAATTAACCTCTAATCGTTAAACGCTCAATATCCGTTATTCAACTCTGTTTCTCTATAACTATCGCAAATTTTAAACATGTGTGTTCGTACACGTATGTTATCTCTCTATATAAATACTGTGATTTCTATTTATCTGTCCTCCACACACTTTAAAAGAGCCATATATTGACTAATGGAAATTTTGGTGAGAATTCTAAACTGGTAAGGGGGCACCAATTACAGCTGGTTTTACTGGGGTGAATTGTTAGCGATAACTTAAATACTAAATAAGGTGAGCATTTCAACAAGCGGCAGAGTGTGGCTAACATATTCTAGTGTATTTATATTGCAAAAACATTTTTGAACTATACTCTAATATTATTTATACTCTAAAACTGTTTGTACTTTGTATGTATTCTAGTTTATTTATATCGCGTAAACATTTTTGAATAGTATTTAAACTTTAATATTATTCGTACTCTAATATTATTTTTTTTTTTTTTTATTTCAGGTGAGAAAATTTTCCTGGTATAACTTATTAATTTCAACTGTTTTACGGAAAAGATCGGAGCCGTTCAGAAGAATGAACAGGGTATTTAAGAACATATATTTTATTATGGGTTTGATATTAATATAGAAAATGCTACATTTAAATCGGTTGTTGATTTTTAACGTTTCATTAAATTCAATATATGTGGTTAATCTAGTGATTCATCCTGAAATATGAGATGTTGTTTGGAGAGTTAACGGAGGATTTCCTTATCAGGCAAAATGGTGTGACTATTAAGGCCACCAAGAGTTTGACTGAAATATTCTGGCACCTCATTCAAATGATTCACCATCAAACTCCATTGGAAAATGTTAAATTATTGTATGTTTAACTTTTTCATGAGATGTAATCATATTCCAGTGCGTATCATCATTATCTTCTTAAGTTCATCCATTTGTTGGAATATATTAATTTATACACTAGCGTATTCACAGATATAATAACGCAGTATTGAAAAAAATTAGGGTAAATACGCATCTTAAAATCTGAACAAATGACTTTACAATTTCTGATGGGAAAAGAAATAACGATGTAAGATTTGCTTCGCAAAATGAACTATTTAAAACTGGAAATAGGAATATTTCTTACAAACTTTGTTATTTCTGCTTCTTAAATTTTATCTACTGAAAAATGCTGTGTTACTTGTTCCTTAAACATAACTATTTAAATCTGAGAAACGTATTTTCAATAATTTACAGAATAAATGTAGGCTGACTTATTTTTTTGGCTTCTTTTCATCCTTATTAATGAGAATCGGAAACCATGAACGAATAAACTAATGTTGTACACTCTCCCTCACTCCGCCACCTTTCTTGTCCAATCACTGAAGTCTTTACAACTGAGCTGCTTTGATCTTGCCCCTCAGTGTCTAGCCATCAATGCACCTCTCCACAATCTTCATGCTGTGGCCCCAATGGTATGGTTAAATATTACGGTTCCCGATTCTTAATAACAGTGACAAACTGTGTGTCCATTCTCAACTCCTGCAGAAACGACTCGTTTGTTTTGTGATCAGTCCAGCTGGTACACTGTACTAGAATGTAGCATGTTGTCTCGAATAACATTAACATCCTAAGCATTCCGTGTCCAGTTAACTTATTCAAGTAATCTGTGTCAACGGCCATACTAGAGCCTTTAAGAGCTTCCAGTTAATGCTTTTGTAAAGTGTACGCTATTTCCACAGGGTGTTAAAGGACCTAAATGCAGAACTTGCAACCCCACGCAGATCTCTGATTGAGAGAATCGTTTAACACCACGTAAGTAGACCTCCATTAAAAATACATATCAAATTTACACAGTATAAATTCGATTGATTACTATCCATTTCTCTCTAATGTGTGGTCAATATATCTAATCTACTAACGCAATAGCTTACGGGCATTTCCATTTGAAACATCAGTTCTAGACCAAAGTTAAGTAATGTCGATCCTGGTTAGTAAATAGGTGCTGTAAGCATTGATATGTGTAATGTATAAGGTCTTGGAATTGGAAATCTGGAGACGATTTCCAATTTCATTTGGTTTCGTTATATTCAGTTCCACGCAAATGTCCTTGTGAAAGGCATGAATCCAACTCTTATCCCTCAACTATTAATTAATTATTATGGATTTTCTCTGTAAATCCTTATCTCTTTAGACTTCTTAGAATCTAATATTTTCTGGCGTTAAATAATATGAAAAATTTTTAAAAGTGTGTAAAAAAAATAGTCGTGGAAAACTACGTAAAGTAACGTGATTTCATTTGTTAAAAAGTGGTAATCAAATTAAACCTTCGATAGAAAAGGAACAACCTACTTAGACTGTGTATCGTTGCATATGTATTTTTGATGCAAGCGTCCGTTCCTCTTAAACACGTATATATTAAATAAGTAGATGTATGCGTTGAACGAATCTATCTTCCTTGAGGACCTGCGTATAATAATCGAGGTTCTGTAATTGACACCATTTCATGACTATTACCCAAACATACGTATTACTTATTGAAATTTTGCCACTTTGAAATGATGTGATGAAGCCTGGTCTGATTTCCGCCTTCTATTTCCGCACAAAACTCTAACAGCTGGCTTCAGGCCTTTAATATATTACGCCATATTCTCAATTATACCTGAGCACCTGCTGTCAGCTTACGATGCGCGCAATCTTTTATTTCACTAGCTCATTATCCTAGTGTTTCCATGGGAATGCAGTGAAAAAGCGATATATTAGCCAAAGAACTACAGTGAAAAGTGAAAATAGTTGGTTTTTCATGACGGGAAACCTTATGATTTATAATCTGGGATGGCAGAATGCATTTTAAGTATGCAATGTTTTAAAAGATTGCGATCTTTGTATTTATATTCTCAATTTTTCGGCCGGTTCTCTTTTACTGTTAATTTGTACCTATAGCTAGAGGAGAAGATATGGATACATATATTTCCCAAAGGTATTTCCACGTAAGTAAATGTAACAGATTTGACTGGAATTCGAACTCTGCTATACGATTTCTCATTGTAAGCCGCTATCTATTATACTATCCAAAAATCCTCTATGAAGCCTCCTCTTCTCCCCTCAGCTATGGGTAAATAGTAAGACAGACCTGGTTCTATAGCTTTGGATGGCAACTGGCATACCGCAGAAAGAAATGGCAACCTACTGCGGGAAAAAATCTGCCTGGTCAGTCATGTTTTTGTTTGGTGGCATATCAACACCTCTATGGGTTTTCTAATGCCGAAATCTAAATATTCTGTACGCAGTTATATTTTATATTTGGAAATAATAATGGTTTAGTGATACAAGTCTCACTATTTAATCCTTAGCTAGAGGGAGAAGTGGTGAATTTATATACTTCCAAAGTGAATATAATGAACCTGACTGGAATTGGAATTCGGCTCTCCGCGCTATTATCAATTAAAGCTTACAACACCTTATATTCCGACGCGTTCGCCCATTTGGTTACCCACTAAGCGCGACGTTGCTTAACTGCGGTGATCGTACGTGAACCGTCGTTTCAACGTCATGTGTCGGTAAGACTTTGTAGCGCATACAATGAAGGGCCGGGTTTACTCTGCCTTAAAAAAAGATCAGAGAATATGTTGAATACAATGGGAATAATACATATTTTGTAATTAAGAAGATTATTCTCCCAGGAATGAGTTTATTGAGGTAGAAATGAAATCAAAAGATCAGATAATATGCGATAAAGAATATGAAAGTCTCACTTTTGTTTTCATATTCTTTATCGCATATTATCTGAAAGATATATATATATATATATATATATAGAAACGAGACTATAACAACCTACTATACACCTCCATAAACTTCAGTATTAATCGATTTTATTTTTTTTATGTGGGATAGTAATTATAGGTTTCTTAATAAATCTGGTATTAATTATATTTTAGATAAAAAACGCTGTATCAGTTATGTTATTAGTTTTAAAATATTCTGTATTAATTATAGGGTTATACTGTGTGTCCATAAAGTTCGTGTGCACTTTAAAAAATTTGTAACTTTATTTGTATTTGCGATAGAAATAATTTGTAAAAATTGTGAAAATCGGGTGAAAATTGTAGATATATTCTATGAGATATTAATATCCATCTTCCCAAAAATAGGCTTAATGGTTTAATATATTCTTCTTTGGAACAGAATGATTGGTCAGAAAACGTACCATAACGAGGAAAATAACATATTCTTGATTGTATCAAATTCAAGAAATTGTCCTGTCATTCCGATGAAGTATTTTTCTCATAATCTGAAATATTCACTACGGAACAAGGTCCAGAGTTTAGCGTGAATGAGGTAAATATTCAATATTCGAAGCTGATATTTCTTCCTGTGTGTATTTTTTTAATGTGTAGTTTTGCGTCATTACACATTTTGCTGATTAATCAGATTAGCGTTTCTTCAGTAAAGATAGGTGAAATACTTCTATCTGAAAACAAAATATTAATCGAAAATAAATTTAAATAATAATACGTTTCGTAATAATATCTGGTTTTATATAAATAATCTGGTAGCTGAAAGCAAGATGTTAGATCAGGTCCGATGACATTACAGATCATTCTTCGAATTCTGTGGAATACCCCAAGATATATAGTGGTGTGACATCCCGCAGCCTTGCTCGTTCCTCGCTGCTTCATTCAGGTGTCGCTGCTCCAAACGTGACGTCCGCCTGTCAGTCGTACTATCCCGTCCTGTGACGACCAACTGGCTTGGTATTGATCGCGGCACCCAAATGTGACGTTCTAACCTTTTGGTGATTCGGATGGGAATCTGGTTCGATTCGATATCAGTCTCGTTGTTCCCAACTCGCTTCCAACGTCTGGTTACCGAAGTAACTGCTTTGATCTCCAGTCTGCCTACCCACGTTGTGAATTGATCTTAGGCTGACGAAATCAATCAGTCGTCGGGGCCGTAATGCAGGTTGTGTTCGAATAAGGGTGGTATCGCACAAATATGTGTAAAAGAAAATGAAATTATAACTCAAAAAGTTCAAAGATATCAAAAAAAGGATAACAATACTTTATATCTGGCTGCTGGATACATAGGACTGCGTCTATCTCCCGACCCACTATATGGATTCGTGACACGTTGTTTTTGTTAGGCGAATTTTAACATCTTAAGTTGTCTGTTCTTTAAGAAACTGGTTCTTGGTGTGTCTTCAGGCGATAGTCGTAAAACTTGTTTTGGTGGTATGAATCTAAGTCGCTCTTCAAAAATAAATTGTTCTTGGATTGAAGATGAGTTCAGAAGTTGCGCGAATCTTAGGCGGGACTCACTTCAACTGCGAACTGGAAACTCTAGAAAACTGGAACTCCAACTGATTTTCGCTCGCTGCGAATTTGCTTATATGGACGCCGTCCAAAATCGGGGTGGGCTTTGTCGGGGTTTGAGGTTCCCTGACAATTTCAAATCCACAATCCTCTTTTTTTTGTTTTCGGTTAGGTAAAATTTATTATTTCCATTTTTGGAAGTCTTCTCTTACCATACCCTCAGAGGGCGTCAACGATTTTCCTAATTCTTCGCAGTAACATCTCATACCTATCTTTAATGAGTGGTAGCAGGCCTCCCTCCCCTTCATCACATGATCAACTCCGCCTGGCTCTTGTTAACATTCAACCATGGCCGATCAACAGTGTGGGTGTGACCAGACTAGCCTTGTTTCTTAAAAAATATATCTTGCTCAAAGAAAAAGGAATTATCTCCTCTTTTTCTTTTTTCTATTTCCTTTCTTTCTTTTCTATTCTCTCTTCTTCTCTGGTCGCCAACAGAACAATACGACCCGTAGTGTGATACCCTCAATTCCTGTCCCGAAGTCACTTTCATCTGGACTTCGTCAATCAGATTTTCGCCAATTATCAGGTGGGTGTCATCTAGCGAAACACAGCCAACCTTTCCGATAAAATAGTTTCACTGTTATCGCCAGATTCTAACACAACCCAGACACCTTGTCTAACGATATCTTTCCATCGACAAAGACTTAACCTATTTTCTTTGTTTTGTTTTCTGTTTTTGCTCGTGTGTGGTCAACGGGCGACCTATTAAATTTTTATCTCTGTAGTTTTCTGTGGAAGCCCCAAATGGCATTCCCGTGACACAGTTAAATGTTTATCTATTCTGTCCCGGAGTTTAGCTAGCCGATCTGGAACTTGTCAACCAAGTGACTGGTCCAAACAGACGCATTCACTTCTCGGCGCCAACCACTGATACGATGGAACGGCTTTGCCATTTTTCTGATAATATAAGTTCGCCACCACGACACCGTTATTTTTTTATCTCTTTAGAATTCTCGACAATGACAATGAAACCCTTTACCATTTTTCATTATCAAAATTTTCATTTCTTTCCCTTCTTTTCTTCCTTTTCCTTGCATCCCTAAATGGTGTCACAGCGGGAGTATGTGTAAAAATTGGTTCGATGCGCACACAGGAAAAGAAATTGGGGAAACAGTCATGTGAATCCAATAGCTCCACTAGACAAAACAAATCCCCACTTCTCTCCACGTCTCAATCTCAAGTACACAACTCCACGTCAGAAGTGAAAACCAAACTGCTCTTGATGAGCGTACCATGTTTTTATTCACGTGAGGCAGCAATCACTCAGCCAATGAAATTGGTTACAAGTGACACCACCACTTCCATTATCATAAAGTGCTGTCGGATTCACCGTCCGTCTGTCCAAAGTTCGCCGATTCGCCGACTTCACACTCCCTTGCAAAACATACTCGTGACTCTGACCCTTTTGTATGGCCGAGATGAGTCATCGCTACAGAGTACAACACAATATATGGCAGCGATATCTAACTCACAGATGAATAGTAGATTTTTACATGTACATGACTGATTCTAACTAGAAAGAATGCCTGAGAAAGCATAGTTAACGAACATTTCCAGGGATAGATTTAGAAATTGATTCACGATAATCGCTTCACTTCATGAAAGAGGCAAAGAATGTGCAATGTCCTACTTTTGGAGTATTAAAATCAGCCATGATGGAAGGTAAAAGAGGTTATCAATGATGATTAAAAGATATATTGGAGGCGTTAAGATGTACCAGCTTTTTTAGCCCCATTTAACAAATGATTGGATGTAATTTTCGCGAGCAGCTGCCAGATTTACGTTGACGGTCCTGTCGGACTGATTATTAAGACAGGTGTAAATAGTTAAATAACTAGTTAGGAAATGGTGTCATTGGAAATATCGGTGATGAAGATTAGAAACGAAGTAGGTCCAATAGAACCCTTGAGGAACTCCGTATTAATGTGAATGCATATAGAAGCTATCATTATATATTTTGTGAAGAACGATTGAATCAAGTCAAATATTCGGCCAGAAACGCCATAGTTTTTGAAGAGGGCAAGCAACCAAAAACATTTCACACCCGTTCGAAATAACTAAAATCACATACAGAGACTGCCGTGCTTATCTAAATTCAGTAATAAACGTTAACTTACTCGTGGTTGATATAGAAAAAGGTAAAATGTATTTTTTATTTCAGACAATAGGTTATGAATTGAGATGCTCAAGCAAATCTGAGTCGATTAGAGCCTCCAGTATGTTACCCATAAAAAGTCGATTAGAGCCTCCAGTATGTTACCCATAAAAAGTCGATTAGAGCCTTCAGTATGTTACCCATAAAAAGTCGATTAGAGCCTCCAGTATGTTACCCATAAAAAGTCGATTAGAGCCTCCAGTATGTTACCCATAAAAAGTCGATTAGAGCCTCCAGTATGTTACCCATAAAAAGTCGATTAGAGCCTCCAGTATGTTACCCATAAAAAGTCGATTAGAGCCTCCAGTATGTTACCCATAAAAAGTCGATTAGAGAATCCAGCATGTTACCCATAAAAAGTCGATTAGAGCCTCCAGCATTTTACCAATAAAATGTCGATTAGTGCCTCCAGCATTTTACCAATAAAATGTCGATTAGTGCCTCCAGCATTTTACCAATAAAATGTCGATTAGAGACTCTAGCATTTTACCAATAAAAATTGATTTTAACCTGCAGTATTTTACCAATAACATGTCGATTTTAGCCTCCAGTATTTTACCAATAAAAAGTCGATTAGAGCCTCTAGTATATTACCAATAAAAGCTAAATACTAATAGAACGATAATTCGAGGAATTAAAATGTCTCACCAGATTACTTAAAGAAAAGGTTTTCCAGTAAGCTGGTAAGAAGAAGAAAGATATTTGCTGTAGTTTTCAAAAGAACAAGATCTATTTCCTTAGGACTATTTCAGGGATAACTTCAAGAGTCAAAGACTTGTGGACATCTTGTTTGGAGATTAAAGCAGAAACGGGAGACGGCACTGTGTGCATATCACTAAGTAGAAATTCCGTTTAAAGGGAAATTCAAGCAAATATACCTTTGATGAGTCAAGTTGAAAGAGAATACCCGAAAGAAGCATCTAGATTTATCACCAGTAGATGACAATATTTAAACTGATAACTTAGACAAGGAATAGAGGACTTACACTTGTTCAATTTACTCTTCGTCAGCTGTAAATACTCTCGAGAGCTAAATATGTTATTTTAATCTGAAACTGTAACGATATATGGACAAAAGAAAGAGATGACATGAAATAAAAGTATTTGCTGTTAATTATTTATGTTGTGAATTACTCTCCGGAGCATGGCACGACATACATACAGTCAGTTATGTGCCATGCATGATACAAGCTTAGGCGATCATGTATCTTTCGATACATGACAGACGAGGCAGTTTTGCGATTTCTATCTACGGTAGACCAGTATAGAATATAGAATCCGGTCTGTCCTGCTATATACCATGAAGAGGAAGATTCATATCTTCCCAAAGGTATTAACAACACGTAAATCTGGCCTGTTATAGTGATTTACCAAGCGTATCTCGGACGTAACAGAAATCAAAAAGTATGGGGCACCCAGTGAGGATCGAACTCACTTCTCAGTCGTAATTGTTCTAGCTAGACAAGCTAGCTAACCATTACACCAAATCGAGGTGTCCAAGTCTGGCCTGTTATATACCCAGAGGAAGAGGTTTCATATCTTTTCCAAGGGTGAGATTAAGTGAATGTAATGGATTCGACTGGAATTCTAACTCAGCTCACCGGTTCCTCTAACCTGCTAGCCATTATTCCCTCGTGCCTCCTATATACGGTGAGCAAAATGCAAATTTGTTATTTAGAAATTGAATAAATATCATGTTTTCATTATATTTATATTTCTGACATTGTAAAATAGTTAAAATTGATTTTTTTGAATATTATGTGTAAAACGAGGTTATTTAAATTCTATTCTTTTTTCCAGGACGTCTCTTTAAATGAAAAGTGTGCATGTTTGCCCGCAGCCTTCAAATAATGTAGCGATAAATTTAAAGTTAAAATTCAATGAATTTTATATTTGGCTTCCGTTGGGATTATACTTGTAATAGATTTTGAATTAAAATATTTTCTACCTCGTGAAAAAGTATAAAGAAAAATAATTATTCAAAAGTTAAAGAGAAATATAAAACACAGACACACATATATATATATATATATATATATATATATATATATATATATATATATATATATATATATATATGGAGTACAGATCATTATTTAAACATGTTTTATTAAATATAATAGACAATGTCTGATCATGAGCCGTTCGAATGTTTGCTTTTATTTCTGGTGGAAATAAAGATAAAAATTGTTCAACATTTGTTTAAGATTATTAATGAGTTTAACATTTCTAACTTTTTTACGTTTTTGAGTGTTGTTTCATAGTGATTGTAATTATTATGCATTTGGTTACAATAATATAAGTTAATAATAATTTAAGCTCATCATATAGTATAAAAAGTTTCAAATAACTGACCTCATAGTCTCTAATAACCCTACAAGCACACAACGAAATCCTCTCCAAAAAAACAAACAAAAAACCCAATGATATGCATCAATTTACATGCCCGTTCAAAGATTGCATCTCTGATGCTAATAAGAACACCGCCACATATATTTGTTTTACTACAACCACGCTATCACTTAGACTTACCTGTCACATTTCAGATTTTAATTTTATTAAGCAACATTTCATAGAGAAACATAGCCATGTACCTAATATTAGACAGATATTAGTTGATAATATAATAGTACACACTCATACACAGAACAAAAAAATACTTTCAGATATCGCAGGCCATCTACATTAAAAAGAGTCCACCCACCCTCAACAAGATTACATTTCAAATAAGTCACAACACATTAGATTGTATCTAGACATTGGTTCTGTTGTAATATTTCGGTCTATCGCGTGGTATGATGTCATAGAACAGCATCTTGAAATTAAGATCTGCGTCTAATATTCCGCAACAGTTATCCTCGCAGAGAAATCTTCTATTTCCACATAAAATATCAAATTTGACGGTAGATATCTTTTGTTTTATGTCTGTACAACCACTATGGGGATAGCTCATCTGAGCCGAAGCTTAGGATCAACTTAATAAAAAGTTTTTTATTTTGGACAATTTTTATTTTCACCAGAAATTAAAGCAAACATTCGAACGTCTCATGATCAGACATAATATGCATTCATTATCTGTTTATATATATATATTGCTACAGTTAAGATAGACAAGATAAACAATTTCTCCTATATTGATAGATGGTTGCTCACAAGCAAGGTCTGTATGAAGCCAGTTATTCCCAATTTTCCGCCGGAACGGCAGTTACTTCAAAAACGTTTTGAAACCGTCCTTAAAACTCAAACTTAGCCTGCACTGACGACGCTTACCAAGAGATATTTCTCCATAAATCATCTGCTTGAGAAGGCAGCGATCCCCATGTGCGCAGTGTGATCCGACAGGCAAAGGAGAAAGCCAAGGATTATACTCTCAATATAAGGCAGCTTACAGTTCACAAACACTGCAATGTGTGGTGTAAATGAAGATAATGCTATCCTCATAATCATTACAAGATATATCTGAGGAAATCATTCAAGGGATTCGATACGTCGCCTGTACAAACACAGGTTCAAAGACATAAGAAAAAGGTCAGGGATAATACAAATTCGGTTTATAGCAAGCATCGAATGGATTTTAATACCACGTTGGCTACAAAACCAAAAGATCTGGCAATTTTCGACATCGTGAAACAGATTTCCCTGTCCCAAAGGTTATGCTATGATATTGTGCTACCAAGGTACAGAAAATAATCAAGAACACTGAGGAGCTTCCAATGAAAATGTACAGCATCGCAGGATGCAAAAAGTTCGTCCCAGGGGCAGGCTGATACGTAATCTCAGTCGTACTGATGATATATATATATATATATATATATATATATATATAATTTTGTCACACACACACACACACACATATATATATATATATATATATATATATATATATATATATATATATATATACATATATATACGTTTATGTGTGTGACATAAGTTTTTTCTAGTTTTCCAAGTCATCGGGCGCAAAATATATGTTATGTTTTTTTTATAAAAATATATGTCACATGGGAAGAAGACTGTTTCATAGATGAAAAATAAAATAAAATAGAACAAAAACTGCAGGAAATAAATTGTCGGTAATGTTCATTTAAAAAGAAGAAAAATGAGATAAATATAAATTTGAAATTTAAACAGGAGTATTGTTTGTCTATTTATGATACATTAATGCTCTAGTATTATGCAAGTACTTTAGTTCAACATTATGCTTACTTCTGTTTAATGTATCAACGTTTTTGTTTTGTTTTTATTTGTCAAAGATCTGTTTACTGCAGGAATTACTGGAGAGGCTGTGTTTTACAGATTTGTGGAGATTATTAACAATATAGGGCGGGTGGTTATATTCACACACACACACACACACACATATATATATATATATATATATATATATATATATATGTGTGTGTGTGTGTGTGTGTGTGTTTGTTATATATATATATAAACTTACTAATTTAAAAATATGGTTCCATCTTTACACAGCACTTACCATGTTTAAAAGAAAAGAAACTAAAAACTTCAAATTCAATTCTAGAATTACATTAAAATCCCTAGTCTTGTTTCATTTTCAAGCAAATTTTGGAATAACATTATTTTGAATTTTAATGAGTTTTATAAGCATATACATTCATAATATTGGTTAATAAGGATACGGGGAAATTCAATCATTTTGACAAGTGGTGGTAGGGTATTCATTTTCACTGGCAACTAATGTGTCAAATCATAAGTTATTTGTTTTGTTTTTTTTATACAATCTTTTTTGTTTTCAATATCCCCATTCTCTCTTTTACATTTTTTAATACCCTTAGCATATTTTGTCGTTGCTTTATTACATTAATCCTTTGTTATTATTGGGGTTTGAATTTTTCACACAAATATTTTAGTCCATCCTTCAGCATTTTTGTAGTAACTTTTTCAAAACTCTTTTCGCTTCTTCCTTTACCTCTGCATTTTCATTTGTTTTCAAAAGTGGAATAATTAAATGTTCTTTCTTTATTCGGTTCTTTCTCTTTTATTTCTTTTTCTCTTTTGTATCTTTTTATCAATCCTTCCTTTCTGACTTTCCTTCCCCTTCTGCTTTTCTTTTACTGTTTCTTTTCTTCTATTCGATCGTTTTATTGCTTTCTTTTCTTTATTCATTTTTGTTTCGTTATTTCTTTACTTGTTTCTTTAATCGTTTATTTACCAGAAACTCCGTTTTTCTTTATTTCATATTTCCTCAATTTATCTTTATTTTTTACACTTGGCTATATGAGTTTGCTGAACATGGTTTTCGTTTAAAATAAGTCGTCTTAAATTTTGGCATCTGGGGTAATTTAAGGAAATCGGATTGAAAAATGGAAGTGTAGCGCCAAATAAAAGTCGCGTTCAAGTTAGTTACGTTTACGACGAATTTATGCCCTTAGGAAGCAGATGTATCCATTTCATCATTCCATGACTTTGTGCTAAGGAATAGTGTGAACCGGAATCTATAACCTTGGGTAATTAACAGTCGAACAGAGAGATAACGTTGACTTCAAAACCATGGATTAATCTTCATGTTTTTTTTTCCCAATAAGTCATAGATATACAGAAATAATTAAGAAAAAAAGTCGTGGAGAGCCATGACAGCATACGTTCTAAAAGTGTTATTTTTTTCAATATATTCATTGGTATGTTTTAATATTTGGCAACTATTTATGTGTTCTATTCTCGAATACCCTTGTCATTCATATTTTTTTTAAAAACTTACTAACTTGCGACACAATTTCTGTTCGCCAATTTCCCTTTTATTCATTACTTCCTGTGTTTTGTTGTTTTTCTTTTTTCTGTCTTTTTATTCCAATTTGTATATGCTGAAAGTTTAAAGATTATCAGTGCGGGAAAAAAAGAATTTACGAGACTAGTTCGATTTATGACGAGTCACTCGCTATAATTAACCTTCGGAAAGACAGGAGACCATTTCTTCCCCTCCACATATAAAGTCAATAATAGTGCTGAATCGTCTCTTTAGACTGTCAAACTAAGATAGAAGAAAACGAAAAAAAAAAAAAAACGCTGAATTCTTGAAGTACTAACTTGTTGGTTTTGGTGTGGGGACCCTTCAATTATCAGCTTTTAGCTTCGAATGATTAAAAGCTTCCATCGTGAAAAGTAGCTATGGCTTCAGCCAAATGGCTGAGATGGTGTCCATTTTTGTATCTTTCTCTCTACAGCCTGTATGCATTTTCCATCACTTCGCTTTCTAGTACGAAGGCGTCTCTTCATTTAATTAAACATTCTATTGTCTCCTTTTCCGTTTTTCGCTTAGTGATGAATTTTCCATTTTTTTTTGTTTATTTTTTTCATTCTTACTGATATTTTTTATTGATGACTTTACTTTGTCTGATTTGCTTTTCACATGATAATTCCTGTTTTTTTTTGTTCCTTTTTGACATTAGAATTTCTATTATTCTTAATCTATTTTGGTATTTCTCGAAAAGTCCTTAAAATGAAACATTCAGTGTTGGTATTCCTCGATTATTTTTACTTTTCTTTTTTTTCTTTTAGACTACAGTATTTCAGTTTCGTGTTAATCAACCATTTCTATTCTGTATTATCGGCCTTGCGTCAATCACTAATCATATCTATCTATCTATCTATCTATCTATCTATCTATCTATCTATCTATATATATATATATATATATATATATATATATATATTCTTTATCCTGTTCATTCATTTATTCAACACATCTTTTTTTTCAATTTCATTTTTCAGTTTAATCCCTGCTTCTTGTCAAAGTGTAAGAAAAGCTGCCAAATAGATTTTATCGCAGGAAATGTTAGAAGAATTGTAAAACCGAAGTGAACAAAATATATTTAAACTTGTCTTTACCCGAGTCTACTGAACCTCAAATAGATTGATTAAAAAAAAAAAAAAAAAAAAAAAGTATTCAGCGAAATTAAAATATTTCAACGATTTTCTTATTTGATGCAAATCGACGAAAAAATCGAATATGAAGCGAAATAAGAGGATAAATCAAATACATTTAAGAACCTCTAAAAGAAAAGACGAATTAACTAAAATATATTGAAGTAAAATTAGATAGAAAATTACACACCAGATTATTTATTTAGAAAAGTGGTTCGTGTAAAATTATTTTTGGTAACGCGCAAATTTGTTTTGCATTTGATTCTATTTATTTCTATTCCCGTTCGGCAAAATTTCGGTGATGTTTACAGAAATGGACAAGTAAAACCGAAAGGCAAGTGCGGGTAGGTCAATACGGGAAGGGGGAAAGGGGGATTGAAATGATGCAAACCAAATTTGAGGAAGGAAGATGAAAGCGAAAGATGTGAGAAATCAGATGTATTAAAAGGCCGATGACGGCATTTAAATGGATTTATAACATCCATCAAAATATAATAAATAATCCAAGTTTATTCAATCATATTTTGTCTTGTTCCCCGAGAAGGCTAGTAGTTGGTGTTTATACCATTTAACTACAAGCGATCGGCATCACAACACAAATGAAACCTTCTTTTGTATGGTTTCTGTTCCGACTTAATGCAGTTTATTGTCTCGCATCTATATTTTTCTAGTCTGATTTACTATTCTACATTGTTCAATATATCATTGTTTCTATGTAATAGATATCTATGTTGTTATTGATAGTTTCTCTTTTACGGTCACCTCTGCGCAAATATTTTCAAATAATTTATTGGCAATTTTCGTGAACGTTTTTTTTTTTTTTTTAAATATTAAGACAATTGTGTTTCTCTATATATTTTATTATGCTTTCCAAATTTGCCCACTTCCTATTTTCCGCTTATTAGGTATCATGCAAATTTTCTCTGCATTGAGTAAACGTTATCTTATAAAGTCCACATGCTCCTTCATAGAAGAGTGACCGCAAGCTTCAATGCTAATCGTTTTCTTCTTCCTAGATTGCTCTCGAGATACTGCCTGACAATGCCGTCGCTCAGTTACCGTGATTTATTGATAGTTATCAACGTTCATGTTTTGAGAGATAGATTTGAGATCATCTCTCTCTAGTTTAAGAAGTTTCCGAGAATAGAAATTTTCCGTTTGACCAGATTTCTACTGTCGAGTTTGCTTTCTAACTCCAATTCTTCTGAGGCATTTCTTTGTCTATTTATTTCGTTCATTTCGTTCTCTTTGATCGCAGCAGCTTCAAAATACTCGAGTACTTCTTTGATTTTTCTTTCCCCATTAAGCATTCCAGTAATACTCAGGCCGACCAGCTTTGCAAATACGTTAATGATTAGAGGGCCAGTCTCAATATTGAAGTCCAAAAGACATGATTCTCTAAGTCAGATAATAAAAACCTATATTTTTTAATATAGATCAAATTTGCGTTCATTTAATAGAACAATGTATGATGTTTTCTGTTATCAATTTAAATAAAATTTAAGTTCTTTCAATTTAAATATGAGACGGTTTGAGATATTGGCAAATGAATGAATCTGTAACTGTTTAAAGACATCAGCGACAGTCTACAGGAGAGAAATTCAGGAAAATAACTTTGCCACAGAAGCAAGTTCTATACTGGGAAGCTACACATGAAACCACAACAAAGTTATTTGAATTTATATTTATAGAAAAAAGCAACATGGAGAAAAAATAAAATATCTAAGTGTTGTATCCGAGGGAAGGTTACTGAATAGAATAATCACAAGAAGGTAGGTAATGAATGATAATATTCAGGACAAGAACAACACATATAAGATTCGCCTATGGCGCGGAGAATTAGTAGTCAACTGCTAGATGTAAGTCAAGTGAATTCCACAATGACTCTCCAACTGCAGACCGCAGATATATCAAACAAACACCCAACGCAGTCATATGTGCCACAAGGCCGAATTTGATATAGGGTACCCGAGCCCGTAGGTCCAGCCCGGAGTTCCCTTTAGACTAAGAATTAAACGAGGTCGGGTAGGTGTTTCCGAGGGGAAACTCAGTCCTTCGGCATAATCTCGTCTGAGGATCCCCTCCACCCGGAGGCAGAGAGTTTAACCAGCCCAGGTGAAGACGAATCTTCAACTGCACAATATTCACTACTGTATTTATGGGAATTGTGACATACCCATTCTCATCCCTGGGTATGCTACAACATTAAGTTTTCAAATATTACATTAGAGAACGCTCTAAAATATTCTAAAAGGTAAGTCTAGTGGAATGGTGAATTATAGAAAAGGTTAAATTGTTTAGTCTATCAAAAGAAATTGAATGGATGCGGTATAATTTATAAAAAAAAATATTGTTATTAATACTATTAATATTATTTTATGCTGTATATTTTATTGTTAAATATTTAGACACACACACACACATACATATATATATATATATATATATATATATATATATATGATAACATTTATATTATTTTCATAATGTGCTGTGTCCCCTCAGGACGTAGGCGATCATGGTATTCACCAACGTCTTCTCCCTTAAACTGTAAGCTTTGTCTTCTAACTATTTCTCCTAACCAGGTTTCATTTGATTCAAGCCTTCTCTTCATCTGTGAGAAGATCATCCAGCAGTCACTGTCATACAGGAGGACAAGTCTTGAACGACAGATCGGTTGAACTCTCTGCCTTCGGGCGGGGAGGAACCCGAAGGAGGCTACGCCGAAGGGCGGATTCTCTTTCGGGGAGGTAAACCGACCCTGAACCCGTTTATACGGGTTCAATGGGCATATTTTTGGCCGATCCCACTGGCTCGGAGATCCCACGTTAAAAAGGCCTTGTGCCACATGACGACCTCGTGTGGGTTGTGACGGAACATCGTCATACAGGAGGACAAATATCATATAGTAATTTCGTAGGCTTTCCTGGTTTCTATCGACATTTTCTTTTATTAATAATCTGCTTAGCTTTTGGAATGCTTCGTTGGCCAATACGCCCTCGGATCTCAATGTCGCCTTTTCCTTCCTCTGTTAAAACACTTCCCCAATATATAAATTTCCGCGCTAGTTTTATTTTGGTACCTCCGATATAAATTCGCACTTTGAAATCTTAGATGAATGGTATATAATGATAAATAAAATATGGATTAATAATCTATCTATCTATCTATCTATCTATCTATCTATCTATCTATCTCTCTCTCTCTCTCTCTATATATATATATATATATATATATATATATATATATATATATATATTTCGATTGATGTGAGTTTTGAACCCAGGTTCAGGCTGTTTGCGATCGTCAGACAAAATTATTTGATTTTAAATTTTGGATATATTTATGGTTGACAATACCGGAGTTTTTATGGTTGTGGGAGGAAAAATTGCTGCCGGAACGCCACTCGCACGTACGCAGACATACATACACGCACGTTCACGCATTGCTGTTCACATAAACATATATAAACTGTGTGGGACTGGCTTATATGCGCATCTATATTACGTTGCGTGCATGCGTACGCAATTGTTTGCCTTGTTCAATGTTTGATTGTGTAGTGAATTTATTTTTTCGCAATCGGAGTATTCACGCACAGACCGTTCGTTTATTTTGTTCGCGGAATAATGTTTTCTAGCATTGCATATATATATGCACGCGCGTTCACACATCTATCTGACAGATTTTTTTTTATATAATAATGATTTTTTGGATGATATCGATTCAAATGTCTTTCTTTTTTATAATATGTGGAAATATCTACTCTTTTCTTGAAAATGGTTGCGAAACCTGAAACTTATGTAGCAGAATTATGGGGAAAACGTATATATATATATATATATATATATATATATATATATATATATATATATATATATATATATATATATATATATATATATATAATAAACAATCCAAATTTTAGCAAAATCCTTTGCGGTTTATCTTCATTTTAAAATGTACACTTTTCTCTAGTTGAAACAAATGTAACCTCTTCTACACACACACACGCACACACACATATATATATATATAAATATATTAAAATAAACAATCCAAATTTTAGTAAAAACCTTTGCGGTTTATCTTTTTTAAAATGTACACTTTTTCTAGTTGAAACAAATGTAACTTCACACACACACACACACACACACACACACACACACACACATATATATATATATATATATATATATATATATATTAAAATAAACAATCCAAATTTTAGTAAAAACCTTTGCGGTTTATCTTCTTTTTAAAATGTACACTTTTCTCTAGTTGAAACAAATGTAACCTCTTCTGCACACACACACACACACACACACACACACACACACATATATATATATATATATATATATATATATATATATATATATAACTAAAATTAGTAATCTGTTATTTTACGCAATGAAATTCATAGTACATAACATACAGTACACGTTTTACGAAAAAAATGTTGATTTTTCTTATTAGGCTATCGTTCTTTGATCCGTATTATTTCTTTTACCCTGACGATCTGCGTAGATGAAAACTAGGTAGGTTTTTCTGGTTCTTTAGGTTTTATATATATATATATATATATATATATATATATATATATATATATATATATATATATATATATAGTTTCAGTTTGTGAAAAACGATATAACGCATAATTTATGTATTGTTTTAAAAATGAGAGAGCGCATTCTTTTTTCTTAAAAGGAACTGTTTTCACTTAAGAAATATTCGTTGGAAAAAAAATGATCATTACCTGCGAAAATGAAAAAAAAATAGAACGAACAATATACTCTTTTCGTCGACGCCTGCTGACAATTAGAGAATCACCCTGTGCTTCGCGCTGTAGGAAACGCTGAGCGGAGTTTAATTTTAATTAGTTTCTGGGAGAGAAATTACCTTTAACAGTTACATCTGGCCCAGTACGCACAAACATTTGATCACGATCGCTAGTGTCTTCATGCTAGCACAGCTTTCGACGAACAATTTTAAACCGCATTATGGTTTTAAGGCTGATATTATGAAGAATCGCATCCCTGACCAATGTACTATGTTGAGATTTGAAACCTGTTTGCAGAGAGCGAACGTTCGAACCACTAGTCCACACCCTCATGCTTTAGTATCTACACCTCCACCCCCACGTTATTAGGCATCGATAATAATAATAATAATAATAATAATAATAATAATAATAATAATAATAATAATATATCTGGTCCCCCTCGCCATATCTACAAAGAACAATCACATCAGCACACGAATTCGGGGAGAAACAATACCGAATACGATCAGCATGTTAATAAATGACACGCAGTGTGACCTTGATTCTAACGTGGACATTTGAATGTAACAAAAACTGGATCTTATTTGTTCTCATGTTATCGTAAATTTGTAAATATATTTTCAGCATTCATCAAGAAAATTCCTTCTATACTATTAAATTAATAGTATAACGAAAGGATGCATACGTATGGATATGTACTTCTACTGAGAATAATTGTATCTATATACCCGTCCGAGTAACAAACAGTTGCTTGCAGAAATGTTTGTAAATTTCTAATGTAATCGATTTACACTCTGTAAAAAAAGGGGGCTCAACCCACAATGTATGTTTAACTATCAGAGGTTAATCTGTTAATTGTAAAACGAGGAGAGAGCTCAGGGTAAAAGTCAAACAAAGAAAGAAAAAACCTTTCTGATGATGTGAAAGGAGAGTGTAAGAAAGCTACAGATAAACGAAAACTGGTTGTAGGAAAAGAGGACTAGATGG
>CAHIKZ030004872.1:2780000-2797500 GCA_903632075.3 Acanthosepion pharaonis
TACTGTGTAACATGCTAGTATTATTAAAGAGGAATCCTTGATCTATTTTGTCTCCAAATTGAGAAGTAATCGACTTGATATGTCGCGTTTTAAGACCCGTAAAGCCCATTACACTTTAATTTTGTTTTATCGGAGCTTAAAACCAAAAACAAGTGATAAGCTGTTATCCTAGTCTGACGAAGGACATGAAAATGTGGGGACCCAGGAGCGTCTACGGCATGAAGGAACACGGCATTTGCATAACCAGGAAAATATAATTTAAATGGAGTAGAAAATAATGTACGAATATAACTTAAAATAATGACAGAGATTATTAAAAGGAAGAAAAAGGCAAAAAGAAATAAGAAGAAAGGAATTAGGCTATACTACTGATTTATTTTATGGGTTATCATCCTTTTACAGGTATTTAAAGCCGATAGATTTTTTTTTTGATTACAATAGTTTTTTTTTTTTTTAAACGAGTGAATATTGAATTAAAAATATATTGAGTAAAACAATTATTTAGATCTTAGCTGAGGCGAGGAGATTAATTCATGCCTTTGCCAATAGTATTTGGGCATATATGATATGTAACGAAACTGATTAGAACTCCGCAACTTCGATTTCTCATTCCGAGCCGCTATCCATTAGACAACCCGGTTGAAACAAGGAAAGGAAGAAAGAGGGAATGAAGAAATAGAAAAGAAGGAAAGAAATGTACGGAACGAATCATATAAAAATAAAAAGGAATGTCGAAAAGGTGAAGTACAAATCAAAAATAAAATTGACATTTCTAAAAGTAATTATGGTAGAAAAGAAGAAATCGATAGGCAAAAAAGAAAGTGAAAGCAATGCAGAAATGAATGAGATTCAAAAAAGAACCCTACAATTATAAAGAAGAAAAAAGGAAAAAAAAAATAACCAAAATCTTCTAAATAAATAAACGGTAAATTCTGTCTCTCCATCCACGTGTCTGAAAATACTGTAACTCGAGTCACACTAATTCTGCATAGACATGTTATATCTTTTTATAATCAGGAGCAGCTTGCAATTGAAAACAGTCCGACATCTGGTGCTTGACTAACCAGCATTTGGATTTATATCCAGATGGGGAGGGAACTGTTAAAAATTCAAATTTTAAAATAATTGAAAAAAATATTGATTTAGAATATTTTAAATAAGATTGAGTTTAAAGGAACAGAAAAGCTTTGTGCATTTAAAAATATTTTAAATTCGGTTTGAAATATCTTCTAAACTTTGTGAATTGAGAAAACTCAAATTTATTTCTTCAAAATGCCACTGAATCAAAATTAAGATAAGATATCCCCTAACTTTGCAGTGTTTGTGATTTGAAGAAACCTCAATTGAAGTTCCTCATAGTTTGTGAGTTGAAGAACTAAATTTTCGTTTTGACTTGGACTTTGACTGAAACCAGAATTTCAGACCAAATTGGGCTTTCAAGATCAAATCGGCCTTTTGGCCGGAAATGGACAAAACGCGAATCAGTGTTTAAGTGTGATTTTGAAGGTTCAGGGAGCCCTAATTCTTCAGAATTCCATGGAAAATTCCACTGACCAGTCCTATGAAGAGAAGAGCATTATAAACACCACAGGAAGCAGAAGCTATGAAACTAGAATATTCTGCAAACCATAGATGAACAAGAGCATCTCAAAATTCAGAAGATCTACAAGCTAGGAGAGAAGCAATTTCTGGAAGACAGATAAAATCAAGAGAATCTCAAACATCAGAAAAGTCGCAAGCAATGGGAGAAGCAGATACTTTGGATCCTCCTGAAATACCTTTTCAAAAGCTGACATTGAAGAAAGGAGTGCTAATTTGGCTTTTGAGAAATTTTGATCCATGAATACTGTGCAATGGGGCAAGACTTGTCAGTTAAATGCATCACCAACTTTTGGTAGATACAATATTCACTGGACAAGGAAAGGGAAAAATGAGTTCATTCTAAGAATTTCAATGATACCAGAAGACATTCCATTAGCATTCAAGAGGCTTTAGTTTCTAGTGAGAGATGACTTGGCAATATCCATTAACAAGAGTCAAGGACGATCACTGAAAACTGTTGAACTTCACCTTACGCAGCATTTCTTTTCCCATGGTCTGCTCCGTGTAGATTGTTCCAAGCATGAAATGGCAACAGTCTCTTCGTATTCACACTAAACAGAAATGCCGAGAATGTTGCTTATCCTGTTGCTTTACAGTGATTTCCAAGTTTGATGCTGTGTGATATAAAATTCTCTGTGATCTAAATCTAAGATGGAAGGATACAAATAAATGCTTCATTATCATTGCTGTTTTCTAAGCCTGATCAGAGGTGCCCTGCGTTTTGGGCCGGTGGAGTTAGCTTAAAAGTGCGACATTTAAGCTAGTATATAATAAAGAGAAAATGCAAAGAAAACTGAAAAAAACAGAAAGAAGGATAGAACTAAAAAAAAGCATATTGAAAGACGGAAAACAAAGCAAAAAATTAAACAAAACAATATGGAATAAAGAAATGAAAGACAAGGGAATATAAATTGAAAATTAAAAGTCGAAGAAAGAAAAGAAAAAATAAAGACAACCTGAGAAATAAAACGCGAAATGAAAGATACAAAAAAGAGAAAAAAAACAGAAAATGCAAGATCAAAATGCAAACAAGACAGCAAAGACAAAATGAAAGACTTAAAGATAAAAGCAAGAAAAGAAAGGAAAATGATGAATTGAAAGAAAGAGAGAAAGAAAATAAAGTTATTACACATAAGAAAATTCAAAAAAGGAATAACAAAAGAGAAAGCAATAAAGATCAATTCAAAAATGGAATAACAAAGGAGAAAGCAATAAAGATCAATTGTGTAAAGAAAAATCTGTCAGTGAAAACAAGGAGAAAGAAATATATCACTGATGCGCAAAAAGTACAACATATGTGAACTGCATTTTCATTGAGAAAACGAAGAATAAAATGCAACGATGTTAATGAATGATAAATATAATTGTCAGAATGAAAACTGAGTATGAATTAAATGAATGGAGTCTGAATAGAAAACGTTGATGCAGAAACGGAAATTAAAATGACACTGTAACCAAATTGGTAAAAAAAAAAGAAACAAGACACAAACCGCACAGTTACATGCGAAACTAATAAATGTACAGAGAAGGAGTTCGATAGAAATATAGAACAAAGGAATATTGAATAATACAAAAGGGAGAAAAAACGCGTGCCATCTGAAAAAGGATAGCTAGCAAATGTGAAGATATAAATGAAATTAAAGTAGAAAATATCAAGAGACATACGACGTCCATTTATAAAAAAAAAAAAGAGTATAGAATGAAAAATTAATATTCCATTAAGAATCATCATTATTCTTCTGGACGTTGCTTTTTGAAGCTGAATTAGACCCTGTGGCTAATGTGTTTCATCATTATAAACCACCTTCTGGGCAGTCTGGCGCAGGTGCCAATTTATGAGATGAATAGCCCTTGTTCCTCGATTAGAAAAATGCATAACCGTTGGTGTTGAATATAGACATATGCTGTTTTGTCAACTGAAATCTTGGGATATCAAAATTCTATTTTTTAATTATTTCATGGAGGCGATAAAGCCACTAAGACGCCCGAGGTGGCTGAGAGAAAGAAAATATGAAGATCTCAGTACGGAGAAAAGACAAGAAGAATAAAACAGACAGATTATGTCGATATATAAATTCTGAAAGACGCAGGAAGACAAAAGAGTGTTCCACAGTCAATGTGTAAGAGAAAAGAATCACTTACCTTATAACATATGGTTAACCTAACTATTTCAAATGTAGAATGAAGTGACCTAACTGCCAATGCAGACCACCGCTTAAGAGAAATGATGTTAGATCATAGCCATATATTTTCCGTTGAAAATTCCTCAATTAGTAGACTTTCCATATATTTCGGTCGTTTTGTATTCAAGTTAACATGTAAATATTTCTGCCTGCTTGGGATGAGAACTGCTTAGAGGGTATCGCTATTAAGTGTGGTTTCTGCAGAAAAATATGAGGAATTAATTCCAGAGCTGCCTGTCATACAAACAGATTAATAAACACACAAGCACACACAGACATTATATATATATATATATATATATATATATATATATATATATATTTTATATTATATATATATATATATATATATATATATATATATATATATATATATATATATGAAGAAATATTATCTTAAGATGTGCTATATTTATAGGATAAAGTGCACAATATCAGAGATAGAGCGTGTGTAAATATAAAATTGAACATAGACGTTAACACTAAGAGACGACAGTCTGATTCCTGCTAGATTCAACCGTCAGGCCACACACACACACACACACATACATATATATATATATATGTGTGTGTGTAAGAGTTTGTCGTTGCTTGGAAATCTTCCATGTAAAAAAAAGAGATTATCATTATAGTTTTGTCCGTGTATTGTTTAATACATTGTAATGTACGTGTCATCTTTGATAATGGCTTATGTAAGCAGAAAGCTTAGATAGGGTTAGAATTATGTAACAATATGGTGATTTTCTTTCTTCTTTTAATGATAAATTCATTAAGCTTATCAAACGATATGAAAAGAATTTCCACAAAAAAATATACAAATTTTTTTATTTGGGAGTGAGAATTGAAATGATATTGTGGAAAATTGGAAACTTGTTTTCAAGCGTAATTCTTTTTGGTTACATTGCTGGCTATTGAATTTGACAATTCGACAATATCACTGTTATGCGATTTTGTCACATATGCTGTTAGACCCTATATATATATATATATATATATATATATATATATATATATATATATATATATATATATATATATATATATATATATATATATATATATATCAATGGAATGGTAAAATTTTCAAGATATATAAAAGGTGAAATGACAACTCCTCCTATCATAGTCCACGTAAGTACCCATAGTTGTATGTGTGTAATGAAACAAAAATGTGAAAATAGGATTAAACTCTTGAATAAGAAAAACAAACAGAAAAACAAAATATTTACTTCGACTTCAAACATATGTAAAAAGAGAATAATTTGCAGAAATACAAATAAACAAAGTATATAGATAAATGATATTAGTGGGTAATACACACACACACACACACATATATATATATATATATAAATTTGCAAGAGTACAGAATCCAGGTAGAACTCAATGTCCAGGACAGAGTAAGAATATAATAAAAAGGATTAAATACTAATATTCCATGGTTATAATTTATTACAATTGGATCGTAATTACGATTCCAATGTAATGAATTATTACTATGGAATATTAATGTTTAACCTTATATATATATATATATATATATATATATATATATATATATATATATATATATATATATATATATATGCTGTCGATTAACATATAAAATTATCCTTATTTATTTTCCTATAATTACATGTTCTTCCATGAATTGTAGAATATTCTGTGAATTTTCATTATTTTATTGAAACCGTTATACTTACCGAAACTGATCGTAAATTATTATTTGGGAGTGAGAATTTGAATGATACTGTGGAAAATTCGAATTTTTCGGAATATTTGCCAGATTATCTCGGCACCGGTAGTAACATTTTCATGGACGTGCAACAGCTTTAATATTGCAAAAAAAAAAAAAGAAAAAAATAAACATTTTTCTCAATTTGAATCGCTCTAAATTGATTTTAATAATATTCACAAAATTATCATTTCTGTCCTACACTACCTGGATTCTACAACAGAAAATATATTGTCACAAATGGAAAATATACCAATATAATCTAAAAACACATAACTTTTCTCTATTTTGTCTGGTCATTGTTCAATGGAATTCAGTATTTGATTAGAAAAAAACACTTGGCTCTGTCAGACATCACTATGATTATCAGAGGCGTATGGCGACATCACATAGAGAAACATCTTTTTCCCGTCTGAACAGAGAAGTTAAGCAGCATCGAGACTGGTCAATACTCAGACTTATGACCTTTGTAAATACCACGTGCTTTAACATTGGATGTGCGTGTGTTATAATTTGTAATGACTTGAATTTGTAAATCGGTGCACAGTGTTCCAATGCTGGTTGGATCGTTATATTGACTTACGCGTAAATGACGATAGGAAAGTTATGAACCTCTTCTCGCCCCCAGGTTTGGGTTAATTATTAAAACTTGCATCGCTAAACCATTGATATCAAAAATATAATTTCTCCCAAATATAAAAATACTTTATGGCTGTAAATATTCTGCAGACTGTTAATATGCCGTAGAAAACTAATCAATCCATATCTGACATGTCATACATTAGTGGTGTGCAAATATTTCTAGTGAGAAGGAGGTTTAATATAGAACATAAACTGGAATAATTAAGCCTAATTTACTGGGAATAAACTTCCTATACACGGATACAACATGAAGACTGAACGAAAATAGAAAAGCGTGCAAGTGGATGATGCGTCATTTCACAGAATTTATTCAACTTATACAACGAGTTGAACATAAGAAACTTCACCACAACATTTAGTATATGTGGGCACATTCTTAACACTATGAGACTCGAATATGTCATTGTTCATGGCAAACACATTCAGAAGACCGTGGCTTGGTTAGTTGTTTTATTTAGTGGCATATAAACCTCTGAGTTATTTAATACTGAAATGTTAATATTTTGCATGCAATTTCATTTTCTTGGAAATAATAATGATTTTAGTAATACAAGTCTTAGTAATTAACCCATATATGGGGGAGATGAGATGGATTCATATATTTCTCAAGGGTATTTTCGTGTAAATGATTATAACGAACCCAACTAGAAACTGAACTCGTCTCTCCGATTAACAATTCCGAGCTATTATCCCTTACACCACCCGCACAACAGCTTACAACACCTGGTATTCCCAAGCGGTCACGCATTTAGGTACGAAATCAGGTTCGACATTGCTTAACTTCGCTGATCGTAATCACATATACTATTTCTGAAAAAATGTTTTGTGCGCATGATTTGTTTGATTCCAGGGTCCTTCAGTTACTCCTATATATACTTTTTCTTCATTATCTGGTGATTTTGACGTGGCTTGGTATATGACATTGTTTTGTAAGCAATTACAGTTTAAGATCAGAAATAATAAAAAAAAGGTGAAATTAAAAATAAATAAAGACAAGCAAAATAATTTAACCTAAGTAAATAAATAAATAAACAAACAAATAAAAAACTTCCGTTAAAATAACCGCCAAAACAAACTACCCACCATGCACCACTGACCCGTATATATAAATAGCTGAGAAAAAAATAAACAGTACTCGTGGCCTGACGATTGTGCCTAGCCTGAAACAGACTGTCACCTCTAAGTGTTGATTCAATGTTCACTTTTATATTTACAGACGCTCTATCTTTGATAGTGAGCACATTATCCCATAAATATAGTACGCCTTAACACACACACACACACACACACACACATATATATATATATATATATATATATATATATATATATATATATATATATATTGTAAAATATGCGTGTGAACAAATGTTGCTTAGATCTACAAAGGATGGGATATCGGGCAGAGCCAGTATCGCCTATGTCCTAAACATGCATTACAAACAAAAGAAGAGTGAATCTCTAGTTCTCGCAAAATAAGACTGGAAACATTTGCATAAATCTAATATATTAGTGAATGCAGATAATAATATCGCATTTTGAAGAAAGAAATGCAAATGGATGCTAATTAAATTAGTCTAATACTATTAACTTATAATATAATTGCCCTCATTACCAATTAGAGTAGACCAACGGGAAGGCAATTTTCAATTTCCTGCTGATAAAATCTTTGCTTTGTTTATGAAAACAAAGCAGATAGATCAGAACCACTAATTCCCTGATTACTGTCACCAACAAAAAATTTCTTTTACTCTAATCCAAATTGGCTGCGTCCATTGGTACAACGCTAACGGCCAAAACTTCGGCCATTAGATCACTGAAATCATTGCATTATCAAACCAGTTTGGTGATATTTTTCTTTGGTCAAGATATTTTGTAGTTTCTACTGAGACATCCGAAGCATTGAACATAAATTTTCGACGGAATATACAGTTTCATAGAGGCTAATATCACTGATGCGTCGTAAGGCGTGTAAGGAAATTTGTTGGATATCATGGGATTAACCAATATTATCTGTCAACGGACTGACATTAACGCCTTTCAGGTCGCGTTGTATAAAGCAGTAATTTTTGCCCTTTCTTTTATACTATCACATCTCTCCGTCTACACTTTCACTCTCCATTGACAGGAAGTTCTCGTGGAAAGACGTGGACTTTTTCCGGTCTGCTGTCTTCTTTGTCCTTAATAATACAGCTCTTATATATAAAATATGACTTACAAAAAACAATCCATTGTTCCGAAGGAAAGAGAACACAGGTGAACAACAATATTCATGGATCTTTTCAACAAAGTTTTTTTTTTACTCTGATATAAAATAATAACCTCATGGAAAAATGTTGAGCCTTCGAGGGATAATATCTAAATAATGATATAACCCCTTAATTTCATGAGGTCAAAAGGCAGATCATCTTCTTAAAAGTAAAATATTCTGTCCCGTTCTGATTCAATGGAAAATTAAAATTGGCAATTTAAATTATATAATCACCAACTTGACTTATCTGAAATGAGAGGCTCAAGAAATTCCCATGAAAATTCTAGCCAGATGTTCGATAAATCCATGGAAATAGTTGTCCAAACAGGTAAAAACTACTGCCTTTTAACACCACGTTCAAAATCATTATATATATAATCTCGATAGGTTATTATATATATATATATATATATATATATATATATATATATATATATATATATATATATAGTCTTAATACGTTTTATGTAGATATATAATCTTAATACGTTATTATATATATATATATATATATATATATATATATATATATATATATATATATATATATATATATATATATATATGTGTGTGTGTGTGTATCAGTAATTCGGTAGAAAATAGGAAAATCAATGCAATATGTCTTATTTTAATTTTCTCATCTCAGAGAAAGTACATAAAATTAAATGAATTAAACATTAAGATATGGGAACAATAATTATTCAACTGGTATTTTAAGGAAACCAGTAACAAATTTCGAACGACCGTGTCTTCTCTATAAAGAAAGTTGCGCATCGACTGAAACAATGAATGACTGTCTGGGAAGACAACTTCTTATGTTCAGATACTTTGCCGGTTGTAATCGATAACTGGAGAAATAAAAGCAATAAAAGAATCAGCAAAGCAAAATAATAGTTATTGAAAAATAAATCAGCAAAGATAATTAGAAAGTCACTTCTTCTTTTACAGACGAATATAAAAGAAACAGACGTTATAATTTAGTGGCAAAATGTAGAGTTACTGTATTGGTTTGTCGGTGACTCTTGATAGACATTTGAAGGAGTGACGTAGGCGAAGGATAGAGTGAACGGAGACGATGAGAAAAAGAGAAATGGAGATGGGAAGGACCATTGAAAATTAATATGCCAAATAAAAATAACAGTTGAAATAAAAAAAAATTATAAATTTATGTGATTGAAAAATAAAAGTATGATAGAAACAGTGAATTTTTAAAAATAGATTATGTAACACACACCTCCAAATATATATATATATATATATATATATATATATATATATATATATAGTTCACATATACATGTATGTGTATCAGTTGGACACAATTTGTATTACATTTAATGGGTGTGTCAAATTTTCTATAGAATATATCTTTAAAAAAATGAGAATAAATTCAAAAGGAAAACTTATCTTTGTCGACGATTTATTTTTTGCCTTGTTAAAGTCCAGCAGAGTACGGCTAAGATTTTTTTTCTTTATCTACATATATGTGAGGACATATATTTCTTTTTTTATCGACATATATAGGAAAATATATATATATATATTTGCTAATGAGCTAGAATACGTCCCTTAACAAATTCAAAAATGACTTGGCTTGCATACTGATTAATGTGCTGGACTCCTACTATTGTGAATGATGTCTGTATATATATATATATATATATATATATATATATATATATATATATATATTTCTAACAGTCAAAAACAAGGTTCTGTTAAAGAGAATATATATGAACACTCATACCGGCACAAATGAACATATGTATATTTGCTAAAAATGTAGACGGAGATGGTAATGAAGGGCGGGTCATTGTTCACAATGTTTTATTATAAAAGTGAAAGGCCGCTCTTGAAAACGATGAGATCCGACTTTTATAATTGGAGAGATCATTTGTGCAGCCTCAGCCAGAAATCATATTGATTACACAAGCAAGCGCATAGAATCCTAGACTCACACTAATGCATCTATGTACATAGACACGTCCACATACACACACACGTGTGTGTGTGTGTGTGTGTGTGTGTGTGTGTGTGTGTGTGTGTGTGTGTGTGTGTGTATTACGTAGTTGTACATATATGAATAAGCAAGACATTTTATTGCTTCAAACGTAATTATAATGGAAACAGATGCTTGCGGAGGCGTCCATTTTTTTTTAGAAAGAAATGGATATAACTTTTCCCGTCGAAAGTAATCTTAAAATCCTAAATAAAACAAACTCCCATAGGTTTCAAAACGGCGTCAACAAATGTAATGTAAGTCGTCATGCCTATCCAGACGGCATACGTTGCACTTATCTGGCCACTGCTCCATTAGAACCATTTAAACACACGCAGACCTAAAACATCTCCATCTGAAACATACTAGTAGAAGATACAAGCATAATACCCTCATCCACATGTAAAAAATAACAGTTTAAAATTAATCTAAGAACTAACAATGACAAAAAAAGCCAACACTCTTAACATTAACTATGAACGCGGCCACAATGTCATGACTGTTTTTCTAAAAAAGATACATGTCAATAATTTTAGATACATGCACTCAACCCATAAATTCTGTTAAAATGTACAAATAAAATCATCCTTGATAATGCCTAAAAGTATAACCAAATTGTTCGAAAATGCAGAATATTTGGACAGCTTTTTTACAAACTTTGTATCCAGAAACGAAATCACTTTTATGAACACAGGAAAAATTAAATAAAAAGCTTAATCACAGAACCTTTTTCAGTCTTCTTTAACGAATCATATATATAAAGGCAATGATCAAATCTAGATCAGACATGAATAGGAATCCGACAAGATGATAGAATAAAATAAAAAAACAATAAGGAAATGTGTCTCAATCTAAAAAGATTCATTTTTATTAAAGCTCCCTCAGAGATCGTAAATAGAAAAAAAAACGTGTACTGTTAATTATGCTTTTTGTTTAGTTCTTATTGGTCAGACACGCATCACGGTTATTAATGTAATGGAGAATATATAAATATGTGTGAGGGAAATTTTAGGCGTTAAAGTGTGTGACAGTGCGAGTGTGTGTAATTAAAGTAACTTTTTTGCTTCTAGGTTTATGCTTGATAGTAACGTTAATTCCTGTAAGTGTATAAGTGTGTGTGTGCGAAGAATGACGATAGATATCACCCTCTTATATATCGATGAAATGTAACGATATATATATATATACCCTTGCTGAAATAATCTCATGATGAGCGGACCGAAGTGCATTGGTCGTATAATAGTTATCGAAGAATATATATATATATATATATATATATATATATATATATATATATATGAGACATTTTTTCATGTTTATACGTTCTTTTGATAGATACAAATATCTAAGTAAATGTTCTATTTAATATAAACAGAATTAACGACATTTACTGGCCTGAATGTCCAAGAAATTCCCATTGAAAATAAGCGTTCCGACAGGAATCGTAGCTGTATCCTATACAGAACCGTCTTATAGCCTGACGTGCTTTACCGATTTAGATATAGAGGAGAGTTTCGGTTAGCAAGACCAATTTTAAAACTACAATTCTACATGATTTTCTCTCGTGCATTTATATATTCTCGATGCGAATCCAAATGTAAACAAATGACGTCACACAATATGAAATGGATAAAATCCGACAATTCTTTCTAAGAATTTTTTTTAATGCTTATACGTTCTTTTTATAGATACAAATATTTAAATAAATGTTCTGTTTGTAAAAAACAGGAATAACGTCATTTACCGGCCTGAAATTTTCTAGGTCTTTCAAGACGGTAAATGTCGTTAATACTGTTTATTATAAACAGAGCACATCCTCCTGAATATTTATATCTATAAAAAGAACGTATAAACATAAAAAAATTGTCTTAAAAGAATTGTCGGACTTTATTCACTTCATAATATATATGTATGTATGTATGTTTAGTGGTACACAATTTTATCACTGCCATGAACAGACAAAAATTAGTTTTATTATTACCACTCATGATAATAAAAAGTAAAAATGAAAAACAAGTAACTAACCGGTTTCGTAACTCGCTCAACAGAGCTAAATCGAGGTAAATAGAGTAAATTATATAATAAAAAAAAAAAACAATGTACAAAGTTAATTATTAGGAAAAAATATTTAAATGATAATTAGTTGGAGGCCTAACATAAAGTACTTCTGTTTACAAAGAGAAGGCTTTAATGATAGAATCTAGATGGTCTCCAACACTTTTAGTTGGTAATTTGAGTGGGACTTGCTAAGGATGTTAAAAACGTCACTATAAAACTAACAACACAATTATGGCTATTTATAAGGTGTTCTGCGATGAAAGCTCTGTATGTATTGGTCAAAATGTCCGATGGAGTGGACTTAAGGTTTCGGGTTTTTGCTGGAACGTGTTGTTTCATTCTAACATCCAGCCTTTGCATCGTTCTCCCTATGTAGTGCGAACCGCAACTACATTTAAAAGAATAAATTAATGAACTATTTTGATGTGGCGGAAAAACATCCTTACGCGTAGACGGAAGGACAAGCCTGGCAGAGAAAACAACACAATGTCAAATCATTCACACTCCATTAGTGTTTCTTTGCTTCGGAGTAATTTCCACTAGAACATCTTCTTTTCCAGAAATCTTATAATACAGATGAGACTACCGAAATGTTGCTTCCTGATCGCTACAATTTTGCCCCTTTGAAATCGAAATCAAACGATATCTATCCTACATGTCCTCATACTATGCATTTATATTTTCTACTTACTCTTCTTTTACAGCAATCTCAATCAGAACCGATCTACCTTGAGTGGTCCTTGGGTGAATTATAGTAAGGCAAATAGAAAATGAGGACAAAAATGAGCTCTCACGACTTTGTGGGCAAACAAACTTAGAGAAGCGTAATTTGGAGATGAAAACTTTGCGGTCGCACTTTAATTGATGCAGTGACATGAAGCCAGCGTGGTAGAGACATTTTATCTGAAGTGGGAAAACAGGCATTATTTTTTATCAGGAATCTTAAATTTCCTGTTAGAAAAAAAATTACAGCGCACTTGTAATTATTGTCATGTATGACGCCGGTTAATCTTATTTGACTTGCCTTAAACTATACGTAAATCTATTGTGAGATATATATTAAACAGTGATCTCATCTCACAATCTTCACACTTACTCCATATGTGGCCTCCTTTGTAAATCACTAGGGGGTTTCAAATGCAACTTAAGATTATCGCACTAAATTTCATAACTGAATCAACTAAGTTGTCAGATCCTCATACGTCGAAACCGACGGGAGAGTCCATTGTATGTTAAATGATTACTTTTCTTGTCAATACTGGTGTATAAGATGGTGGCTCGGATTTAGAAATCGGAGTACAAATTCCGAATTCCAGTTGAGTTTGTGACATTTAATTATGTGCAAAAGCTTTTGGAATGCTATGAATTAATCTCTTCTACCCCGACCTATGGGTTAAATACTTAGAATTTGGAAAAATTATGGCCCCTGGAAAAACAGTCATCTCCAAAAAATTGTTAATAGAATATTCACTAGTAAATAAAAAATATTCTTGCTATCCAAAAAATGTTTCGGCCTTAAATAATCCATAAAGTATTGATGAGACGTAAAAAGAAATAAATCAATAAATATGTCTTGTTCATATGTTTCAGCGAGATTACGTCAACTCTCCAGGAAATTAGCTGGTAAAACTGAATTTATTTCCAAAATTCATATTTTCCAAAATTCATATTTAACCTTCGTTAATTTCCCTTAAAAGATTTTATTTTTTTACGTAATATTGTCTATATTTCTTCGGAATTATACATTGTTATTTTCATGCAAATCTAATTGCATTATATAAATTTTAAAAATATTATTTATGTGATTAATGCAACAATAAAGAAGAGAATAAATAAAATCCAAAATGTGTGCACTTGATAAAATATATAGGATCTTGTCAACCAAATAAAAAGTTTTTCGATAAAACTAAATTAATATCGACATGATTATTTTTTAATAAAAGGTCCTTCTTAAGATAAGCTTTAAGGGGGGGGGGAAATAAACGTTGTGTGAATATCTTACTCCTGGAATGTCTGGCACTTTCTCCATTGGTCGAGAATTTTCTTACCAACCTAATATAGATAATTTAAAGCTGAAACCAACTGAACTAAGAAACTAACTAAACCTAAATCAATACCGCACGTTGGTACAGAACACCGGCATACAGTTGTTGTAGAGAACAAAAAAAAAATATAAAGAAATGCAAAGAAATGCTCATATATGAAAGAAGAATACGAACAGTTAGTAAAAATCTCTTAAAAGCCTCCGCTTGGTATAGGTACAATACTTAAAACTTACTTTGTATGCTTTTCGCATCAAGACAAAAAGAATGCTCAGAAATAAAAACATTAATGAGCTATACACTCAATTTCCTGGAATCTGACGCTTTTAGAATACACAGTCCTGAAAAAAGGTAGTCTTTTTTAAGCCGTGTATATTTCTTTTTCGCGCCCAAAATAAATATAAAATAAAAAGAGAGTCGTTATTTTAGTCTCTCTATATTTTCTTGTGTTCGCAGTCGTGTTCGTTAACTGTTTCAAATGTCATGAAAATACGCCTTTACCTATAAAGAAGAGATAATTCTTTTATTCTCACCCGTTTTTCAAGTGTATGTATATATATATATATAGAGAGAGAGTGAGAAATAGAGTGATTGCAGAAGCAAGAACGCCTCTATTTATATTATTTTGTTTCTTCAAAATCAAAAGAAACTACATTTCTTTCTGCCGATAATTTGTTATTTCCTCAAAATTTTCCTTGATTTTGTTGTGTATTGCTCGCAGAAAACAAGATTGTATAATGCGTAAAAATGCAAAAGTATGCTTTTGAATAAAAGGTAGAAAATATAAAAATCCGCAAACATGTATGTACATATTATTATTATTATTATTATATATATGTGTGTGTTTATTTGATATAAGTTATTTTATAAGACATGCATGTATATTTGCACGTGCCTGCATACGTAGACACATTTATATATCTGAATTCTTTGATGTTTCGTGTTTTTTCTTGTTTCGTTTTTCTTTTTTCTTTTAAATCTAACCTCGTTTTATAAGAAACAAATATGTGTGCGCAAGCCGGGAAATAAATGTAATCGTTGGATATCAATAAAACAATCTGAAGAAAAATCAGAAACGCTGTGCCTTTATAATAAAAGGTAAGATATGAAGTAAACTAAATCAAAAAATATAATTCTCGGTAACATTCTCACAAAAGTACTAAATATAAATAATAATAAAAAAAAAAAATCAGGCCCACACGCAAAATGATCAGCTCTTGTGTCTTACTTTGGCCAGTAAGCTACTAACAACGAATTCTTGAACATACTTTTCACCATTCAGTGCCATAGCAATTGAACGTTTTAAATTTGTAACATCCGTGTGTAGTCAGATATATAGTTCCTGTTAATTTTATTTCAAAGATTCAATTCCCTTTTCGTGCTTTTAAGAATTAATGCCGGATATGTAGACAAGGAATAAATTACTATTGAATATAATTGTATAATTTAATGCTTTTATTAAGAATGAAATATTCTCGTTATAAATCGAATAAATGCATTCCATTTTTTTTTACTTATTTGAAATATGGGATCATACATTTTTAAGAATGAACATTAAATTTATTAAGGCTGCTTGATTGAATTAATAGTCCATTTGATTTTTACTGCTTATCAAACTAATGTTGAATACTGAAAGCCAGAAAATATCTTTCAATCTAAGAATTATTTTGACGTTAATAATTTTCGTTATACATGGCTTAGTTCTTAACCCATAGCTTAGAGGAGGTGAATTTACCCATTTCCCAAGGGTATTTACGTGTAAGTGAATATAATGAACCTGACTGGAATTGGAACTCTGTTATCCATTAAACAACCTGCGCATCAAAGTTTACATTATCCAGTATTCCAAAACGGTCACCCTTTTAATACTGATCAGGATCGATTTGCTTAACTTCGGTGATCTTACAAGAAACAGTGTTTCACCTTGATCTAACCGTAAACCTAGTAAGTTTGAAATGCAACAATTCTTATTAATATGAGTTAAACAGAAATCTGTTTGTGTGTGTTAGGAGGCGGGCATAACAGTATTGTCAGAAAAACATCTATTAAGTAACATACGTCTAACAATGTAATGACTAATGGACGCTACTTGAAATTCTTAATTTTTTTTTATTAGTCCAAGAGACCAGTGATGTAACACAGTTAAAATCCACGATTTGCGTCGTTAAGCTTTTTCATTATGTTTTTGTTGGCGAAACTGATTAATCTTCATGAATCATCCAGAGTCTAGCATGGCAGGTTTTTTTTAAAGTTAGTAGTTCTCTAACATTTTTGAACACAGCACCCTTTGCACCATAAATCTGAATGTCATTCAGCGAGATTTCAAGATTGTCCTACTCAAAATGTGTATAAACATTAATATACATATATTATTGAAAACTTTAAATATTTCCCATATTAGTAGATATGCATTTACATGGACAAGTTTTTATTATATTATCTACAGAAGAATTTGATGGATTGTTAAGCATAAATAGTTATACAATAATTTGTTTTAAGTTTATAACTGATAATTAAATAAATAAACTGAACATACTTCAATAAACAAAATGTTCGATAGAGTTCCAGAGTATTGTAAATCAAACAAAAACTTGTATATATAAAGAAAAAAAAGAAGATTTTTCCTTCCTACCCTGAAAGCCTGAAGTTCCCCACGCTTATCAGGAGGAAAATTCCTCCATGGTTGAGAACTTTTAATCTAATTTATATTTAATAAATATCGGATCATAAAATCTGCCAGAATAGTTTGATCTTTTCAAAATGACAGATATCATGACCTTGTTCCAAACTAATATTTATAAACAAATATATACGTATGTGTGCGAGTGTATGAGAAATATTGACCGATACACTGGCAGAGAGAAAAATAATTTATATGTATCGAATGAAGAAGATATTATCTAGGATAGAGCATTTATATATACAACCACTGGGGACGTAGAAGTAAATTGTTTTAAATATCGGTGTGAAGGTTGGGGTAAAAAATAA
>CAHIKZ030004872.1:2802500-2885000 GCA_903632075.3 Acanthosepion pharaonis
ATAAAAAGGCAACCAACTGCGGGAAAAAATCTTTCTTGTCAGTCATATATCGAGAAATACATGATCGCCTATGTGTGTATCCCACATGGCACATAACTGACTGATATTATAAAGTGAATTCACTAATCAGTAAATCGTAATTTTCTTTTTAAATAGTATTTACATTTTAGTAAATATTGAGGTATATTTTGCCTAATTGAAAAATGAGTACCTATTTTGACAATATGATATTTCAAATATTATATATAATTTCGAAAACAGACAATATCATGACATTATTACATCAATGGAAACCAGCGGACTTCCGCTAACTTCACTAATATTCGTTGAGAAAGAATTTCTTGTAAAATAGGGCATATATGAAATGCTTTAGAAAGCTAACAGATTTTAATCAAATGTTGCTAAATTTTAACATTCTAAATTTGAAAATGTTTACACGAGTTCATTTCTAATCATTGATTATTCTATAAATTAACAATGATTCGCTAAATGATTTCTTTTATGTTGAAAATTACTTTAAATAAGTCTATGGTAAATGGTTATCTTTAGAGGCCGTGCAGGTATATTAATTCGGTAGACACTTGAAGCCACGCCACCATTTTTTGCCGGTTACCAATTTTAAACTGGGCATCAGTGAAACAGATGTCCAACCAGGATTAGCGAACGCTTTAAGCAGAAGTAACATAATTAATTGAATGTCCAAAATTGGCTACACCAGCGGGCTGAAATCCCGAGACTAATCAACAAATTGGCGCACAGTTCTTTACGGAATCATCAAAGACCGGATAGAGATTGTGTGTGCGTCTGCGTGTGATAGAGAGAGAGAGAGTCCAATAGACTAACAAGTTAGGACAAAATTTTTACCAAGCTATTTTGTAAAGAAATTACTAGTTAATAATGAAATTTTGGAAATACTCTATATCAGAACTTTTCTTGAGTCCGATGAAGCTCTGACAAATTTTTAAAGTGTTAAAAGTATTAAACGCATATATATATGACTAAACAGTGAATGTAATCCACCGATAATGATATGTATTATTATTATTTGAAAAGCATAATCTTTATCTTTTTGGTCCTTCAAAATATTAAGATCCGAATTCTAAACTGAACGTTGAACTTTTTAAATCAAACCTATCGGTCCATGAAAACGATTTACTCGTTAGATTGCAAACGAATGTATGTTTTTTTGTTTTGTTTTTTTTCTGTCAAATTAACGTTTTATTTTTTATGCAATCAAATCGATCAAATTCACATGAAGAATATTTAGGGAAGAGTTAATTTAATGATATTATAGTGATATTTAGATTTTCATGTAAAATGTGAATAGTGTATGTATGTAAATATTGTCTCGCTTGACATAGTGAACTGACTTTCAATATAGTCATTTCACTATTGTTTGATTAATTTATTAGTATATGAGGTGGATTATAGCTCTCAGGGAAATTGGAATAGGGAAGGGACTTCCACAGACGAGAGGTGCGAGATACGAAGCTATTGGAATAGAAGAGACGGCTACATTTAAAAGTTTCGACAGTTAAAAGGTGAGAGCGGGATGCCAGCCTCGTAGGGCGCTTGAATTCATGAAATCTGGGAACCAGCGAATGCAGCAATTGCCATGAATGTATTTGTAAAACAGACAGAGAGAGGCGACGGCGCGTCTGTGAGAAAGTGACTGTAGACGAGATGCCAGAGAAGGGTCAATTATATTGCATATCCGACTCTGGAGCCTATCAAGAAACCCCGAGGCAAACAGAAGAGGCTCTAGACCATATATGGCAGCAATACTCCATGTAAGGACGAATTGTTGATTTGTAGATCTGGAGGATCGATTCCGGAGAGGAAAATTTCCTGGCGCGGCAAAGGGAGCCAATTTTCCTTGCTGTGGACGAAGCAATTGACTCAATGTATTTGTTTTGTTTTTGAAGCGTTAAATTTGACCAGCCTATTACACCCCCAATTAACAAGCGATTGGAGGTCCTTTTCGAGACGCACGGCCAGGTTATTTTTGACACTAGATTTGTTTTTGAGGCAAGAACAAATTGTGGTGTCATCCGCGTAGATACCATCTTGGGGATTTATGGCGTCTCGGGGGGGGGCATTTATGTAGATAAGGAATAGATTTGGGTCTAGGATGGAACCTGGGGGAACACCTGCATTCGTGGGATAAGAACTGGAGGAGAATCCGTTGAGAACGACCTTCAATTCCCGGTTTGACAGGAATAATTGTATTAGGCCAAACAATCGACCCGTAATGCCATAACCCTGGAGCTTGCAAAGAAGGCCGGCATGCCAAACCCTAACAAACGCTTTGCAGATGTCTAGGGCCACGGCACGAGTTTCTCCGTTATTTTGAAGAGATTGGTAAACAGTTTCAGTGATGGCCGTAAGAACATCAGCTGTAGATTGGGCAAAGCGGAAGCCATTTTGCTTGTCTGAGAGCAGATCATGGGATGTGAGGTGGTTAACCACGTCGGTAATGATTAGGGCTTCGAAGACTTTGCCGAAGAGGGGTAGGAGACTGATAGGACGGTAGTCAGAGTGGTCGCCAGAGTTCTTGAAGACAGGAACAATCGAAGAGGACTTCCAGCAGTGCAATATTATAGTTCTTGGTCTGGCATCAAGTCTACAATCACTATCCCACAGACGTGCTGTGGCCTCCGTCTGTCTCTTTAACAAATATTTTGACAGCAAATGTCCCGACGAGCTACTGTCACTGGTTCCCAGACTTCATGAATTTAAACTTGCTACCAGGCTGGCATTTCGGTCTTACCCTTTAACTTTCAAAACGGTTAAATGTAACCGTTACTTCTTCTCAAGCAACTTCTCTCTTCCTCGTACTTGATTTCCCGAATATAATCTTCAATTGTTCAAGTGTAATGTCAATCAACCATCTGACACCTTCTTCTCCGTCGTTCTCTGTGTCCTTTCGTCAAACGCGCCTCTTTGCTTTTGTTTTCAATCCTCTGTAACTCCTTGAATGCTAGTGAAATTTCTGCTTTGCTTTGGGTGAATGGCCTTAAAAAATAAGTTGCTAACCCTACACCCATTTTTTAAAATTTTTAAATCAATCCTTATTCCAGTTAGGTTGCGTTGAAGAAAATGAAAATAATTTTGTGAGAAGTGAAGAAAAGGGGCGATAAAGGAATAGGATTCAGGAAGACAGAAGATAGTTATAGACGTTTCTTTCAAATCTTTGAAGATTGTATGTGACAGTGAAGCAAGTAACTTGGAGGGAATTTCACAGACACAGGTGAGAAATCCGTGAAAATTAAATTATTGGAATATAATTGACGTTTGCGCCTAGTTAGTTTAACAGTAAAAGGCGTGGCGAGAAGGAACACAGCTTATCAGAACAAATGTCATGTAAATATTTGTGGAAGAGACAGAGGGAAACTATCATGTCTGTGTTAAATTGATTGAAGTCGAAATGCCAGGTCAGGATCGATTATATTACAGAACATTCTTTGAACTTCTTTCAAGAAACTCGATATCTATATTAGAGGCGCCAGACCAGATATTGCAGCAGGGTTAAATACCCTGAGTGGCAAAAAGTTTATTTTCTGTTCGATTTGCCTTGCAAGAAAATTTGTGAGAAACCTAACGCAACTCACTTGAAAAAACAATTCGATATTTCAATCTGATAAACGCTAGGAGCACGCCATTTCATATAATATACCAATATGAAAATGGTTGGTAGTGTCACTTTTATATCGCGGCATCATAATCGTCTCTGTTTTTTTTTTATCCTTCGTTGTACTAACGCTGACATTCAAAAGCCGTCGTCTCTACCAGCTAACAGTTATTGACTTATCAGTGTATACGTATTTAATACTAGTTTGGAAATTAAATATTTTTTTCAATTTTAATTGATGAATCACAATTACCGCAAATGTTTTCATGTTATGATTGTTCTTTGTCAGCCGATGGTAGATAACTTGTGATGAAAAATCATTCATTAGGTAAATCTAAAACCAAATCGTTACCTCTTTTCGATAGGTAAAGAGTGCCTACGGTCAGAATTAAAAAAATAGATTAACCAATTAAACGTCAGATTTACGCTGAAACAGAGAAATATGGTCATAGGATGGAGGTGGGTAGATAATATATATATATATATATATATATATATATATATATATATATTATCTCTTTTGCATCAGCTCTCAACGCACACACCCACACATATGTGTGTATCTGTGTATGGACGCATCCACTGGCAGATTGTGGTTCGATTATTTTATGTTTCTTAATATGGCTGACTTTTGAAAGTGTTGGGCCGACAAATTCTCATCAAGTTTTCAGTTTATATCCAAAAAACCATTCGCTCTTCGGCTTTTCACAATGACAAATCAATTTACTCTTCTACGCTTCGTTTTTATCAGTAGATAAAATCGTATTCTGATTCCAGTCGAGGCCATTTATTTTCAATGTATACTGATTTCTTTGAGAATATCATGAATCCATCTCTTCTGGCGGGAAAAAACCGCATTGCAGTTAAATACCCTATTACTGCTAGGCTAAGATGCATGTCACAGCAAAAATGTAACCGCGTGAAAATTATGCAATCAGGCTCTGGATGTAGCAGTAATCGTTTTCCTTCATTTTACACTTATTGTTTATACACACACACACACACACACACACACATATATATATATATATATATATATATATATATATATATATATATATATATATATATATATGTGTGTGTGTGAATGTATTTGATTTTGCATATGTTAGATTCGTGGAACTGGAGGCGCATATGTTCAAAGTGATAGCCACAAACCACAATGATTTTTTTCTGTCAAATTTAGCGCTTGTTTATGCGATCAAATTGATCAACTTCACATGAAGAATATTTAGAGAAGAGTTAATTTAATGATATTCTTATAGCACACACACAAGAGTCGATGTCACCAGTACTTATATATATATAGGATTAATATGAGTAGAAGTTTCTCTCTTAGCCAAGTGATGATACCTTCATCATCATCCTCGATTGCAGAGTTTTGTAGTCGAATTTCAAATTTGTCTGTAATTATTATTATTAAATAATAAGGAATCACACACGTTAGAAGAACATTTATTAATACACGTGAAGTTAATTACTGCTGAGACTGAAAATAAAACATTCCCAATCAGAAACTATGATCTGGAACTGGAATCAAAGAAGTGATGATGCATAACTTCATTGCATCATAATCATTCACGATGAGGAACTAGTAAATACTAAATATTTCAAATTCGAAGTTGCATGAATCACTTATAACAAATTTAGCAGAGGAGATGAGGAAATGCAACATAGAATATGCAGCGATAGGTGTAATTTTGGTCAACAAAGCAAATTTCTACAAAATCAAAACATTAACGTTAAAACTCGAGTCATGTTCTCAAATAGCATCGTCAAATTGAGACCTTCACATGCATATCGAGAATTGCGTCAAATCCGTTGCGAAATACTTAAACTGTCAGCTGTATTCAAATGATTTTTCAGGTCAATGACTAAAATTACGTTGCCCAGTGAAGTCTATAGGTTTTGGTGGAAATCATAATTCTTAGAAACTTCTGAACTTATTTCTTTCTTTCTATGTGCCATGTCCTTTCAGGACGTAGGCGATCATGGCTCTCCACTTCTCTCGATCCCTTGTAGCTCTCAACAACTTTCTTCTCGCTGCCACCTCTCCCAGACCATGTTCTGTCATTCACTTGCTAAAATCCGCTAGGTATGTCATGCGTTGTTTTCACTTGACTCTCTTTCCCTCTATTCGACACGTGAGTATCAGATTCTCCAATTCCTCCTTCCTCATTATATTTCCCAGGAACTTCTATTGCCTCTTCTTGATGTTAAGTATAAGGGTTCTCCTTGTTTGCATCCTCTCTATGAACTCATCGTTGCTCACACGCTCGGTCCATGGTAACTTTTTCATCCTGCTGCAGAATCATATCTCCATTGCCTCGATTCTCTTCTTCATCTTTGAGGAAATCGTCCAACATTCGCTGTCGTAAAGAAGGACAGTATTCGTTTCTTCGTTACCAAAGAAATCCTCCTGTCTCGCAATAATCTGCCCAGTTTTTACAATTCGTCCTTGGCCATCCCAATATTTCTATGGTCCTCAGTGTCGCATTTACCGTCTTCTGTCAGAAAGCTTTCCAAATATATAAACTTCTGCATCTGCGTGATTTTAGTGTTCGCGACCTGAAAATCGCATTTTGAGCTCATCCTTTTACTGATAACCATGCATTCTGTTTCCTAGTAGTTTATGCTTAGTCCCTTCTTCTCTCCCTCTTTGCTACATTCTGTAAGAGATTTTGTAGTTTTTTTCCGTGTCTGCTATCAGTACTGTGTCATCTGCGTATCTTATGTTGCTAAGATTGGGACAACTAATGCTAAATCCCGGTAGGGTTTCCAATTCTCTCAAAATTGACTCGATGTATAAATTGAACAGGTCGGGTGAGAAGACGCATACTTGCCTTACGCCCGTTTCTATTTTTGTATATTCACTGAACTCATTCCCTATGCGCATGCATGCTGTTTGCTGCCAGTATACCTTGTTGATTATTCTGATATCTTTCCAGAATAAATCGAGGTTGCTGAGCAGTTCCCTCAGATCCTTGTGTCGTTCTTTGTCGAAGGCCTTTGCATATTCTATGAAACATAGATACACGTCTTTCTGCATTTGTATCGCTCTTTCTTATAGCAATCTGAGCATGAATATCGCGTTAGTTGTTCCGATGTCTTTAACGAACCCGCACTGTTCTTATCCTATCCCTGACCTGATTCTGCTGCGCAGTCTATTCATTGGAATACGAATGAGGAGTGTTGTGACGTGGCTCATTAGGCTTATTGTGCAGTAAAGTTGGCATTCGTTTGCGTCTGGGTTCTAAGGCATTATTATGAAGGTAGAACTTCCGGTATATCCCCGCTGTTGTATATTTTGTTATTTCTACAAAATCATAAACAATGAAAAGTATAAGAAATAACAGAAACATCACTTGAGTATTTTTAACAGCAGTAACAGCCAAAATGGATAAGACATGTATCCTGAAGGGGAAAAAAGAAGGATCAAGATGTTGACATTCCACAATACTTCAAGTAAAAGGTTAGGAAGAAAACTCAAAAAAATACTGGAAAGAGCAACAACATCAAATGGACGTGAGAAACATGTTTTCCTCAAAAATTATTTAAAAGAAATATTTTACGAATTTCAACTGAGACTAGTAAAGGCTGTTTGGTCAGTCGACGAAGAATATTTCTTATAAAGAAATCGCGAATATCACTATTTTTCTTAGATTCTACTGTATTATAGTAGCGATCCGTTGATTTTTAAAATTATATTAGATAATAAGTTGATGTTTCCATGAGATTCCGATTGAGGTTACACACAGTGAAATGTTCTGAAAAATTAGAATGTCAGTGTTAATATTTGAAAAGGGGGCTATGACTAGTTATGCACTGTGAATCAAAGAAATAACTATAACACTGATGATAAAGCTGAATTCCTATCTCCTGAATGCTGAGACAAATCCTCACAGAAGATGTGAGCAACAAGAAATGAAAATAGAAATCTGCTAGAAAATGAAGTATAGTCTGCAAATCAAATATCCTTACTATTAGATAGAGGCACATTAAATTTCTTGAACGCGTTTTGTTGAAAATGGACAGGTGGAATTTAACACTTACAGGAGAAACAGTCGGTACCCCACTTAAAGATATCTAGGAATGGATCGCAAAACACAGGCTAAAAGGGTAAAAAAAAATGCACTTCAATCAAGAAAATACCTGAAGTTATCGAGACCCATGATCGCCCCCAATCATAAAGCGACACGATACATAAAAAAATGATCCAAATGAAGTCACCTGATTTGGACATAATGCGAGCAAAAAATATCGTTTATTTCTAAATGATTCAATACAGTTTTCAGAAATAAAACGCACAGATTGACGTTCAATTCCACGTGTTTTATTGCTGCTTATCAGAACAGTTGTTGTCAAATACCGATTTTACAATCCATATCACTTGAGATTATTATGCTATGCTCTCGTTCATATTATCTTTGGTGAATTGAATGCGTAGTGGCATCTTTATTGGGTGTCATACATGCCAAGATCCGAAATTGTTTAGGCGATAGTTTATGGCAGTCATTCATTTTTTCAAATCTACTTGTACATTATATCTCATATCGACGGTAATAAGTTTCTTCTTGCACAATGAAAGTCGTTAAATAAGCGTTATTTGCTTTTTCTCAGTATATCTAAATATCTCTAGGCAAATAGGAAATGCCGGCTGTGTATATGTTTATGTAATTGTCAGCCGTAAATTTGGAATACTCGACTTCAAATATATTTCAATGCATGACAACGTATGCTTATGTAATTGCAGAATACATTCCGTAGTTTCTGGTGACAACGTTCTGTTTTTCTGTACATATCATAATTATGTGATGTATTATTAAAGAAGACAATTCTGAATAACAAATTACACCGTATTGGAGTGCAGTTGCAAAGGTTGTTGTGTGCTATAATTTGCTGTCGATCAAATTTTAGGTAATATAAGATGTAAAGAGAAAAAAACATTACGATATTAATGTGAACTCCATCAATGTAAACATCTTGTAGTAGCATAATGTCTATTGTACAATAAATTAAAAATGTTATTGTGAAATTATTCAAAGAAATAACATGAAGATAGATATAGGATATGAGCGCTCAAAGTTTCATAGATATGTTGCCGGCTTTACTATAGTAAGGAAAACATAATAAATTAGTATTTGGAGGAACAGACACCGCAAATTCGGAAGAAGAGTGACTCTGTTCAATATTTCGTGGGAAATCATGCGGTGTGATTTCCAAATCATCAGTTCCCAAACACTAAAATATGGAATAAAACAAAAAGTGCACTTTTGACCCTCATACGTCGGAAACGATGGGTGTGACCATTTTATATATATATATATATATATATATATATATATATATATATATTTTTATATCAAGAACAGTTTGGTGAAAAGATATATGAGAATGTGTAAAATGATTTCTTGTGTTTGAAGTATTTTATTTATTATTTTAATGAAAAGGGTAGTAATGTTCAAAGAAGTTGAATAATGTTATGTATAATGTAAATTCATTTATTTATGGTGTACAATAAACACGTCTTTATATATGTATGTATGTATGTATAAACACGTCTTTTATGTATGTATGTATGTATGTATGTATGTATGTATATGCTCCTGAAACATTATTTCATTTGAGCTCTCTGGGAAGGAAGTGTGGGTTTGTAAACAGTGACTATTACAGCTAATAATGCAAGACTCTATGTTAAATCGTATCGAGTTCTCTCAGTCACGGTGTATCTAAAAAGAAATACGTTTAAATTCACTTTCATCAGTGCCGTGCGCCAAAGGCTTAGTGGTAGATTCCCGACTAACGTCAATTCAGTCGGGTTTCAATCCTAACTAGATGTAACCTGGCGTGTAGCCACACTAATGAACTGTGAAACAGTCTGCCTGTGAATGAGAAACACACACCCACACATATATTCTCTCTTTTACAAATTATCTCTCTCTCGATATATATATATATATATATATATATAGAGAGAGAGAGAGAGAGAATCTATAATTGAGAGAATAGAAAAGTTCAGAGCAGATAACATTAGAAAGATTTTAGAGTCCCATGAAAATAAGTGGATACAACGTCTAAAAACAAAATACCCAGCCGGGCTAAATCATAAATTTAACAATATATAGATAGTCAACAAATCAAAACCTACCCACATTTCTCACCCACACAAGACAGACATGCTTACGGAGGTGTGGAGGCCTCACACTTATACACACACCCACACGAATATACACACTTACACACATCATACTCACTCACTCCCTAATGAGCCAAATGATAACACACACCTACAACAATACACACGCTTACACATATCATACTCACTCACTCCCTAAGAACCAAATAACACACACGCAAACTCTAAACAGAGACACATCCTCTCACCAGGTGCAATAAAACTGTCAAACTGACCAGAGAATTCAGAATAATATGTACCTATCCAACACTTATCTCAAATAACAACTTAAAAGAGACTGTTTGACCAACACAAGGAATGTTAAAAGATTCATGTTAAAAAGATAAAAAAAAATAAAAAATAAAAAAATAAAAAAAAACAAATGAAAACTACAGACAAAAGTTCATTTTCTCCAACAAGACATTCATTTCTGTAGTTCACTGCTACCAGCAAGCAGAAATATTTCTCCTCCCGATGATGGCCATTTCGGTCGAAACTAGTCGAGGAATCTAAATGGAATAATAATAATAAAAAAACGAAAGAATATTATTCTACAACCCAGTGTGTCTAAAGATTTTAATTTTTTATTTTCTTATTGTTCAATATATATATATATATATATATATATATATATATATATATATATATATATATTTCTTTTACAAATTCTCTCTGAGAGAGATTTTAAAAAAGCGAATATATATATATATATATATTCTCTTTTAAAATTCTCTCGATATATATATATATATATATATATATATATATATATATATATATATATATATATATATATCGAGAGAGAGAATTTGTAAAATATGAAGTTTTTTCACTTATCTGAGTGGTGTTACCTTTAGCATTTTGACACCAGAGTTTTGTAGACGGAGCCTCCAGTAATCACTGTCCACTCTTCAACTGCATCAGCATTTCACTGTTTATATTTCCCGTTTTTATTTTATATATGCCCTTTTCTTTGGTGCAAATTTGATTTTTGTTTTAATTTTCTAAAGAAGTAACATGTTTTTGTTAATCCGACATATTTTTATCACATTAAACATTATTAGTAGATTCTCGTATTTGAGTTAACGCTGCGTTTACTTATTGAATATCATATCTACTTATTTTCGTCTACCGGCTTCAACATTCAAGATGTTTTATTAAAGAAGAAAATGCGTACCCCGGTAGACAAAAATAAATACATGCACTGTTTAATAAATAAATGGAGTGTCTACTCAAATAAATGTATCCCCTAATAATAACGTCTGGAAACGGGGATGGTGTAATCGCTCCAGTGATAGATCGACATTCTCCAAATTTTGATATAAGACTGCAAAACATGCAGAATCCGACGCTACATCTGCAGCAGTAGGTTAGTCGAATTGTCTGAGAATTCTCCCATATTTTTTGCATAGCCGCAGCAGAAACTGCGCAACATGTTATCCTTTTCTTTCTTTCTTTTTCTTTTTTCCTTTCTTTCTTTTTTTTTTTTTCCTTTCTTTCTTTTTCTTTTTTTCCTTTCTTTCTTTTTCTTTTTTTCCTTTCTTTCTTTTTCTTTTCTCCTTTCTTTCTTTTTCTTTTCTCCTTTCTTTCTTTTTCTCCTTTCTTTCCAATGAAGAATGGACGTCTACAACCTAGTCTTTAAAATAATGCGCAATTAAAAAAGAAAACTGAGAAAATTCGTTTGCCATTTATCCAGTCTGTTGATGCAGTGTTGAGTTCCCAGCTGAGAAATTGCAAGTAGACAAAACGAATCCAAATGCCTCAGGCAATGCAATATAACTAAAAAACAATCACAATTAATTTAATTTTAATATGTCGAAAATAGATTTAAACTCCAGAAATTTTGAGTTGATAATACATATGCTTCACCATATTCGCTATAGCGGATGAGAAAATATTATTTGACAGCCATTATTTTTTTTCAAATGTCTTCATGCTTAACAGCTATGAAATCTCTCCCGCTGGAGGTGCAGCCATAGCAAACATTATCATAGCTTTTTTTTCTAAATTACAAACAATGATCGCGTCTTTCGGTGAAAAAAGTCGTGCAAGAATTTCTTGGTGAACGGATACCGAATCGGTTGAGCGTTAATGCGTATTATATGTTTGGAAGCAGTTTTTTTTTTTTTTCACTTGAAGAAAATTGAATCAAATTAAACAATGATAAAATTACGTTTGCCCTGAAAAATTTGAGTCTATTCATAGATTGTATTTGACTACCGGCTGAAATTATTTACACTCCTGTTGTTCGGGAGGCATCATGTACATATGGCAAGATTGCTGATATCAGGTAATTTAAGTTTGCTTTAAAATCTGAAAAGGTCCCTCCATATATTTAAAGTGTGGTATCAACAGTATATCCATTGCACAAAGAGGTGCGTCCAGATGTATACACATGTAAACACAGACACACACAAACACACACACACACACATATATATATATATATATATATATATATATATATATATATATATATATATGATTGCGTGTATATGTACATAAAATTGTGTATATACCTTTCTGTGTATAGATTGCTTTTCGAATTATTAACGAGGTGACACATTTCCATCCTATCCTAAAACTACTGGTTGGAATTTAACGAAATTATCTGAGAATGGTGATTACTCTTTAAAAAAAAATGTAAGCTTCTAGTAAAAGGATCTGAAGTTACGGTTATTTACCTAATTTATTTAAATTATTAGAATGGCAAATTATTAGCGAAGAGTAATAACAACACATGTAAAAAAGAAAATAAAACTGGAATTGTATAATTTAAAGATTTTACTGGATATATACAGTAACTAAAATTAAATTAAATCGAGTTTTTAAAACAGCGAAAAAGAGTTTAAAAAATGGATAGTGAATTTGGTTAATATGAAGTATGTGATCCTGTTTTTGAAATAAATAAAAAAGGCGCTGGTTCATCGAACATGTCAATTCCTTGATCCTCTCTGATGTAATTCAATGTGATACGTTCGCTATTTCCTGCAATAAGTAATCCTTGCTTCTGAAGTGTCTTCCATTCTCATAAACACGTCGCTTCAAAATGCTCAACTAGTTTTCAATTGGGTTTAAGTCTAGAGAATTGACCTGCTATTTCATCTTCCGAGGTCCAAAGAAGCTTACTTTCTACAGGTACTCCTTAGTTTTAAGCGCTGAATGCGAAGTAGCATTATCTTGCATAAAGACAGTGGTTCTCCTGAAGATGATTCTTTGCTTTTTTAGCCAAGATTCTAGGTGCTCTTTCAAGAAGGCTTTACAAGCATCTGCGGTTATTTTCGCACAGTCAGGCATTCATCACAGACCGACCATGATATCTCTATCTATAAAAGGCAGGATGCGTGTGTGTGTGTGTGTGTGTGTGTGTGTGTGTGTGTGTGTGTGTGTGTGTGTGTGTGTGTGTGTAACTAATGCACGGCCGCAATTTTCGACGGATTTGCACCAAAATTTACATGCACATGTTCCAAGTTAGTGGAGAGCCCAAGACCGACGTTGCATTTCCCAACTCCCATCGATAGTGGAAATAATCGATTTTTTCAAGATTCTACGGCAGTTTTCATGTAGTTTGCGGCCATTTTGTACTGGCCAGAGTGACAGCCAATACCTGGCTGCCATGAATAGGCAGGAAGATTCTATTGGCTAGCGTGAGAGCCAACAACTGACTGACACGAACGTTAACTAGCATTCTAGCATGCAAAAAAAATCGATAGCTGCATTCGTCACAAGTGCGAAAAATTTAATCTGCATGGCACTTTACTCCTATTGGCTCATTCGCTTTCTTAAACTCAACGTTGATTCTGATTCCGCAGAAATGGACTCGGTGTGAAAATTTATTTGCTGTTGACATTCTTTCTTCATTCGGTTTTTCCAGTTACGAGTGCTTTTTTAAAGCTGATTGTTTTGTGTTCATTTTGTTTAGTTCTTTTTTCGTAACAGATTTAATGTTTAGGATAGAGCTTAGTAACAATTCGCAGTGTGAGATAGGCAAGAAGTAAGGCATGTAGCAACATCAGCACGGGAAAGGGCATCCCTTTAAAGGCAAGGATGTTCAAAAATATTTTAAGTCAAGTGATAGCGATTGCTTTAAGAGTCGTACGCCGGGCCATGTTGCTAGTCTAATAATACAAGCTCCTATCATAATACCTCCTCCTCCTTCTTGGCGTGTCAAGCGTTGATGACGATCTCTTCCTTTTACGATCCAACCTTTACTCCAACACTTAGGGCGCATAAGTGTTGCACGATTTCATCTGTGAACAGAAATTTCGAGAAATCGATCTCCATTTTCTCATTTGCCCATTTCAAATACATTTGTATGTGTACTTTTGTCAATCGAGGCTTGTCATTGGTCTCTTCAGAAGAAGAAGATAGCGAGTAATTCTGGACATTGTTGCTTCTCCAATGCTCGTGAAATTTGCTCCAATGGTTAGGTCTGGGTTAGTTTCAGCTTCATGTTTCATTCGTGATAAAAAACGTTGGGAAACAATCCTTGAGTGACTTTTATCGGACTTTTCACGTATCTTCGTAGGAGCAGCAACAAATCATTTCACTGTTTGTTGGTCTCTTCCAATTTTTTTGGATATTTCTAATGTAGAATTTCATTTAAAATGTTCATATGTTATAATAACTTTCTCAAAAGGGGTCAAGTCACATTTACGACCCATATTTGCACGATTATATTGACACTCGCCTATAGCCTGGAAAACATCTATATAGTGTTAATATTGCAAATGACCACCGTTTGTTTCCTGTTGCGCAGAACAATACAGATTTATAAACCCAGTACATATACCTAATCTCATTATATTGTGAAAAATTATTTAATTCCCGACAGATAGTTTTCGGACAAAATGAATAAATGTCACGTCGTTAATAATTTGAAACGCAGTGTATGTATATACTATAAACTAATAATTTGGAGACAATTTTAGAATTCTAAGAAACGCCAAAAATTTTTAAAAATTCATATATTCAATAATAATAATAATAATAATAATAATGATAAAGAGATTAAAACATTACTGTTGCCGATTCTCCAATATTATGTCAACCAAGCTCTAAAAGGTGGTCACCCTGTACAAGTGGGTAAAATATTTTGTTTCCAAGCTAATTAGCGGAAATTTGTTTATTTTCGAAATAATTGTTTTAACATCTCATAAATGTTGGTGAACAGCTATATAACACTTCGTGAATTAATACTCAATTTTGTTTCAGGGGAGCAAAATATTGTTTCGAACTTCGAAAATTATGCTAAAATATAATCATACAATTTCAAGTAAAATATTTTAGAAAAGGACAACAAAATTTTCGCGGCGAAATGCCCAATCATGTCTATATTAATCTTTCATAATCACATGTACACAGACACACACACAGATATATATATATATATATATATATATATATATATATATATATATATATATATATATATATATATATATATATATATATATATCAGAATGTATGTGTGTTGGTATATATATATATATATATATATATATATATATATATATATATTCAGGCTGGTATATTTCCATATACCGCCTGATTATTCAACATAATTAAATCTTAAAAAAATTTGAGCTCTCTGCGAACCTGCATCCTATAGGGGAAATCTTCATTAGAGCTAACGTGCTTTGTCTTCTCAGCCACCTGGTCAAGCACTTGATCGATAGGAAAAATGAAATTACAGGTTCAAACTCTAGGAATGATACTAGTCGTGATGTACTTAAATGTATTTGTTCGTTAGGGTAATCGCCATTATAATACTGCTGACAATGTTCAGAGAGATCGCAACCTGAAACAGTGATGAAAAGAATGAAGATAAATAGAATAATATGAAATATCTGAAAATGATATTCCCACCTTATTTACGATTTATGGCCGAGTGTTCTTATCGTTCAGTTGGAAGACTCTATTGAAATCGAGTAAGTCTAGACAGATTTGATTTGATTGGTTATGGTAAAAAAAGTGATTCTGTGCAAATGATATGAATGCATTGTGCGTGCTTCTTTCGGGAATCTTTTTGTGCAAAGATATCCAACCAGAGGAGGTCATCGAGTGAATAAAAAAGACAAAGAAAAGTAAGAAAATTACTATTCCCTTTTAATGGTAGCTTTTTTTCACTCTCTAACCATTTCAAAACTAGATCGCCATCATGGAGAATAATTTGTTAGTGGAAATATAGTTGCGGACGGAAGTGACAAAGATGTATAGACTGTATATTTGGCAGGTGTAGCTAGCTTTGAACGCTACAGAAACTGTCTCTGGAACATTTCAATATTTTCGGTTCTTTACAGACATGTCACTTGAATGTTCACTCATTTGATACCTTTATCATAAAAGTTTTCATCCATTTTGATATTTTCTACTTTTTTTAAGTGTATTTATTTATTCGGACATTTCTTTCATTTCTGTATTTCTTTTTTTTTAATTTAGAACTTTTTTCGTTTCTTCATGCTTTGTCATATTTTACTTTGTACATTTCTTTATCACGGATCTTCATTCTTTTTTTTTTGTTCTTTTTAGCTTCCTGCTCTTTCTTTTTGCTCCCCCCCGAAACTAATCGTTTTCTCTATTTCTTGGATTCCTATTCATTTCATTACTTTCTCGAGATTATTATCAATTCTTTCTTTTTTCTGGCTATGTTTCTTCCTACCTTGCAATCGTTCTTTCATTGATTAATTTATTTTTTCTCGATTTCCTTAATATATCATTAATTTCTATAATTTCTTGTCAATATTTCTTTTTTTTCTATCCTGCAAATCAATATAATTCTTCTAGCCTATTATCATTTATTTTATTTTTGCTTTTATTTTTTGGAACTACTTTCTTCGTTTTCTCTTTTTCCGATCATTCTTGATTCTTTCTCAATTTTTCTATCATTTTTTTTTTCATGAAATATTTCATTTTTTTCTGGTATTTTATGTATATCTTTCCGCATTTGTTTCTTAGTTTTTTCCGATATTTTTCTTAGTTTTCTTCTTTGCTTACTGATTCATTTTTATTTTTTCTTACTGCTTATTTTCTTTCATTTTTTCTTTCTTTTCTTCAAAATTTTCAGATTTTATTTGAGATTTTTCTGGATTTTAATGCTCTTCCATCTTACGTTATTTGCGCAATGATTTTTTCTATTTCGTCCTGCTCACTATTTATCATTTAAATCCCCATCAGTTCCTCTCTACTTTCTTTTGACAAACTCCGACATTGATAAAAGTTGATCACAACAAATAAGACAACTCGATACCTTATTGCTTCAAACTTTTATTAAATATTTTTGCCACATTAAATTTATTCCATTTCGATCATAATATAATTGCTAAAACATTTGGAATAAGATTAAAGACTGTGTATATATATATATATATATATATATATATATATATATATATATATATATATATATATATAATTTTTTCACTGATCCGACAGATTTTATCGGTTAAATATTAATTTTTGTGGATACCCATATTTGAGTAGACGTATCTTTTTTTTTTTAAACATTTATTTATGTTTGTTTACATGTTTGGTTATTCGATATATATATATATATATATATATATATATATATATATATATATATATATATATATATATATATATATTAGTTCATTAGGTAAGAGTTAGAAGAATCTAATATTGATTTCTGAAGGTGTTTGGAGGATCAATAGTTATACCAGTTATGCCTCCAATCAGCTTGCCACTGGGAATCAGGCTCAACACCTAGGCAAGAATCAAGGACCTTGAAGAAATAGTGTTGCCCTGGATCAAGAGGGTGGTTGCTGGAAAAGCTTATGTCTGACAACAGGACATCTGACCATGCCACACAAGCAGGAGAACCCAGTTATTTCTGCAACCACATCACCGCTTCCATCTGGCTATCTAACTCCATAGTCTACAAAACCTTTGATTATTATGTATTGGGCGTAGTTGAGCACCAAATCATGTAACAACAAAGATGAACTGAAGGCAAGGGTTATAGCAGCATTTACTAAATTAAAAAAAAAAGATTTCCAGGAGAGATGCAGAAGTATCCGAAGTTGTCTGGTTGAAGCCAATATCGGTTATATTGAATAAATTTATTCTTTATCATTTCAGTAGTTTTTTGTGTAATTTTGGCATATATTAAAATGAAATGTCACTGTATTTTTAGTAGGTGAATCTTTTTACTGTTTTCCCAAATTCTCACTTTAATTTCGTGCGTACTAGTGGTGTTTCCGGTCTTGCTTGGAATGAAATTTATATATATATATATATTATATGTATATATATATATATATATATATATTATATGTATATATATATACATATATATATATTATATATATATATATATTATATATATATATATATATATATATATATATATATATATATATTTTATATATATATTATATATATATTTTATATATATATATATATATATTTATATATATATATATATATATATATATATATATATATATATATATATATATATATTTTATATATATATATATATTATATTATATATATATATATCAAATCTCTACAACTTTTGAACTGATGAACCAGGTAAAAACTACATACCTGGGGAAATGAATTATAATCAATAGACACTTACATTTGTCTGTTACTTTATTTTAATTGAATTAATATATATATATATATGTGTGTGTGTATGTATATAGTCTTCTGGGGGACAATCCAAGCGTGCGGCACCTTTGGAATTTACCTGATAACTATACCAAGGATTGACCTAAGCTCCGTCAGTGAAATTGTGTAAACGGAATTCTTGGGGGCCGTCGATAGTGGTGCAAGCACGAAGTCACATTCATCGTTAACATGGGTTTCAGTGTGAAGCCTTTTTCAAACATTTGATCACATTAGATACCATGATCTCTTCCTGAAATTGTAACTAATGTCTGCTCAGTATAGTTGTAGTATAAACCACAGTTTGGCTTTGTGGTTTTTGAACAAATGTGCCTGAAAGAGTTTTCTATAGGGATTGGCAACCCGCCCTAGCAGACGGTTATCCTCAAATACGAGTGTCCAGCTATTATATATATGTGTGTATTGTTCGATTCCTTAATAGTTTCGCCCTGTACTTTTCTTAATCTTTTTCTTCATATTGTATATTAATTTTCAATTCAATTTGTTGAGCAGTTCTTCTAGTTACATTTAAACATCACCGCTTACTCTACGCATATACACACACATACACACAATTCTCATTGTAATGATTGTATTGTTTTTTTTACAATTACAAATATTTTTTCTTACTTTCAATCTATTTCCACAATAAATCATTAGAAATGCACTTACATTTTACATATATCGTCAATATTCAGTTAGTCTTTTATTGACTCCTGACTCTTTATAATAAATCACTTACATTTAATGCATTTATACAGCAAGACCATATGCAATGACTATTCATTATAAATACATAAAAAATATGTGTATATATATATATATATATATATATATATATATATATATATATATATATATATATATATATATATATATATATATATATATATAGGGGCAACAATCTTTTATAAATGTGGTATTGAATGTTCCGGAAAAGTTTAAGTTTTATTCTGCTTTTAATCTTTCTAGAGTTCTCTTTTTTACGGCAAATTTAGAAACACTCTGTTTTGATTATTGTCCCAAACTTTTTCGGTCAATTAAATAGCTATTTTCAAGGGGTTCGTTTTCGTCTAATTAACGATGTATATATTCTAATTTGTAGAAGTAGCAACTTGATAGATGTAGTACAATTCTTCACGTTGAAAAGGCCAAATCATTTTTCCCTGCTCAAATAGAATTACATTGGCTTAAACCCACTTTATATTACTTGCTTCAATTATATTCAGCCTCCTTTTACAATAAATCTTATTACAATGACAACGTCATGTGCAACATGTTTTCTTTGTAGATATGTATGTTACAGTGCATGCATTTTGATCTGAAATCACTTCAGTCTACGTCTTAATGCAGCCAAAGTGTTGCCGAAGTCTCCTTGTTGTTTGTACAGAACAACGAAATTGATAATCTACAGTGATTTACTGAAGGTTGGCTTTGATAGGTATGTTCACATTTCTGAATACGAAATTGGTATTTATTTTAATCGTCTATTGTAAATTATGTAATTTACTCGGGAATCCTGTTCTAGGGATGAAATGTAAATTTTAAAATGGGTCACATTGCGAATTCACCTTGTTCACAGTTGTGCATCTTGGTGCAGTAAATTATATAAATGATATTTTTCTGTCTTTTTAGCATTACTGCCGTTTAATTACTGTAAAAATATTTTTTTTTATAATAATGTAGATTGCTAAATTATTGTCAATCAATAGCAATTTTATCCATCTAAGTTCACTAAAATAATATTTTCCTGAAGTATGAGGATAGCCGGTGTCAATTTTCAACGTTTTTTTATCACCGCCATTTTATATATTTATGGGCGTTCACTATTACATAAAAGCTACATCGGCCACACGATGCCGCCATTGAGTCATAGACTCACAATCCACATAAACAATCTCATTTCAATAATGAAGTACTTAAATACTTATACGCAATTATATTCTATCAGAAAAAAGTGTGGATATCACCGTCAAGCGAAGGAAAATTTAATTGTAAATGACGGACGAAGATAATTGCATCTCTTTATATAACAGGGTTGAAGACAAATCTCATCCTTACCCAATTTGGGAAGGTATAAACACGTTCGCGGTTTTTAAAGGCACTATGAACATACAATTGCAACAACTTTCATCAAATACAGCTTAAAAGTGCTACTACTTGTAAAAAATAAAATATGTTGTATTTCTTTGTTTATGTTCGAACAGTGAATCCCGTGAAGATGACTCATAAGTTATCGAAATCGCTTGGAAAAATAAAATAGTCTTCTTTACAGAAAACTTAACTACATCATACAAATTGAATAACAATTTATCAAATTTCACTTGACCCTCACATGAAACACACACACACACACACACACACACACATATATATATATATATATATATATATATATATATATATATATATATATATATATATATAGTCAATTAGGTCTGCTCTACTGACTGTATTGAGCAATATATTTAGTTATTTTGAACTTGCATGCTAGACGATTATTTTCGGCTAACGTACATGTTCTTGGTTCTTACTTTTTTTATACCTTTTTCCCCTTGGTATTGGTTTGATTATTTGCAAATCAAGACATCGAAGTTTTTCCAAACAAGTATAATTTCTTATACTTATAAGATTTCTATTAATAATAATTATATATATATATATATATATATATATATATATATATATATATATATATATATATATATATATATATATGATGGGTGTATTTGATAATAAGTTTTAAGGTATCAGGGATGGAGTGTATGTAAATATAAAATTAGACATAGAGGTCAGCACCCAGTGGTGACAAACTGTTTCATATTTAAATATTTTGATGTATGGATTAGTCATGGTAACTTTCTGCAGATGTGATAGAGAAATTGAACATAGAATGGGTTCGGCTAGTGTTAGATTCGTTCCACATCGCAAGCCACGAGAAAACTAAAACAATATATACCAAAATCTCGCTTTACCTAGTTAAATCGCTTTGACAGCTCGAGTCTTTCATATTTCTATTAAGCATGGTGCCAAACTAGTTCACAAATATACAAAATGTCAGCCATATACATCGGTTTTTTTTTCTTTTCAAAAGAATGATCGAAACCAGCTCTGAGCAAATAAAGCCTGTCTGTCTCAGCGAGGCCAATCATTCATCGCTCATTATGGAATGGTGTTTCAGAATCCCAAAGAACTTCACCAAGTCGTATAAACGATATCATCTGAGGATTGTCAATGAATGGATATCACCTGTAACTCGAAGTGAATATAACAACATTATCAAGATGTTGACGTTCCACACTACTTCAAACAAAAGGTTATTAACAAAGCCGACATCAGTACTCGACATAACTATAAGAGCTATTGGACATGTGACTCCTATTTTCATGATAGATTTAATAGAAAATACATTACACACACACACACACATATACATATATATATATATATATATATATATATATATATATATTTTTTTTCAACTGAGGTTTACACTGGCTTTTTGATTGATCAAAGAGTTCTGAATTGTTCCTTATAATGAAACCGGTAATATTATCATTTTTTTAGTGTTGGGATTAGGAAAATTTCCATTACCCCAGCCGTAATTATATGCCAGAAATAAAAAATGAACTCATGACTAAAAAACTGTTATTCACATGTATATTTATCATAGTGGCATGCCTTAAATATTCGACGGATATCAGTTGTTTTATATGTATTCTTCCATTTTTACCGGAATAATATCCTAGCGTTCACACACATACATACATATGTAATATATATATATATATATATATCCCAACGTCAATATCAAACTAGGTGTTTATAGTACTCTATGGTTAATAGTATCTATCGTCCTGGAAACTCGAAAATACAAAGCTTGATTTACGGACTTGCACGTATTTATCATCGCAAGCCTACTAAATATATTAAAATGTGGATTGTTTAACTTCTATGATATGTAAATATTCAGAGGTATTTTATTTTATGATACTGTGTGACATAAATCTAACAGGTTATTACTTATCAGCCACGTCACGTAACCTGGTTTTACATGAGTTCAACGAAGGAGATTCATTATTTGCATAATTGATTTTCGGCAAAAATAAAATTATCTGATTTTTGTCGAATTGAGGAAACACAATGTAAATTTCAGAGCAGTATGGGCATAGGAAAAATTGAATATTTGTAGCATATGTACTTTTATATACAAAACCTATACAAAAATGGGCATTATATAATTCTGAACACACACACACACACACACACACACACACACACACACACACACACACACACATCTACGAGATATTAATTAATTTTAATTGCTTTTCCAGAATTTGAGTTGAAAATTTAACGTAAATATATTGTGTGTGTTTTATATCATGCTACAGCAATATAGATTTCTACAAGAATCTCGTTTAAAAATCGACCTTTCCCAATATATATATATATATATATATATATATATATATATATATATATATATATATATATATAATGATAATGATGATCCATATTTACATAATCAAAATAATAAGTTGTATCAAGATAATCAGAATTTCTGTTAAGAAAATGCAGTATAGTTCTCTAAATGAATGTTTATTTAATCAGATATTAAAAATTACAATACTCATTGAATTTCAAATCTGAGTTGTGCAATTGTTCACTTCTTATAAGCTTCATTATATACATCCTATAAATACTGTAAACTCTTGTCTATAGGCGAGAAACCATGAATATTTTATTTCTAGGAGAATACATTTTTTCCAGCAAAAACTATCACCGTTATGGATGAGTATTTTCCGTCAAATAGATCATTTTATTAAACAAATAACACACACACATACATACATACATACACACACACACACACACACACACATATATATATATATATATATATATATATATATATATATATATATATATATATATCAAAGTATATAATTGGATATGAATTCCAATAACCAACAATTACTATTCTTAAAAGAGTGCTCAATACAAAGTAGAGCAGATATAATTATTTTTTATAAAAAATTATAACATAAGTATGTTATAAGATCACTACAAAAAATAGCTATTTTGTTTCAACACATTCTGTGTCTTCTCAAGTGATGATGTTGAAAATAAAATAAATGGTTTTAAAAAGTTTCAGATTAATTAACGATCCTACACTAGGGGGAGCATTGTTACAAAAAGCTAGAATAACCAATCAAAAACGAAGTATAGAAAGATTCAAAAGCTTGACAACGAAATCCTGCTATAATAGCTATTCTGATCTTTAAATACGTGTAATATTAAAAATAATTTATACTAACTAATAATTATAAAATCATATGATAAAATTTAATATTAAAATTGAAAACTGGTAATTTTAAAATCCAAATTGAATCAATATTAAGTTTAAAAACTACAAAATTATTGAGAAAAGAAAAAATATATATGTTTATTCAATTCATTTCTTCATTGAAATTATGTTCGACAAGGACGCTACAATATATCCGGTCATTTGATAATACATGTATATATATTTTTTTCCCTTTCCCTTTCATTTCCGTTTTTATTTTAAAGTTTGTGGATGTGGTCTTAAACTCACGCGTCAAGACAACAAAAACACAATCAGATTATAATACATAAGCACCCAGACATAATTAGATATACACACACACGCACACACACACACACATACACACACAAACACACACACACACACATACATACACACTAAAAAAAGAAAAAAAAAGGAGGAGGTGGGGGGAAAATGAACAAAAATGAACATACAGCCCTTTATGAAAAAAAAGGAGATGGAAATTAACACTAATACACACACACAGTGAATACACTCTACATACACATAGACACCGATAGATACACATACATACATCCACAGACAATGACAGACAATGAGAAATCACAACCAATAAATATTTCAGACTTAAATAAATGCTAACCACTTATTGAATTATAACTTAAGGGAGCAAATATACAAAGATAAAATGGTTAAAAATAATATTATTTAATATATTAAAACGAAAATTCTAAAACCATAAATATCAATAAAAATATATATTAATCATATAAGTTGATAATAGTTTCATTATATATTAAGCAAAAAAAAACAGTATACAGAAACACATATATAATATATATATATATATATATATATATATATATATATATATATATATATATATATATATACGGGAGCAAAAACAAATTAACACACATAAATATACACTCATACATACATATACATATATATTTACATACAGAAATGCATACAAATAAATATATAAACATAAACATATACGCACATATACATATCTATGATAACAAGTACACATGCACGCACATATACATATAAACCTAAATACACCCACATATATACACACAAACTTTTATGCACACATACTTACATATATAAAAAAAACAGTCATGATATACCAAAGTTTCCATACCCCACATACACACAAACAAACTCATACATAATAGGTGCCAACACACACACATATATATATACACATAAACATACATAAATATATATACACACATACATACATATCTACAAATAAACATATATATAAAAATATCTATCTACAATAACAACTAACCATATACACATGCATACATAAAAATACAACAACACTCAACCAAATACATACATAAACGTACTAACATATAGATACATAAATATACCTTCAAATACCAACACACACCAATATACATATAGTCTAACATACAAATATATAAACACAATCATACAAACAGAAATATACTTAAATATAGATACACATACACAATAAAATAGGACATACAGATATATATATATGCACACACATATATATATACACATACATACATACACACATACACACACACAGACAGTGTAGGGGTCGTATACTTTAAATGATAATGATATGTCGCTGTATTTTTAATAGATTAGTGTTTTTATTGCATGATGGTCATACTTACGATATACTTACGGAATATCGCCATATATATTTACGTCCACTCAAAACGCTGTCGGAGTGCATTTACTGACATTCTAGTTGGAACCATTCTGCCTCTTTTCGATTTTATATATAAAAGCACGCCATACCAACTGAGATTATCAAACCATATGCTTTCCTTTTCTCTTTCCAACTCCCCAACTTAGTAATGATACGTCTAAGTGGTAACCATGTACATTGAGCTTACCAGAGATCGTCATACGTCAGTCTTTCACTGTTCACACGCAAACGATTTTCCTGGTCAAAAATGTATATTTATCAAAGAGAGAAAAATCATTAAATTGAAAAATTCTTCGTTAAAGCCATTAGACACAACTCTGTAAAATATGCCTGAAGACACAGAAGGCTAAGTAAGGCTTTTGAGGTTAGTCTTGCAAGTTTGTTTTTACGAGGAAGTATTGCCATTCCTATGCCTAAACTTTTCATAAAACAAATTTCCTCAATTGTTTGCTAACAAGGATAGAGAACCCAGTCTCTCCTATTATTTAAAACATAGCTGGGCGAAAATAATATGGAAAGGGAGAAATAATAATAATATATAGATTATTAAAATAATATTAGAAGAAAGTGTTTGTGTGTTTGTGTGTTGCATTATTTACATTATTTGGACTGTTATCCTCATTTTCATTGCCATATTCACAACGATTTGGCCGTTGTACGTTCCGGCTTTCTTCATATGACTGGGATTTCGAACCGACCCTTTTTCTTTCGTAGTTCGGGGTACAATAAGGAAACCAGTAATAAGGATAGCTACAGAAACGCAATGATTAACAACAAAAATTGCAGTATGAACACTGGTGAAAATTATTTGCTGAGACATTAGGTTTATAAGTTCCAGAAATGAGTACAGAGATGTTCTCAAATATACATGGCCGAGTGGATAAAGAAATTCGTTAGTTCCATTGACTAGGTCCAAATTGTTGTGAGTTCAATACCAGGCTATTGGGAAATAACCGAGGCATCCCGAAGAGGCATTCGACTTAATGTATAGACAGATATTTTTTTTATATCTAAAGATAGAATAACTTTAGCTTCACCATCTGATGATTACAAGAGCATGAAACTAGTGTTTTAACCACTTTAAAACATTAGTTTATTGTAATATAAAAATTGAGAACTCAGTTTTATTTACAGTTTTAATCACTGTGGCTTATATTATAGTAACATACACACATACAAATGTTTTCTTGCCGGACGCAATGTGCATTAAAACTGTTGGAATGTATATATATATATATATATATATATATATATATATATATATATATATATATATATATATATATATAAAGCTTTATTCAATTAGTCATTATCAATGGTATTTTTTTTTGTTTTTTACCTAAATATGTAGACATTTTTATAAAGGCGAATAGAATACCGGAAAGCGATCAGATCTAGAAAGCATTCGGAAAGTTGTTACATGTCCAGAAAAGCAAAAACGTATACGAAAAAAATGAAAATAAATATTAATCGTAGTACCTTGTTAAATGTCTTTAATGGGAATTGTAAAAAGAGGGATCTTGCCTAAATACAATATATATATATATATATATATATATATATATATATATATATATATATATATATATATATATAAACTTCTGCTGCGTTTCTGTCATTTGTGATTCAAATCGAACGCAATCACTCTTTTTTCATATATATATATATATATATATATATATATATATATATATATATATATATATATATATATATATATATATATATATATGAATATAATAAAAATTTTACTATTGAAGCATGCTCCTCATTGCCATAACCCTATTGAAAATAGAGCCACATGCTTATCAAATTAGGCGTTGCTATTATGTTTTTTTTCTTTTTGTATTTTATGGTTATAGTTGGCCACCGCGTAGTCCAAGCCGTTTAAAATTCAGGATTCCCTTATCTTGGACTGGTTGTTCGCGAAGACTAGAAATCCCAGTCTGATGTAGGCGGAGGGAATAAGAGATGTATGTGGATGAAAATGAATTCAACGAACGCTGCCTGAATTTGAATTATGCCCGTCCTCTAGTAAAACACTTTATTCTTTGATTTTGGTATCTCCAATTTGTAATTTGCACGTTGGTTTCTTCCTCTTGTTAACAACCATGCATTCTGTCTTCTTGCTGTCTTTTCTTCTCACTTCCGGTCACTAGGTTCTGTACGAGTTCTTGTAGTTTCCTTTCCGTATCTGCTATCAATATTGTCTCCTCTGTATACCATATGTTGTTAAGACTGTAGCCGCCAATTTCTTTGAATATATAGCAGCGATATGATTAAAAGGAACCAGGGTGAGTCAAATTTTATTTATAGCTGCACGCGATTTGTGAAGAGACATCGTCGCACACGTCCTGTAGTTACACGACACAAGAAACAAGAGGTTAGCGCAGTTTACACAATCGCGATCGTATCATGATAAAGCAATCCGATTCAAACACCAAATCGAAACGTACGGACATTCGCTGCGATTATCGATCACTGGCGTGAACGTTTCCCCGAATGTCGGTCATGTTTCATCAGTTCCAATGCCAAAGTTTAAGTCCATTCCCTATGCTAGTTAACCTTTTGACTTGTATAATGCCTGGTCTAAGATTGTTGACAATCACAAGATGACGAGTATGGGAAACAACATACAGAACGACTGTCTAAACAACAGATAAACAGGCTTCTAGCTGTGTACTGGGATCGGGTTCCTCTTCTGTGAGTTCAGAGTTGGCCTTTCTAGAAACATAAATAATTCTTCCGCGACATTTAGTCATAAAACGGATGTTACTGTCGTATCCTAGTTCTATGTGCCAACGGTGGATAGGAGTTTTTAGTAATCACATAAGATGAAAACTATAGCGTTGCGCAAAATGCATATTGTATCTCTTCCCTTTTGGATCGCGTTGAAGAAAGTAGTGATTGAGTTCGATTTGAATTGTAAATGATAGAACCTCAGCAGAAGTATCAATCACAGACTGGTTTTCTTCGGAAAAAAAATGTTAGCTCTATTCAATGGCTACGGTCATTCGAGAAAAGGTTCGGATGATATACGTTTGAATAATTCCGTGTCGCACGTTTTCTTTCTCCAATGTTGGTTGCCGAGTATAAAAAGAGAGCTCACTCTATATAGCTATTAACGCATTGCGCATGAGATAGAATAATAGGGTGAACTGAAGTCCAAATACCCTTTTCAAAATATACAAATTGTTCTGTTAAATTGTGCTTTTTCAACATGTTATCAATTAACAAACCACACACACACACACACACACACACATGTATATATATATATATATATATATATATATATATATATATATATATATATATATATATTCGACTCCCCCCGTCGTATGCGATATATGAAGGTCAATCAGCCCAGTTCCCAGGACCCGACAGCACATGATATTTGATTATAGAGCTGAAGGTTTTTTGTAGAAACATCGACACTTTTTAAAGGGCCGAATACAGAGACCTGTTGCACTACGTGTTACAAGGTCCCAGACGATTCTCCGTAGGTTTTGAATTCAGAGTTGTCCTTCTCCTAGACTTGCTGTCATCCAAGTATATAGAATGCAGTCTGTCCTACTATTTATTCAAAGATAGAGGGAGGAGAGGGGGATTAATACCTTTCCCAAGGGTATTAACACGTAATGTAATGGATTCGACTGGAATTCGAATTCGGTTCTACGATACCTCAATCCAAGCTATTAATCCACTGTACCTCCAATATATATATATATATATATATATATATATATATATATATATATATATATATATATATATATATATAAGCAGTGTTGATAGAAGAATCAAGTCATTAGCTGTTTCTGCCTTAAGCTCTTATTTGATGATGTGATATTGATTTCACTCTCCACATTGTTTATTGCAACATGGAATTATCTTCGATGCTGAGTAGATTTTCCTTCGAGTGGGTAATTAAATCTCACAACCCATCACTTAAAATTTAAACAATTAATTATAATCATGATATTAGATATAAATATCAGCCTAAGAATTTACGGTACACATTCGTATATATGTTTATAGGCCTATGATCGGTAACCGTTTGCAAATAGCAGACCAGAAAGTTATGCAGTGCTTCAGAGGAGACCTATAATATCAAATGTATTATAGCAAATTGTCTCCAACTCAGATCCAATTAGAAGGCTACTTTAGTCTTGAGGTTTAAAGAAATAACAACGAAGTTAATGTTATATTATTAAACAAGGTTTCTTATTTTAATGCAGGATAAGAGGGTAACAAGTAACATAATCAGTAATATATGTAAATTCCTTACTACAAACGAAATAGCGTTACACATGTTAAATGATTTTATGAGAAACTTGTTTCTGCTTACTATTCGATAACTTCTCTACATTAGGAGAAATATTTGTCGATGGCAAGAGCAAAACATCATACAGGTAGTCATGACCAAATCTTGTTCTTAAAGGACTTTTAGTATATTTATTTATATGAGTTCATAGGCACATGTACTACCAAATAATGAATCCAGACTTTTCTACATACATTTGGCAAACATATTCCTAGTTTGAGACTTTCCGCGGAAGATTCAGAATTAAATTTCGATTTCCGTCACATTGTAAGTCATTTAAATCCGTATATATTTCTGAGATGAGTTATTATGAACACTATTTACATTATTCGGACAATCTCTCCTCATCTTTGTCGCCATGTTTAGCAAAACGTTTCGGCCGTTTTACGCTCCGGACTTCTTCAGGTGGTTGCAATGTCGAACTGGGGTAGACTGTTCTAATTCCACGTGCCATGTCTAATGGATGTCAGTTATCTCCAGTTAATTGAAATTTCCCCACTGCCTTAAACAAGTATTGAACTCACACACTTTGGAACTTGTCACTGGATCTAACTAACGTTTTTATACACTGTGCTATGTGTCCTTGAGGAGATTTCTTTATGATTTGCTTGTTATTATAAACCTATGTTTTCAGCAATCATTTTTTTTACCAGTGATCGTATTGTAATTTTTGCTGTTATCATTACATGTTATTTTTTTACCAGAATAACGTAAAAAAAAATAGTGTCATTTAAATCCAACTGATAATTTTCTGCCACTTGTTTCACGAATTAATTAGATAATTAAAGCCCAGGTGTTAAGTTGGTGGGACAGACAAAAAATCTTTGCGAGCCGCATGCAGACCGAGGTCCGAGAGTTGCCGATTCCTGCTATAGGCGATGACCAATTTCTCACTATTAACAGACGTTGTTTATTGTCTGTCACAGTTTACTGATTCTCTCCGATATCGATTGCGCTTTTAAGTATCAGATTCTAAAAACTACCAAGAAATTATTTAAATATAAATAACAATATTTTGTTGGAATTTTGAATTAATATAATTCTTGTTTTATTTTTCAACTTCAATTCGAATTAGAGGACACGAATCTAGTCATCAACGTCTTCGCACCTTTTTCTCTTTTCAACTTTGCCTCTATGCTATTCCTTTCTAATTGACTCCTTTCGAAAATGGAGTCGTGGCAGCGAAAAATCAATGAATAAAATTACGCGAGTTTCTTAGACATAATTATTTTGTCCGATCTTTTCACGCGAGAACACCAACTAAGCTTGCAACACAGAATGCAGAACTTCAAATATTGAGAAAAATCTTTATGCGCTATGAAGGAAGAAATAATGATGGCGGACCTAAACAAAAAGCAAAATCTTTTCTCCTTCTCACGCGACGACGAATACAAATGAATTCTTCTTACGGAATCGTGCGCTCGCTTGCTATCGAAAAAGATTGCAGTCCTCTATTTGAATCGAGAGCAGTTGAAAATAATCAAAATAGCGCTTCTTTAGCCTTGAAAAGCATCTGTATAATATAAGGTCAACGAACTGAGATTATTAAGAAATATTCTAATGTATAGCGGAGAAATTTATTTGCTTTTGCATTTTAATTCTCTGTGGAATTGATTCCGTTATTCTTTGATCGATATGCCGAAGAATAATCAGTATAGCTTTGGAATTAAATAATAGTGTACAAAATATTTTATGCCTGTGTCTAAAAACATTCTAAAAATGTGAGACTTTCTATATATAGCGTATTTACAGGAACACATCATTAAATAACCAATGAAATAAAAAAAAAATGATTTATTTTTTTTACGCGGTAATATCAGTTTAACAGAATAAACGCCCTAGTCATCAAATTGAATGTAACAAAATTAAACTTTGAAAATCTACTTCAAGGGTAAATATAACACATTTAACATGCGGAAATTAAGTTTTTACATAATGATACCTAAATGATCCTGTAAAATTTTATTCACGAAATCACTAATTTGTTATAAGATTCTTTTACATACTAACCTATGTTAGCTATTAGGGTATTTAGGTTGGTTATACGATGTTTAAAACATTGTGGATCATTTAATATCACGTTATTTATGACGCATATAAATAGGATAAAATTCACTTAGACAGTGAGCTGTGTTTATCCAATACGAAGGCGCATCTAATAATTACAGAACAGCAAATTATTCAAAAGAAACAATACACATAAATTCTTTAGATTTGCTATCACAGATGAATGTTGTCTTTATTCCAAATTATGCCAACGACTAGCAATGGTTTATACAGTGTTGGAAAATATAAAATAGCAATTTTTTAATCATTTCACCAAGCAAGCCAATAAAAAACTTAGACGCAAAAGTTACTGAGCATAATATATTAGAAAAAAAAAAAACATTAAGGAAAGATAACAATAAATGAACAGGCATTAAAATTACACAATATGAGGATTGGAATTGTATTGACATTTTTGAAGATAAAAGTTGATTGGAAAGCATCATACAGGGATATAATTCCGCAAGCGAGAAGTGCGAGTAAAGGAACAGTTAATATAGAACTTACGGTTAAATCTAGCCATGCCAAATATAAAATCATTTGAATTTGCCACCAATCAAGGTACCAAAGAAAAATCATCTTGACAATATTTATAAAAAAAATAACAGAATCTACGTGACGTCGGTGGGAAAGTTAAAATATATGGCTGATCATATTTTATGGATATCTATTGGGGCTTTATTTTTTTCTTTTAAATTTTCACATCTGTAAATCTTTACAGTGAATTTATATTAAGAGAACAAGAATTTTTTTTAGGATTCATTATTGGCGTCCACTGTCTTAACGAAATGATAGATGCAAATGATAAGATGTTGATAGCAGACACAGAAAGGAAACTTACAGAAATTTATAGAGAATATAATAATAGAAACCGCGAGGAAATGACTAAACATCAATTGTAACAAGACAGAATATATGGGTGTCAGCAAAAGGAGCAACCCAACATGCGAATTATAAACTGGAGATGCCAAAAATCAAGCAAGTACAAAAATGTTAATATCGGGTAATATTTTAACAGACGTAGAAAAATGTCACACCGGAATCAGAAAAGGTATTTAGATAACGAAATATGCCTTTTAAAAACTAAAATATTTTTAGTGTAGGGGTTGTTTAGTGGCATATCAACATGCATGGGTTAATTATTCCCAAAATATAAATATTTTGAACACAATTTTATGGCTAAAACTACAGATAAAATGTTTTGTTAGTCACTCTGCTCTAGAAATGTATCGGTTTGCACTTAGGACCTTGAATATGTTTCTCGCTGATTTTTCAGGAAAAGTTATATTTTATTTACAAAAATAAGTAAGAAACACGTCACCGAACGTACTGTCCATCGCTAGCCATTAATTTTTCCCATCTTTCTGGCAGCATTTGAATTCCACGTCAGAAATACGACACGTTTCTTGAGGCTAACCACTAGTCAACCGATTTTTTTTTTTTTTTGGCATCTTCATAAGAATGAAAGTGCTGTGCAGCCAGGTCATGTGCCATCGATCGGAACAAGGGATAATCGGACGAGGGAATGTTTGTTAAATACGGCGAGTGGGATAGGACTTCCCATTTGAGCATTTCCAAGTTGGTTTTCACCCGTTTTGCAACATGCGGCCTGGCATTGTCATGTTGCAAAATCACCTTGTCGTGACTCTGCAAGAGTCAGATTAAAGCAAGAACGGATTATTGCTGACATATGTGGGCTGATGTTTTCTTATCCTCATCACCTACACTTGATAGGGTTCAAACATTATTTCTACCGTCTTTTAATAGAAGAATTATTAATTATGTACATCTACGCTTGCGCAGACGCGGCATCGCTAGCCTTTACCATAGTGTTGTTGATGGCAAATATTCAGATGATCTACATTATACCGTTCCAACAGTTAAAATATTTAGCACTCGAACACGTCAATCTACCTCCATGGAGTCATACTTCACTCATTCTCTCCGTATTACATTTGAAAGAAGAATTTTATTATTATACAGCTTTTTATCAAATATGGCTACTTTGTGAAGCGAACCTCCGCACGGATCCTTTCTAAAACGCTAGCCTCCTGAGCATGACGATAAACTCCATACAGCAGCAAGCAAGGCCTTTGATCAGGAGGTTTTCAGGAGAGTGGAACTACCTCTTCATTGCTGTTGTTCTCCCTGACCCGTTATGGAAAATTTTTAATCCCCAAACTGGAGTTAAAACATTATGAAAGTGTAAAATTAGGTGTTTATAGTAAAAATAGAAGCCATATATTTTTGGAATAAAAAAAATTACCAGCAATAGAGTTTTAAAAATAGTTAAAAAAACTATTGTTACAATACATTTTTTGGAAAAAAAATATTACCAGCAATACATGCTGTTCCCGTGTGCATTTTCAAGAAACCAACATGTTCATGAGTAGCTCTCGGAAACAGATTCGCTAGCAATCCTTCATGACGTATATAATCAGAAATGTGTAGTCAGACACTAAACATATAATGCATGATTCTTTATGGCTATCTAATTAATACCAGGTTATTTTATAAATTAATAATTTTATACGGGATTTAACTTGAATATTTTTATAATTAACATCGGATTTACGTTGGACGTAAAAAAACATGAATCATCTCATCTCTAGAAAGATTTATGCCATGTTCTTTATTCGACGATTCAAATTCACCAGATATGTCCAATTGGATAAACTTCAAGAATCTGATTTGGTTACCAGCTGTTTTTTTTTACTGAAAATGAAGAGTTACATAGTCATATTAATATAGTCTTCATTAAGATTTGCGAAAGACGACTGCAAATTGCTAACAAAAAAGAATCCATGCGATTTGAATTTAGCTAATTCTATGTTTGAACAGATAAAAAGAAATATGCATTTTAAATGTTAAACAAGCGTTGATATATATCCTCTACGTGTTGTCTTTATCGTCAATGAATACACATGATAGACAGATACAATTCCCTATCTATTTAGAGTACATAATTTTATAGAATTATAAACGTATTTTGTTTGAGGGGGCGGGAGGGGACAAAACATCTTTTTTGGTTCATTAAACTGTGAAATTGACGCTAGTTAGTATTAACTTTATTTTTTATGCATTATAAAAAAGGGATGTCAAATATATATATATATATATATATATATATATATATATACATACACACACATACATATGTATGTGTGTGTGGACAGTAATTTTTACCCCTTTTTCATAATTACAAATAAAGCTGTAATACCTCAAATTTTCAATGGAACTTCCCATGCATTTTTGTCGTAAGTGATGGAATATTGGATTTGAAAGAATTTGCGGTGATGCCCACAACAAAAATATCAAAAAATAATACAAACACCAAAAAAAATTTAACATAGAACAAAATTATTGACCCTCTTGCCTCAATAATCAATTGTGTAAACTTTATTCTTGATTAATGTTTTTTTAATCGTTTTTGATAGTTCTTTACACGATCAATACACACACTGATAAGTATTTTGATCTATTCTTCCTTGTGAATATCTTCTATTACCACCAAATTCGAAGGACTTTTTTTTATATTTTTCTTCAAATATTTCCTTAAATTTTCTATGGAGTTTAGGTCAGGATTTAGCACTGGGTATGCCAAAACCTTCATTTTTCTCTCACTTAAGTATTTAGCGACATTAAGTGTCGTGTGTTTCAGGTCATTATCACGTCGAATGTCCTTGACGCCATAAAGACAGCTTTCCTGCACTTTGTTCTATATTGTTTTTAAGAATAAGCAAATACTGCTCTTTATCCATGATACCCTTTATTCTCACTATTTCTTCTAGTCCCAAAGTAGAATACTCCCACCATAATGCTTACTTGAACGGAGGGTATTTTCTTCGTTTGTGAACTTAATTCACTTTCCTCCATATATAATGGTAGTTCATTTGACCACATCAATCTAGTCCGGTTTCATATGACTATAAAACAGACTTCCAATATTTACTCTCATGTTCTACAATGTTTCTAGCATAAGTTAATCTGCGTATTATGGGTTCAAACTTGAGCAAGGAATTTTCCATTCAAAAAATCATCCTGTCCCTTCTCTCAGACCATAACCGTTTCCTACAAGTTCTTAATTTATTTTCAATGCAATGATTCTTGTTGTGCTTCTTGATAATGTTACCAATTTTTTTTATTTTTTTTTATCTAGGATTATTTAAACGCTTGCAATATGTTACATATCCATCTCATTGTTTGTAAGCATCAACTATTTTCATTCGGAGCTGCTTGACAAGTTCATCGTCTTTGCAATGGTTGTCGAATGTATGAGTTAGCGCGGTAAATGGCGCTCACATATTGTCTTCTTCATTACCATTTAGAATGTTATAAAATCAGGCCAATACTATTTCATCTCCACAGGGGTCTTGTATTAAATTTCAAATTAAGAGAAAAAAAACAACAAAAAAAAAAAAAAAAAAATTACGATTGCTATAGAGTAATATTATTTCATAATTTCCATCATGGCAGCATATAATTTTGGACTGCATCATTTTTTTAGAGAAATCTATAATTATGTGAATAATAGATCGAAACTTCTAAAAACTGCACGAATTATTCAAAACTCGATACAGATTCAACTATTTATGGTAAATTCAGTAAGTACTTGAAAATATTCGCATTCTCTTAGAAAATATGAAAACATTTAGTGGGGGCGAATAATTCTGTCTACAACTGGATATGTATGTATATATTTAATGATTTGGATACATTTTGAATTAACCTAAATGTTTTTGTTCTTTTTGCTGAATTCATATCCGTACATTTACATGAATTTTCAAAGCCAAAATAATGTTTTCTTGATGATATCACCACGATTTTTTTATTTTTATTTTTAATCAACGTAGTCCTTCTCGTAGACATGATAGAGCGAAGTCTAGAGAGTTCAGCCTAATATATTAATCAATGTGATTAAAGAAAGCTTGATACATGCCTTTCACGAGATGTTTTTAAAGTCCGGTTAAGAACGGAATCTCCTGATTCTTTTGTTGCCTTAAAGATCTGAGTTCATAAAAAACTTTTCAACTTTTCGTTTCATAAGCGAAGATAATTTTCAAAAAATCTCAAACAGAAGCAACATCGCCCATGATTTAAGAGTTTTTTTAATTCACTTCAAATTTTTAAGTCAATCGAAAGAAACAGGATGAATTCAGTAGTGCAAAACTGAAGATTTTTTTTATTTTTATTTTGACATTGTTCATAGATACAATAAGGTTCGCCATTTTCTTTTCTTTTATTTTATTTTTTTTAAAGTAATGTTCAAGCTTGACAAGACCCGGGGAGACTAAAGGTACAGGGTTACATTAGGAAGCAATATTTGAGGATATGACGTAAAGATTAAGGTTAATCCTACCCATGAACAAGTTAAGATTCTAGTGACCGTGGAAAGTATCCTTTGGACGTCTGTGGAATTAAGCTTTTTTGGGGGGAACTTATGAATAGCAATGCGCACAGGGTTTTTGTTTTCTTTATGAATTAAAGCCAGAGTGTACAAAAAAAATGATAAAGATAAAATACAGTGTTTTCCTAAACTCGTTGGTGCAAAGCAATCTATTCAGATTACAATATTTGCTTTGCTCTCTAACCCAATGATTTTTTTTTCAAGATTTGTGTTTTGTATCGTCAACCAAAGCAACTGATAAAAACAAAAACAAATTAGAGATTGGTGGTATTTTCATTCTTAATTTTCGTCTTTTTAACTGTTTTTTTTTTCTTTTTTGTATTTCTCATTAATGGAATCTTTTTTAAAACCTGCCGTTCATGCAGTAATTTGATCCTTTCCCGCCAATTTTGAGTGCAATATCATTTCGCAGACCATTAAGCAAATGAATAATGGCGGTCAAAGAAGAAAGAAAACGGCGGGGAAAAATGGAATCAACTGAAATCGTTCGACGATGCTACACAAGTGATCACCAAATTACAATGGCGTCTCAAAAAAGAAAGTAATCAATGGCGCTCACAGTCTGCTCGTTATCTTTTATTAACAGAATAGAAATAGTGGAGGGTCAAAAAATAAAGTGATAACAGGAAAATTGGGAAAGCGGTAGATAGGGGCACTTATGGTAATATTATTATGATTAATTAATAATAATTAATATTATTCTCCACCAAAACACACTCATCTGTACACTTAAGTATATGTCGCTCTATTCAAAAGCGCAAGGTCCTTAACCTGGTAACAAGACAGACAATGAAGAGATTTCACTTCCCGATAAGACGGCTAATAATACTTGGAATTTAACAACCTTAAAAGCCACTAAAACCTTTTCATTCCTTTTCTTTGATATTCGAAATTTGTGTTAATAAACTGGCCACGAGCACGAAATGATCGACATGAAAATGAGATGTGAAGAGATTATGATAATCAACGATTAAAATTTAAATTCAACTAAGGAGTTTACGATCATAAAGTTTTCTATGTATCTGAAGATTGCGTTGAAGCATGAAACTTACAGTTGCCGCTTTGTCTTGACCTGACCTTCCAATTTATATAGGCTCTATTACGGCCATTTATAAATTCCCCATAAATATAGTATACCCGAAAATTATATTTTGATCATATATATATAAATATATATTTATATATATATATATATATATATATATATATATATACAGAAGTGTAAGATTGGTTTATACGGAAAAAATTCCTATAACCAAAATATACTATTCCTAAAAGAGTTCTCAATACAGAGTAGATCAAATATAATTATTTATTCGAAAATTATAACAGAGATATGTTATAAAATCACTACAAAAATCGTTATTTTGTTTCAACATTTCTGATGTCTCATCAAGTAATGATGTTGAATGTAGAATAATGGGTTTTAAAAGGTTTAAATCAATCAAACACCCCTCGCTAGGGTAAACGCTGTTACATAAGCTGCAATGACCAATCGAACTACAAGTATATGAGAATTCAAAAAAACTTGACAACGAACCTTGGTCATAATAATTAATTATTGCTTTTATTTTAGGGTTAGAATAAAAAAAAATTCATTCTAATTAACAAATATTAAATTTTACTATGAAATACAAAATTACCAATTCTAAATTTTACATTTAATCTTTATTAAGTTTAAAAAATTATAAAATTATATAAAAAAGAAACTGAGGAAAACTATATATGCTTTGTTATTTATTTTATTTTTATTGAAAGACCAAAATTCAGTTACAGTAAATGTTAAAAATCTAATGTCGTTCTGAGATTCGTTAAAACTTCGATAGAATTGAAGTGATGATATGGACAGGTAGGGTGAAATCTTGCAAAAGACAATACATACACAATCAGATTATAATACACAGATACGTAGACAAATTTAGACGTATAGACACACACAAATTCGATGAACCATGAAATAGGTGTCCATGGCCCTATATATATATACACACACACATACATTGATAAAGACACGGACATATACACACCAAAACATTCAAATTTGAAAGTGTTAGTAAACGAATTCAAACATACTATTAAATAATAATTTATATGGGCAAAGATATATAGATAAAAATGGTTGAATAGATAAAATTTAATATGGGTAGAATAGAAAAACAAATATTCGTCATTGAACAACATAAGGAAAAAGGACACTAAAATATAGAGAAATGGATAAAAAAATAATTATATATGGATGCACAAATAAGAAGAAAAATAAAATTCAAATGTCAAGACAAAATGTAACACTTACAAATAACACTATCTAATATATAACAAAGAAGACTCCTAAGAACACAAATATATAGAGATATCTCATATATACTTATATATGTATTAGTAGACATATATGGTACAAATATATAACAATACGTGAAAAAATGCATACATAATTATATGTACACACATTTATCACTACAGATAGAAACACGAACATACATGTACATATAGATATAACTATATATATTATATATATATATATATATATATATATATATATATATACATACACATACATACACACATGCGCATATGAATATATGCAGACAGAAATAAATATAAATATATCAATCTACACAGCAACATAAAAAGTAAAAATATATATATATATATATATATATATATATATATATATATATATATACACACATACATAGATATATATATATATATATATACATATATATATATATATATATATATATATATATATATATATATATATATATACATTGTATTTTGATTGGTCATTGCAGCTTATGTAACATCGTTTCTCATAGCGAGGCGTGTTTGTATGAATTGGAACCATTAAAACCCTTTATTCTGCATTCAACACAACCACTTGTTAAGACACCAGAAGTGTTGAAACAAAATGGCTATTTCTGTAGTGATTTTATAACATATTTATGTTATAATTTTCGAAAAAAAATAATTATATATGCGCTTGTGTGCGTGCAAGATTTGTAATTATATACGAAATAAATTGAAGAAACCTCGGCGAACAGATCTCGGCGAAACGCGTCGTTTATAAGTTTTTTCTGCTTTTTGTCATGTTTTCAGTTTGCTTAAAACTTTGTCATTTTTCATATATTCAGTCTATGGAATTCTTAGCATCATTCATTTCTGTTTCTTGATCTCTCATCTTCATTTGGGATGAGATTGTCCAGCATTAAATGCCATAGACTCGGGACATACATTACATAACAGTTCTAGACAATTTTTAGTATCTAACGAAATTTTCCTGTTACAATGCTCAGCTTTGGTAGGCAACTTTCGCTATTTGATTGCGCCTGATTGTTTCGGTGTTGCATTTTCCGTTTTCTGTTAAGACACTTCCAAGATATTGTTGTTTTTTGTACTGGCATCATTTTGGCGTTTACAACTCTTAGTTCGCACCTTACTGACCATCATATATTCTCTCATCTTTTAAATAGGTCTTAGTTCTTTCTTCTCGATTCCTTTAGCCAATTTGCAGGAGTTCCTATAGTTTACTTTCTGTGTCTGTCATTCACGCATTGATATTTGTCGTTTTAGAACCTCATGTAGTTACTACACATTTTGTGGACTCTCCTATAAGATCCCACAAAAATGTTTATAAAAAATATATATATATATATATATATATATATATATATATATATATATATATATATATATATATATATTTACACGGTGTATCAAACATAATTGTACAAATGTTGTGGGTGGGTTCCTCACACCAAATTAATACAAAAGTTACTATGAACATATATCCTCAAATCATTCCTTTCTGATTCATTAAGCATAAAGAAATTTGACGTTAGATGGCGCTGTGTTGTAATGTAGACGAGGTTATATTCTGCATTCGTGTACATTTGTGGATTAACGTGTGCAGTAGAGAGTTAATTAAATAGAGTTTCGTTTGCCAATAGGAAGCTATAAATCTCGTCAGCGAGCAGAAAGATTTTTATATAAGGCCGCGCAAACAGTAATGAATGCGAGGCTGCACAGCTGTACCAGATTGCGCTTCCAGAAAGATAGCACTCAATCAACCAATTATCGTCGCTATGTAGATACAGTAACCATGATACCACGAACTATGCTTCGAGGAAGACCGAGATACACTCGTATGTCTGACCAAGAACACATTCTACAGGTTGTCGGAGATGATCCAGGTATCAGTACATGTCAAGTGACCCTAGAATATCGTACAACATAGGCCCAGATGGAGAGTATTTAAAGAGCAGCTCCTGTATATGTATCATTTGCAAACTGTGAAGAGTCTTTCGATCTCTGATCACTCACCATCGGAGAACATTTGCCGATAGGTTATTGCGTAAACTATTGATCCATTTTTTTGTCTTTTCAGTCTTGTTTGCTGATGAGGCAACATGTGTAAGATATGAAATGATAAATGCACATAACCAACATTTTTGGATGGAAGGGAATCCCCATGGTGCAATACAGTCTAGACACTCTCATCAGTTCGAACACACTTAAAAACCTCGATGTTTTCCCCTGCTAATACGAAGACGCATGTGGTTAAGGCATGATGGGGCTCTAACATATTTTAGTCACATTGTTCGCGATACACTGGCTGACATCTGCCATAAAAGATGGATGGTTAGGGAAGAATCGATTCCATGTCATGCAGGTTCCCCCGGCCTCAATTCTTTCGATTTTTAGTGGCGGTGCCACCTAAAACAATTAGTTTATGCAGCAGACATTAATAATGAAGAGACACTTCATCAAGGTGTCATGTAATTCTACGAAACCATTGGACCATTGGAGTATTTGAAAGGGTCCGTCAGTTATTGATCCCATGGGTGCAATCATCCGAATTGGATTCTATCTTGAACATAATTTAAAGCAAACTTTAATCTTAATAACTCAAAAATGGATATCTGTCATTGGTTTCTTTTGAGAAACTCGCCCCAAATTTTGCAAATGTATTTTTGATAAAAGCATTTTTTTTCTTGCGTATGTGTATACCCGGACTCCAAACGGACATAATCTTTTTAAATTGGATGTATTTGTTTACTGGAACAGTAATATATATGTTATTGTCTATGTTTTTTCTAAGTCCCGTACGGTTCTATACCTTTTTCCAGATTTTGTTGAATCTAGACATCTACGTGGCAGTGGAAATTATTCAAAGGTAAAACAATATTATTTAATCTGCAATTAAAGATGTACAAACTGATACGTTTTTTCCCTTTTTTTTGGTGGGGGGGTAATTTTCTTTGCTATAAAATCATGTGTCTTTTATACATGTAAATAATTATTCTACTGGAATTTCTCTTTTATTTTTGTTTTTATAAATGCTGTTTTATGTTCCCTAACGACCTTTATTCAAAGGATTACGCTATCTATGTTTGTCTGTGTTTGGGAATAAAGTTGCATGAAAATCCGACGCACAAGTAAATTGAAGATATTTGGAAACATTCAGTTTGGTGTGTTTCTTCGATGGCCTTACCTCATCCGATGATTTACATATAAATGTTACTAGAGACCTATATTATTTGCACTTATTCAAAATCCACATTGTAATCATTGTTCGATAACAACCAATTCCTTAGGAAAAATTTAGGATAAAAAATAATATATATATATATATATATATATATATATATATATATATACATACTATGTCAGTAAATTGACTTTAATTATTCGTTTTATCCTATGTCAACATTTTTAAAAAAAAAATTAAAACGTAAATGTGATTGTTAAAAAAAGCAGTCAGATAATTGTATTTCCACTAAATAAACATTTAAATAGGATTTAATACGAAACTTAATTTATATAAATATTTCTCGCCGAATTTTGCATTTTTCTGTATTCTAAAAAAAAAAAACTAAAAAAATGTGTGCCAGTGTCATAAGAAAGCACCGTTTAAGCACAAAATTGAAGTGGATATCAGCTTAAAACAAAATTTATTATCCGAAAACCGGAGATGGATGTTTACGCAGGGAGTAATCTGTGACGCAAGGGTATAAATCAATGAGAAATTTTATGATCCATTCAAATAGGTTTTGTTTTTATTTTATTGCTGGGAATAAACACATTTGCTTTCGTATATTGTTTCATTGGCAGTGTAAACTTTTAACGATTAAAGGAAATAATGAATGACAAATCGGAGGGGAACTGAAAACAAATGTAGTCAAAAGGAAATAATTTCTCCAGTGGTTCTGTAAAAATATCAACCGAATGTCTATCTTTCAACATTCAGAAAATCGTAATATGAAATGTTTTAAAGAGCGTAATATATTTCCTTCTGTAATGGTTAAATTTTTAGTAGCTTAAAAAAATAGTATTTTTAATAGGATAAATTTATTACCGTCTATACACGTGTAAAGCTCAATCTGGCGTATCGTGCGACCACAAAATATCCCTTTATAGAAGATGATTTTATCTTGTATCTCGTGTATCATGCGAGGTGATTTTTTGAGAGACCAAATTACAATAGACTAACTTCTTTTCCTATATATCTTTATGCTATCTTCAAGTTAAATAAGTTTAAAATAGTAAAAGAGGATGATAAAATCATCGTTAGTAACGCTATACTCGTTGGGATTATAAACGTAAACAATGGAAAAGATGCATATTTACTATGTTTTTATTTTATAATACGATAGTAATATCTGTATAATACATGCATTATTATTGGATACAGTTAAGTAAAACATCGGTTTTATCAAAGTCATTTTTATTTTAAATGCCGCTGTACAATTTGACTTCAGTAAATGGCTATATAGTTTGGTCAACGGCGCAGTCAGTGCCAGCAGAACATACGCTAATTTTATGTCTCGTGTATGATGTGATGTTCTTAAAATTAGGTTCAGATTTATATCTTCAAATGTCGAATGAGACGCGTATATATAATATAGTACCTTCGTCTTGAATTTAGAGTTTTGTTTCGGGAAATATATACTTATTTTTCCAGTTAAATCTTTTATCGCTACCTTGTAGCATTTGCAATAGCATCACAAACAAATGACATTCATAAATAACTGATACCATGCAACGTAAATAATTTCAAATGCAGCAACAACTAAAATTAATAGCATATAAAAATCGAAGACAAAATAAAGAAATCATCAAAATGTTTATATTCCACAACACTTTAAATAAAAATTAGGAAGCAAATCTCCAGCAAAACTAGAAAGGACGATAACAGTTAAAGCCGTTTTCTGAAAAAAATATTTTAAGCGAAAGCTTTTATAAGTTACATTCGAGAGTAAGGCTAAGAGTCCAATTAATGAATGTTGAATAATTCAAAAACATCAAATCGTACCATGCCCATTCCTAGCCTTATGGCAGACATTTTTCTTCGATCCATAGATGTATATACATTTAAATTTTATTACATCGTTTCCGTTTAATTTCACAGAGAAAATGAAACCGCGTAATTCCGTTTTATTTTAGTATATATTTCTAGGTGCCTCGCTGGAAGTTTGAAGTCGCTACATTCAGGAAAAAAAGATGGGATTTTATCTTTATCCATAACAGACATGAAGCGAAACAATTAAATAATTTTATTTACTTTTATTAATATCTGTATAGTACCAGTAAAGGTCGGTAACAATAACAGTTGACGCAAGATATGAAAGTCTTTTTCCCTTTCTACTTTGATAGAGACAAGATTTTTCTTTCTCAGGCTCTCGGCATGTAAGTACCTCGGACACATACTGATAGTTACTTTGAAATCTTCACAACTGTAACTTCAGATTTCATTTCACTTCTTGTAACATGTCCGTAGACTATGTTTCTCAATACTTGTTTTGTTTTCCATGTTTTATCACTTATTTTTCCAGGACTCACGAGAGTGCTTCAGACATTATGCGTGGGTCAAATGTACAAGGAGTCATTAAATATGTACCTAAAAATATCCACAGTTCGCAGTAAAAATGGTGATCCCATCAAAAAATGCTGCAGTATTTTATGTGTAGCTAACGTTATATTAATAAGTTACTTCTGTAGGGCAAAACTTTTGCAGAGCTCTCTTAATGTGAAGAGTTGAGTTAAAATTAGCCGCCATTATTTTTTTTTAGGTGTTTCAATCAAAGCAAGACGGGAAGACACTAACACGCGAGGGGTTACAGAGAGTTGGAGCTAGAATAAAGAGGAGTAATGGAGGAAGAGAAGGATAGGGGATAGATGAAAGCATCTTGAGTGGTCGATTGATATTACATTTGAATAGTTGGAGATTGTAACTATCATGGAAACAAGAAAAGGGGAGGGAGTTCCACAGGCCATAAGTGCGAGATGTGAAGCTATTGAAGTAGAGGTGACGGCTACATTTAACAGTTTCGACAGTGAAAGGTGAGAGATGCCATCCTAGTTGAACGCTGAAATTCATGAAGTCTGGGAACCAGCGAAAGCAGCTTATTGGAGCAGATACCGTGAAAGTATTTGTAAAATAGAGACCCATTGCGAACGAAACTCTATTAACTATCAAAATCCTTCTTACTCTGAAGCAGGCGCATTATACATTGCTGATATCATTTCTGCTGTAGCTTCGTAGCAATCCATGTGATGTTTACTTTTATGCCTCACCTTTACATTAGTTCAGCCATCGGCTCATCAAGCAACCATCATATCTTTGCGCAGATGTTGGTAGTTTGCGCGTTTGTCAGACATTTTGGGATTACAATATGAGGAAAAATCCAATTTAAAAGAAATTATACCCGAGGCCTGCAAATAAGTTTAAAATCTAAATAGCTTATTTACAAAATATTTGTTAACAAATGTCAAAACATGCTAATCTATACATTCTTATTGTTCAAATATTTTTGCAGGGCATTTCAAAAAGAGGATTGTTTTCCATATCAATAGAAGCATCCACCTACTCAGCACTGCGTGTTCTTTGTGATGGAATATAAAAATAAATATAATGGAAATACATGAACTAACGGGAAATAAACAAAATATACATGTTTACATTCGAGCAAATTTTCAGGTTTGTAATGAAATTAAAATGACATTGTTACCAGGATTTAAATCCACATTACAATTTCAAATTTGTACAAGTCTTGTGTCAGCCTATTGTCATGAGTTTCAACAGCATATATATTAATCTGTAATGTTTAATATTCAAAATAATTTACGTTAATGTTGAATGTTGGATTCATACTGGACGCTGCTATCAGTAATTTCTCTTGCCGTTGGGATGCATGCAAATTAGATAGATTTTTGGTTACATGGTTTCTTATAAAGTAATCGAGAACATTTCCAATACAAATTTCTCCAGTGATAAATCTTTAAGGACATTTAAATATCGATTATGTCAAAAATTAATTATTGTTTTCTCATATAGACAACTGAGAAGAAAACAATAGTTATATGAGGATAGCAACATTTATTTTTCCACATATTTCATTAACGACATCAAACAAGGAAGACGTATGTCATGTTTTGCCTAGTTTCATTTCCAGCATCCTTAAGTGTTTTTTTTTTCCGTTTAAAAGTTACAAGGTAATACAGAAATTTACCATAATTTAAATGTCACAGGCGCTTTCGGCCACTTGTAATCTTTACTCCTGTTTAACAGTTTAGTATTTTATTTTGTGTTGTTTTTTGTATATATATATATATATATATATATATATATATATATATATATATATATATATATATATATATATATATATATATATATGTGTGTGTGTGTGTGTGTGTGTGTGTATAAATTATTTTCTTTTTATACCTCAAATTTGATTAAACGAAGTATTAAATACCCCCATATATATATATATATATATATATATATATATATATATATATATATATATATACACAAAACAACACAAAATAGAATATACTTAAACAGTCAAAACCTGAGTAAAAATTGCATGTGGGAAGCGTTTGGGGCATTTAAAGTTATGGAAAATTTCTGTATTACCTTATACATCTGAAACGGAAAAAAAACGTAAGGTTGTTGGAAAAAACTAAATAAAACATGACTTACATCTTCCTTGTCTGCTGTATTTAATGAAGGATGTTTAAAATGTTGCTGTCTAAAAAATATATATATATATATATATATATATATATATATATATATATATATAACGAAATATTATTTCTAATCACTTTCCAAAAGATTTCCTGATATTAAATCAGTTCATCAGTTGCGTTCTGTATTTTTGATGGATGTGAAATGATTCAAGTATCAATGCGGAATTATTTCGCAAATACACTCTTTTCTTAATCATTTGAAATCGAGCTCGAAATGTTTTGAATATTGTTGACAATAGACTTTTAAATAATGAGAAGAGGAAAATGCTTAAGGAATGTAAATCTTACTTTCATTTATCCAATATATTCGAATTGTTGTCCTCATCTTTGATTGTTGTAGATGTCCTTATAAATTAAATATTTCACTGAAATAATCTGAACCCATCTTCAGATGTCTATGATTGTTTTGCTTTATTTTTTCCTCTGGAAAATGCATTGTCAGTAAAGTTTTGCTTTTTTGTTTATATAATTTATTATCCTCATCCTTTTCATACATGTTGTTGTAGATAAAATATTTCGACATTCAGAGACTTATTAGTTTGCTGAACCTTAGTATATGCTTTTCATTACCTGATACGGATAATGAAATGTCAAATAATGTCGAGATATTTCGAGAATATCATATAATATCAAATCGTTAAATGCCATATGATGTCAGCTGTAATGAAAAGTGTTTTGTCACTCGAAACTGACGAAGCTTATTTGGGGACATTCCTGGTTAAATTAATATATATGGTTCGCTAAAATGTTATGATTTAATCCTGGAATCTCCAAACATCAACCCTTGCGCCAGAAAATCATTTTGGAAATGACGACACAGGGTGAGGAATGATAGTTTTCCAGTACAGCTCGTAAATCAAGTAGCTAGTATATGGAATTTACTTCTCCCATTTGTGCTCCTAAATCTAGTTTTACGCAATACGGGAAATTGAACATGACGTTTTGTCTTGTTCGTGTCGTTTGCTTCACACTTCTCGTTATATTCACGAGTTCAGGTAGTTCGATCATTACTGAACTTCGTAATTTAATACCAGATTAAGGTGTGTTCATTACATAGTAACGTATGACTGGGGTGGTTCTCGCTTAATATAATAAACAATGAATCGTAAAGAATGCATTAAAGTGAAGTAGCTTGAATAAGATTTTATAAAACGAAATTTAAACTGACATCGAGTGGAGATGACAGAATGATGGGATTGAATACTCAAAATAATTTAAGTAGAAATATATATCAAAAGTAAAGTATGTGCTCTATACTTTGCGCATTCTAATTCAAGTACACCTTGTGCAGATTAATTGAATGTTTAGTTTCCTTTCTTTCACAGTACACTCAGTTTTAGACCTGCTGGAGTGACAAAGTGTAATCGATTTCTATATTTTTTTTCCTGTGGTGTGAAGTAATATGAATCTATTTTCGGGATGTATGTTGAAATTTGTTTGACTTGAAAAATATTGCGTCATCCGTGATTGCATCAGATTTTTATCACGACCAGAGACTATTGTCTCGACTGTCGATTAGTTGCCCTACGGCCATTGGATGTTACTTCAAGGAATCGTAGTAATATTGTAACCATTGACGAACACACCGGTAAGCCATACCAGTGATCAAATCAAAGTACTATAGACTAGCCCAGAAACTCTCCTGATTTAAACCCAATTTTAGATTCTGTGGTCAATCTGCAAGGAAAGACTTCGTGGAATGGATATACGAAGTACTAAAATGTGCAATGGCTCATGTTTAATTGGAAAAATAAAAAAAAGTAAATAATAACGGAATTATTCCTTCTTTTTCATTTAATTTGCACTATGGTGTATATTACGCTTAGTAAATCACTGAGTACTCCATACATTCAGCCTTGTGTCACACGTAAACTGAGTTTAGTAAATCGCTGGGTGCGTCATACTTGCGGCCTTGTCCCACATTATAGTTATGTTTAGAGAACAATCGTAGATGAACAATAAGGCATGTGTTTCGACCATTTGTCACAACTAAGCAACACTTACGAAATCACTATATGAGCATTAAGGTACTTGCTCAAGTTTTTCAGCCTTGTGCCACACCTAAGCTACGCTTAGTAAATCCCAATATGATCATTACCGGGGAACTGATATCATGATTAGCAAGCTTGTCTCGGTAGTTCATTTGCGATTAAAAAGATGAATTCGTTCCTTACTGTGTGACCATACATTCGGCCTTGTGTTACACTTAAGCTATACTTAGTAAATCGCGATATGAATATTAAGGAGGCAGTTCGACGTAGTGAAAGGGTTAGGAACCATGTCTCGCTAGATCATTTGTTACTGAATAGTAATTTAGAACCTCACTGTATGACCCATACGTTCCGTCTGGCCCCACATCTACGCTTAGTAAATTACTATATGATTATTAAGAAATCACTTCAGCATGTTCCATTAGTTAACAAGCTTGTCTCACTCGATCAATTACGACTGAGTAGTGTGTTCGACCCCCACCTGGTGATCCATACTTCTGGCCTTTGCGACATCCAAGATATACTTAATAAATCATTACATGAACATTAAGGTTCCTTTAAAAGCTACCCCTGATTTGGGTAAATATTACTACAGATTGGGTTATATAGTCTTGGGTGTAAAGCGGTTTATATGAAGTAAAACTCTGAATTCAAAAGTATATGTAGCCCTAGCGAAGCACATATTATACAGCTAAGGAAAGGATTGTTCGCATTAAGTTGAATATCAAGACGACAGTTGACTGCTTAAAAGCTACTCCATACTGCAAGAACAAATTTTCGCAAAAGTCAACTCAACATTGATTAGAGTACAGGTTAATATTTACCAAAATTAACTAAAGTTAGCACAAGGTCAATAGAAGCACTGCTTAAATGAAATGGTCAACGGTGATAAACAAGCTCTTTAACTTTTGACTCATCTTTGTTCTCTCAGATTATCATAACGTTTGGCCTTAGAAGAGGCACTTAAATGGGTATAATATTAATTTCTTCTGTCAGAACTTCAGTTTCTCCCTATATGTCCGAGATAAGGCATTGTAATTATTTACATTATTTACATTGTTCGGTCTATTGTCCTCATTTTTATTATCATATTCACGACGTTTCGGCCGTTGTACTGTCGGCCCTTCTTCAGGTGACTGGATTTTCCAACTGAACATTTTATTTCTCTCCCCCGGGTTAGATTGTTCATGGACCAGTGGATAAAATCGTTGATTGGATCCAGGGACTTGTCTCAAAGTGTTGTGTGTTCAATACTTGGATACTGCAATGATGAACAAAAACTTGAAAAGCTGAGTTAATGAGAGATAACTGAGACATCCGGAAAAGGCATGGCGCATAAAACTACAAAAAACTACCCGGCGGACGAAATAAAGGATTCAGTTCGAAATTCCAATTGCCTGAAGAAGAATGGGGATTACAACGCCCGAAACGTCGTGAATATTACAATGAAGATGAGGACAACAGTCCGAACAATGTAAATAATGTGAACATCAGTTTGCCTGTTAGTAAAGAGCTAAGGATGGAAATAAAATTAAGATATAAAATTAAATCAAATATATAGCGATCAAAACATAATACATTTAACCCTTTGAGCTTTGACCACCACTTTACCGGTGGTAGAGAAAAATGACGTAATGCTTGGCCACCGGTTGAACTGTGGGTAAACACTTGTAACCATTTTTATATCTGCCGTGAAACATTACATACCAACTATCTGCGAAATGTGTTTCAGGAGCTCAGGCAAAATTGTTAAACTTTTCAGCAACACAAGGCTCAAATGTATTAGTTTCATATAATAATAATAACTTAATTTTGGAAATTACTATTCATACTGATAGATGTACAAAACCTAAAATAGCAGCAATTGGAACGGAAAATGACAATAAAAACGGCATTCTCAGAGATATGGCAAGCAAGCAAAATATGTTGCAGAATACGTGAAATTAAATATACGAATCTTGCAAATGAATTTGGGAAAAATGAGGCACTTTAAATTTAAGGTTTTACCTATAATAATTAGAGAACATTGCACAATCGTATAAGTATATATAATAACAATTATAAGGTCACTTTTTAACCCCTGTATGTAATATATTAAAACATGCACAGTATGGTACATCTCATCAGCACAGAAATGTATTCTACTACTATGTCATTTCTTTCCTCTGAATAAAGTGTATGTTCTTTTTTTTCTATCACTCCCAAACCCTGTTCTGCCAAACATTTATCCACGCTCATTAGGTAATTTTCTGCACATTAAACCCGTGTCGTTCTTAACTTCAATATAACCTACGGGTATCAAATTCCTCAACCCCCTTTCCTCATTATGTACAACTCTCTCTCTTTCTGATATTAATTATAAGTGTCAATTTGTTTCCGTCGTTGCTCATATGTTCAGTCCATGTTATTCTCAGCATCCTTCTGTAGAACGACATTTATGCTTCCTTCTGTTTTTTTTTATTTTATTTTATTTATCTCTGATTAAATTATCCAGTGTATTGTCTGGTATAATAGAGGACTGATATTAGATAGCAACGCAGTACACTTTTCTTTGTGCCTAACAGCATTTCCTTAAAATTTTGCTTAGCTTTTTGAAGGCATATTTCCCTATGCGAAGACACGTTCGGATTTGGGTGTCGTATTTTTTGTCCTCTGTTAAAACCAATCGTAGATGTTTTTTTTCATTTGTTTAATTTTGGTATCTTGAATTTGTAATTTGTAAGTTGAGTTGTTACTTTTACTGACAACCATCTATTATGAGAAATATTTGAAGAACTCGATTCTCTGTCCCTTGCTATTTCTCCCCAGAATCTATCTTACATATTTACCATTCGTCCAGGCTTAGAATATTTTTGCACTATATGGTCTGCTTCTCCTTTTATCTATCTGGTGTTCCTTGATAAAATCTAACGTCACTTTCCCACCGTCGTCAGGTTGCCTCCCTTTACCATGGTTTGCCTGCTTCTCTTGGTTTTGGCAACACAGTCGAATATAATCTTGTTCAGACTAAGCTAATCACATATATTATTATTATTATTATTATTATTATTATTATTAATCCTTTCAACCCAAGCAAGGCGTTAATGTCACGTAGACGCAAGTGGCTACTAAGTATGGAAGTGAATCAAATGACTTTAGTGAAAAGAAAGAACGATGAAAGAACAGGTTTCCGGAAGACAGAAGATGACGATTGACCTTGATTTAAATTTTTGAAGATTGTTGGTGGCAGGGAAGAAAGAAACCGTCAGAAAGTATGAGAAATGCGAGAAAATAATGTATTAAAATAGAACAGTTTTATCTAACTCTGTCAATAGTAAAATGATAGTACCTAGTGCCTAATTGATTAGTATACATAAATTCACTCGGTCAAAATACCAAACCAATAGAAAAACGGCCATAAAAATATTGATAGAAAAGACAGATGGATGCCATTATTATTATTAATATTATTATTATTATTATTACATATTATATTTCCTGCTTTGTATCTTGTAAAGCCGGGTCCAAACTATGGCACTCAGACCCTATAGAAGAATTGTCATTTAATTGATAGCACTTTTCTTAGTATAGGTTATATTCTTAGTAGAGGTGATCTTCTAGGCACCATGTATGTTGATGTTACCTGGGATACTGTTAGTAAAATTGTCCATTCCTTTGCTCACGAAGCCCAGAGCTCCGATTACGCTTTTAACAGTCTGAGTTTTCACTCCCCACATCCTGTTAATTTCCATCTCCAGGGCCTTGTATTTGGAAAATTTCGCGATAGTTTTCATGAAGATATTTCTTTCGGATATTACTGCTATGTCAACAACCATACACTTCTTAATTTTTTTTTATGATAATATCAGGTATATTGGCTTTTATTCCCCAGTCAGTTTGAATTGGCATGTCACAAATGATAGCGACATCGTTAGTTTGGGTGAATGTGTCTGGCTTGTGCTCATACCATCTCTCAGTGGTTTCGATTTTGTGCTTTTTGTATATCTTCCAGTGTACATATGTCGCTACCTTGTTATGTCTGTGGGTATATTCATTATTATTATTATTGTTATTGTTGTTTCTACTGTATTTATTCGACACTGAAAATAAAAGTGTTATTATTAGTCTATGAATAATTTTGATAAGAATCATACACTTTTTTGTTTTCCCCTGTTAAATTCGGACGAGGAAATTAAATATGAATTCTAAGCTGAAGAACTACTAATATTATTCTATATATTTTAAACAGAGTCATGTGAGATGTCCTCATGATACTTTTTTGAATTCTTTAGGGTTGCCTTTAATTAGTCTATCAGGATATTTACCGATCGAATGCTTAACTGGAAATATAGATTTCATCATATGACACATTTGTGAATTTCCAAAGTTTCTTGAATTTATATAGTTTTTCTTTAAGATCTCCAAAGTTAACATATAATCTGCAGTAACAATCGTCTCAATAAGAAAGCAAATTTTGGTTTTGTGGTCTTTGATTACTATTTCTAGGGGATTAGATTTGATTATTCTGTGTGTATTATAAAGTACCATAAAATTTATGCAGGTCATATGTAACCGGATCCGGTTATTGTTCGTAACAATTGCTAGCAGTTTCCTTGTAATAACAGTTGCAGATTTCCCTGTGCAGATATGCCCTATCCTGTTATGCCGAGTTTTATATTCAGTGAATGCTAAGACGATATAACCTGATACAAAATTGAAAGTTGTTCCTTGATATCCCCCCACCCATTGAATGTGCCTTTTTCGGTATGTTTGATGATTTCTCGTTAATTAGTTTTGGTCTTGTGCAGCAAGAAGAAAATATTCAGTTTCAGCTTTTCATCTGAAACTACGCAACCACAGACTGGTATTAGTTTTGTCTATTTGTGTGGCAAGGACAGATTAGTGGCTATGAAGAATTTTATTTTGCCGTCGTTTCGGTATTTCATTCATTGCATTTTGCTTTTGCATTTTTAGTTCATGGCGCTGGAATTGATGGAGTATGGTTTATCTGTTCCTCTTAAAAACCATTCTCCAAATTTCCGTTTACCTTTAAAACAGTATATTTCTTATTCTTTCAACTCTTTTTTTTTTCCTTTTTTATTACAGACTTTTGCAGTTTCTAGTTACTGGTGTAGGCCGATTATTATCTTTCTGTAAGACATTTCTAATTTCTACTTCTTTCGGATCTGGTCAGTTATAGACGACCAACATTAGTCTTAGTGTATTTTTCCTTCATATCAAATGATTAGCTCCCCTGTTTTGGTATCCATTTCATTAATGTCCGCTATGGTCCGGTAAAAGAGGTTTAAAGAGATAAAGTTTTTGTGGCTGATATTCTGTGTTGATTCAACTCCGTATTAAACAGAAGACCAACACTGCTGTCTTATTCATTCCAACCTTCATTAGAATATGCCGTATTCCATCTGCTATGTATTTATACAATTCATCTTTCACCGGTTCCATTTACTTTGTGTCAAATTGATATATAATGTGTACGTTTCGCTAATTCCTCTTTTCTTGAATGTAACTTTGCAGATTTATCTAATCCAAAGTCCATACCGATTTCATCCCCAAAATATTTTACAGTACTGAGGATATATTTCAATTTATTGTGATCGCTTCAAAAATATTAATGTCATCTATGTAAAACAAGGGATTAATAAATGCGTTATTTATTGTCAAACCAAAATTTTTACAATTTAATTCATGCCGAAGAGAGTCTGGGCATTGAAAAAAGGGTAGAAGTGACAGTGAGTCCCTCTGAAACATTCCTGGTCGAATACTAAACTAATTGTATGTGGTTGTACCTTTGGTGTTACTTAGGTACAATGTAGTTTTCCACAATCCCATGATTTGTTTCAGGAAATATTGTATATTTTAAAAGATTTAATAATCCTAGCGTGTGACACAATATCATATACATTAGGATAATATATCCAATGTGAGCTGAAATCTCTACTTTCTATTCCTGCTTTTCTTAAGTATTATTTTATGTATCAGAGTTGATATTTGCAACCATATCCAGGGAAAGAATTTCGTTGCTTCTGATTATTATTATTATTATTATTATTATTATTGTTATTCCTTCTCCTACGAATCAACAGTAACATGGCGACGAATACTAATACACCGGAGATTACATCATGTAATTGCTTAGTTTTTCGGGTATTTTTATTTGAAAACAACAACTTTCTGGTTTGACGGGGTATTGCTTTATTTATTATGGCAATGAATTTTTAGAAGGATCAGCCAATAACATTACTCCACGTCTCGGCATACCCTGAAGTGAAAGGTTGAATATAATGAAAAGACGAATGGAACATGCGCATGAACAACTGACTCGTAACGAAATAACCTGTGAATGAATGTCATGCTCAACTTATCATCGTAGGGAGAATATTAAATACAAGAACATTGAAAATGTTTCCACGCAAAGAAGCATGAAATAGCTTCGCTCCCCATGCAAGACCGGTTGGCAAGCCACACCCAGATTTGGAATGGCTGGGGGTAAGGCTTTTTATTTCCGTACATTGTGCTGTCTCGCATTTAACTGTGTACTGCAACCAGTGACCCATCTTCCTTTGCCCTTAGCCAAACGGATTATAAGATGAATTAGACAGGATAAGAGTTAGCGGCGTTTTCTCTTAGACGAGGATTGATAAACTTTTGAAAGGTTTGATGAACACAATAAGAGTTTTAATTATAAATCTTTCCTTCGAGGCTGTGGTTTGAGCTGAACATGATTTTGATTCCCTTGTAATAATTGCGGTGAGGTTTAATATTTTGGATGTTTGATCGATAGCCAAATAATGGTTAGACGGATCTATTATAGACAGTACAGAGACTTCTAAAAGCGATTATAATTAAAATTGGTTATATTTAAGATTTTAGAGAGATATTTGGAATTACGTTTTAAGAAACAACCAGTTTCAAACATTACTTAGTCTTTTGATTATGTATATTACTAATTTGATCATAGAATATCATCTCTAACGAAAATAATACAAAATAATTTTACGCTGATTGATATAACTTTTACCATATATATATATATATATATATATATATATATATATATATATATATATATATATATATATATATATGAAGACACAGCTAAAATCATAATTCATTTTCCAAGGTTACAGATGAATCCATTTTACTAGACGAGGGGTGTCTGTTTGTTCATTATATCTATATTTTAATGTATCAGTTATTGCTACGTTTTGGTAGTGGGTAGGGGATGTATTTTTCAATGAAATCTAACATCCATTAAAAGCCTGTCGTCTGTTTTTTTTTTTTATATTTTATTGTTAACGGCAAAAATTCTTACGGCATTATTTTCCTTCGTATATTTAAAGGTTTTGAGGGGGGTATTTAGGTAAGAATACTTTTTATTTAACTACGATTTGAAATATTTTTACTTTTAATTTTTAATATACTATATTTCTTTTAAGATTGTGGCTTTTGCATTCGTATGCCCCCACTTTCGATTACAAATGTCAAGCGGATGATGATGACGATAATGATGATGAAAGCGACATTAGCGTTTCAGTGTTAAATAAAATGTTTGCAGTGAAATTATCCTTTATTATTTTTACTAACATTACTTTAGTATGTATCAATCTTTCATTTTCTTTTTAATTCTCTTTCTGAAAGCTTTTACCCATTGGATAGTATTCAGAGCAATTGTCAATATATTCCTAAGGCTATGCATGTAAATCGAACTAATTTACACCTCGTCAAAGTTTACGCGGAGCACATTATCACATACATGAGTTTAATATTTTCAATTCGAACTATTCATAGAATGCATACTTGTCTATGCATGTCTAAGCCAATTGCTCACGTCATGGGACAACCGGTCTGTATTTTTCTTTTTGATTGGAGAATAAATAAAGAGTTTCATGATGTGACGGAGATGTAATAACCACTTCTAAAAAGGGGAGACAATAAAACAACGGTTAAGCTTTCCGGTTAATTAAATAATATTTGCATTTATAATCAATTTGTTTAGAAAATGACATTTACTAAGATTAAGAAAAAAAAAATGAACACATTTAAGAACGATGGAGAAAAAGCCGTGAAGATCCATATAAATATTTACAAAAGTTTTAAGTTCATCGTCTTTGGATATGTAGGTATGAATTCGCAAAGCCGCTAAATCTATGAAAAAAAGCGTATTTGCTTATATGTGTATGCAATTATATAATTGTAGCATGCCAGGCACCTTATATTGAAAGATGTTTTGAGTTACTTGCTATTGTGACCGGAATATAATTGTTGGCATTAAATTAAAGCATTTTTTAAAATCTTCTGATCCTATCACAGCAAGTATGATACGGTTTCATTAATATTTTTCGAATATTTTTTTTATATTTACGAAAATAAAATAAATTTAGATCAGCGTCCTTAATTTGCAAACTAAAACCTTCCAACCTGCGTGACTATTCCAGACTATATTTGCATTTTGCGCAAATTGTCACATACAAATCGAGATATCCGAAAGCGATTTAAGAAAAACAGAGGCTAATAATTTGTATTTGGTAATGTGTGTTATATTGTGTTGTATTTTAAAATATGCAAAAATAACGTCTAAGTACAGCTTTCCCATTTTCCTCCTCGAGATAGGCATGCTTATTCGTGACTTTTTCAAACCAATACTGAAGTCCAACCATTACATGGCTCCAAAGCTATCAAAAGTCTCAATTTACCATTAAAATAGTTTTGATTAATAAGGTATGAGATAAAAATTAAAGAAGTAGTGGGTAACTTTATGAAGATAAGAAAGATTGATAAGGATCGACGTTTGATTTTAAGGAGTTAAGATTGCAGAATTCAAGAAGTACCCACGCAGGAGTTTATTCCACATATCAGGAATTCTTTGAAAAACTGCTTGAGTTATACTTTTTCCATTGAGATATATTTCAGATACAATGAGTGATTCTACTTCGTGGGAGTAGCATCAATTTTCTTGGCTTAACTGATTTGAAATGGCTTATTTATTTATTTGTACATTTAGCCGTATATCAATTCATTTAATGCCTAAGTTTAATTTTCTAGGAGCTTTGAATAATAAATATTTTATTCTGCTTTCACAAATGACTACATGGTAGATGATGCTCAACATTTGTGCATATCCAAGTTTGTGTGAACATAATTATTAAAGGCTGTGATGTGTATTATTTCTGTTGTAGTTTTGTTGAAGTTATATTTAGGCATACAGTTGGATTTTTTTCAAGAAATTCTAGGATATTTGGCTGTTTATCGATATAACAGCCTTCATGGGTTATTCACTGCTGACATGTAAAGAATTAGAACTATTTTATGACTTCAACTAAATACATTTTGAACGCAATTGTAACGTCTTCACCTACAGATAAAAAGAATTGCTGTCCATGTTGCTTTAAAAATGTATCTTGAGAACCTGACATAGTCGCAATGTCATAATGTTAAACAATATCAGATATTTTGTTTGGAAAACAAGAGATATCCATTTTGACATATTTCTTTTTTAACAAGCTTGTGTTTATCTTTTACCCCGAGGCTCGTCTTTATTTATTGCAAACAAAAGAATGTAACCGCGACTAAATTTATATTAGTAAAATGGCCAAAGGTTCTTATGGAGAGGATTTAGGAGTTATTGATTTGTATTTTATGTCTTATCAACATTTTACAGGTTATTAAAGACATAAATTATTTTTAGATTTTAAGAAATTTCTGGAGGTATTAATCATTTACAGATGAAGCCTATAAATTAGAACATAGATGGTGAGTATAGAGGTTAATTCATAATTTTCCCAAGAATATTTTCTCGTAAATACCGACTTCTAATTCTGAGCCGTTATCAGTTACACCAGCCGCAATTCCAAGCTTACAGTAAGGCGTATTCCCAAGTAGATACACGTCTCAGTACTACCAGGCTCGACGTTGCTTCAATGATCGTACAAGAACTAGTGTTACAACGTCATATGACCGTAAGCCGCCCCTGGAGACGGATTTAACGCATAGCAGGCCAAAATTCTAGCTGCTGGCATTCAAAGGCCGATGAAAATGTAAATCAACGAATATCTTTCGACGCCTTTTATTATATCAAAGGCTTAGTTTCATCTGTTCCTGCCTCAATGCAGCTACTGTTGATGTTAAATAATCATGATTTTGGAAGAAAAGGCCGATTAATGATCTACGGAGATGTGAATAAAATATGACTGGACACGCGCTAAGTAATTGTAATAGATATTGTGAGTGGGAGAATGTTTTCTAGAATATTTTGGTAGTAATTTTTGTAGTCCTGGGCAAATTGGTTTTGCCTGCGTTCTGTTAAAGAGCTGGCAATACAGAGCATCGACTCTGTTACAGAGCTGGCAATATAGACCATCGGTCTTGAGAAACTTTGGATCTGCACCCAAAGCATTATACCTCAGTTGTTGCTATGTATTTGCAAACAACAAACATGTGTGATAATTACGATTGCAATAAAAGCAGGTGAAGATTTTCTCTCTCTCTCTCTCTCTCTCTCACTCACACTCTCTCCCTCTCTCTCTCTCTTCCATTGTTTACTTTCAGTCGAGCATGCTTCTCCGCAGCAGCAAGTTTTCATTTCTCTTCTCCTCCCTCCAGCTCACGTTATATATCGCGTCTCCCGAGTGAACGATTTTGGAGTCGTCGTTCCACCCCTCGATCGCCCTTATGTCCTTTTTGCCGACGTCCTTGCAGCGATCAAGTCGCCCTCGTAACCTCTTGCCAGTGGTCAAGTTAATGTAAATCATTTCTAGAAACTTGAATCATGAGGAAAAAGACAATGTGAGTCAAGTGAAAACATTGCATTTCTTTTTATCATAATCTATATTTAAATGTATACAATCTATTTGTTTATGTGTGATCTTATTTTTTGTTATCTTTCGTTTGTTCCGCTAACAAGCGCAATAAGATATGCAACCAAATCTTAACAAGTCTAGTCATAATATCTGTCAGTTTTCTTTAGCTACAACAATTTGTACGTGGCCAAGATGTGAGCTTAATGTTGAATGAGTGACTATAGTATTGGATTAAAGTGAGCATAATATTGGATCAAATATTGAATCAATGTTGGCAGACATCACAAAAGATAACGCCTTATCTTACAAAATAATGCTTGAAAACCCGAAGTTATTATTACATAACTATGGCCTAGTATATATTCTGTGTAACTTGTTGACAATATTGGCTAACGGATTATTGTTTTCTATCCCGATTATCTTGAACAATCAATCTTTAAAGAAAGCTCAATTATGTCAATGATTATGTAAGTTACAAATTCTCGTGCGAGGATAATAGCGAATGTTGATAGCTTTTAAGTAGAGCAGAATAACAGACTGACGGCCGTATCACGTTGAAACATTTCCCGCATGATCACCATAGTTTAGCTATAGGCAACCTGGTCAATAACTACCTTGGTGATCGTTTGAGAATACCAGGTGCTGTAAACTTAGATGCACGGCTCGCCGATTTCCAATTCAAGTCGGGATCGTTATATTCAGTTACGCACAAATATTGGGAAAAGTATGAATCCCATTTTTGTCCCTACAGCTATGGGTTAATTTGTAGGATTTACTGATACAAATCCTAGTATCTAAAAGTATTTTTTGACTTTAAATAATCTGAAATAGTTTGATAAGCCGTAAAAAATAATCTATCATAAAAGCAGAAGTACGTCTGCACAAGACTTGAGTTTACTTTTGGGGGGGAAAATAATTGAATACAGTTTACCCGAGGTCGGAACAGGTCATCTAATTAAGGAAAAAAAAAGCTCGATTCACATTCTTAATCTTAAATGGAAAATAAAATTCAGTTTGGTGGGGAGAAAATCGTACTAGCTTTAAGCAACCGAAGCGAGTTTAACATTGATTTTTGCCTGTAGACATATTGTTAAGCTTCTAATGGAAGTGATTGAGAGACTCAAATAAATTATAAATACCCTACAGTCACAAATTATATTACATATTTATCTAACCTGCATGCGTTTGTGTTCTTTTTTAAAGATTTATATATTGACGAATATACAGAGTATGTGAAAATGATAACGAACACCTTTCACAAATCTAACAATATCCGCCGTAAAAGACAAAATTCAAAAGGCAGCCTTTTACGTGAGTTTCGATAAGGGAGTTAATTAAGCAGATGGGAAGATAAAACAATATAAGATTTTAGTTAGTTTTTCAGATAACATAGACATAGACAGGTGAATAGTTTACAGGCCAAATATTGGGACTGCACTGCACTTTGTAGAAAAAATACTTTAAATGAGACATTTTTGTATATGTAAGTAAAAATTAAAATTTCATTAAGTACCATGTATTTGCTTCTTCTTTTTTTTTAGTCTTTCTCCAGGCACCTCTTGCTAGAGAAGTGTACATATTTAGATCCGTCTGCCCACAAATACATCTTTATAAATTATGAACATTTTCTTTTGAAAAACATTATATTTTATTTTCATCATTAAGCTCTCAGAGGATCTTCTGAGATTATCAAAATATTAATCTACGTTAAATGTTAATACAGATTCTAAATATAAACGCAGAAGTGATCCGTGTTATAAACAAAATATATGTATCTCTCTCTATTTGAGGAAAACAACAATTGTGCTATTAAGACAGTATTTTAGTAGGAATGGGTAGCGGCGCGGATCGAGGTAATCGGAGAGCCGAGTTCGAATTCCAGTCTTAATCCATTACATTTACTTACGTGTTAATACCTTTGGGAACGTAAGAATCCTCTTCTCCACCCCCTCCCCAAGTATGGCGAAATAGCAGGACATACCTTGTTCTATAGTCTTGCATGGCAACTGGTCTATCTCAGAAAGAAATTGCAACCTATTAGGGGAAAAACTTCTGCCTCGTCTGCTTAACGAAAAGTATGTGTATCACGCCTGTCTCATAACTTATTTATTTTTAAGTAATCAGCACAATAATGGCAAAATCTTAGCAGGTAAGCATCGAAGTGAGTGTATAAACTGAAATTCTTTTTAAGGATGGCTATTCTAAAAGACAGATGACCAAGTATTTGAATATTTCTCGACATGGGTGGAATATTCGTTACAAAGACAGTTAGAAACGGGTGCAAATATTGACAATGAAAGTGTCTGTCCTCCAATCATGACGGATGCTGTTGAAGATTATTGAAAACAAAAGAAATAGAAGGATAACTACTCCAGAGTTGACATCTGAAATTAATTCCTCTTGACAGCAACCAGTGTCGCTCTCAACCCGAAAAAATCGACCCAGATCAGAGGGGTCAGTGTGTATACATACATCAAGAAAACCCTGTTATGGAGAGACAATAAGCTGAAAAGACAGTTATGGCCAAAAAATAATTTGACGGAAAAAATTATGACTTGGCCGTTTCAATCTCCTGTCGTTTCCCATTAGTAGGGGATGAAATAGATAAAAATGTTCGAAGAGAATATGCCAAGAGTGAGATTTTTCAGTGCTTGAAGAAATAAAAATATATATATATATATATATATATATATATATATATATATATATATATATATATATATATCGTGAACTGGGGTAGGAATTGGCTGGTTAACTTTAATGTCTCAAAACAAAACTGCTCTCTATTAATTACCACAAAGATCTTTCCCTGCCTCTCCCATTAGAATGCCTGACGTTCAACTTTTCGAGTGCACCTCTCTGCGGCTGCTCGGTCTCACATAGTCTGCTGACCTAAGATGGAACAAATACATTGAGTCAATTGCTTCATCCACCGCAAGGAAAGTTGGCTCCCCGGAATCGATAATTCAAATCTACTAATCAACCATTCGCCTTTGCATAGAGTATTGCTGCCTTATATGGTCTGATGCCACTTCTGTTTGCCTTGGAGTACTTGATAAGATCCAGAGACGGATATGCAATGTAATTGGCCCTGTTCTGGCATCTCGTCTGCAGTCGCTCTCTCACAGACGTGCCGTCGCCTCTCTCTGTCTTTTTTACAAATACTTCCATGGTAATTGCTCCGATGAGCTGCTTTCGCTAGTTCCCAGACTTCATGAATTCAAGCGTCCTACGAGGCAGGCATCCCGCTCTCACACTTTCACCGTTAAAACTGTTGTAGCCCCCTCGTCTACTCCAATAGCTTTATATCTCGCACCTCACGCCTGTGGAACTCCCTTCCCTTTTCCTGTTTCCCTGATAACTATAATATCCAACTATTCAAATGTAATATGAATCGACCTCACCAATGTCCTTGATTTATCTACTATCCTTCTCCTCATACTTTCCTCTATCATTCCTATCTGCTCTCGCTCCAAATACTCTGGAAACCCTTGCGTGCTAGTGGGTCCCCTCATGGCTTGGAGTGAAATGCTTAAAATATATATGGTGAAAGAGTAAAATCATTATATATATATATATATATATATATATATATACATACATACACACACACTGTGGAGCAATGAATAGTGACTTGGATTGAGAAATCGGAGACCCGATTTCGAATTCCAGTCGAATCCATTACTTTCCCTTACGAGCTAATACCATTGGGAAAGTTATGAATCCTCTTCTCCTACCCCCAACTATGGGTAAATAGCAGGATGCCAACTGGTCTACCGCAAAAAGTAATGGCAACATACTGCAGGAAAAAAAAATCTGCCTTGTTAGTCATGTATCGAAAGATTCATGATCGCCTTAGCATGTATCACGCATGACACATAACTGATATATATATATATATATATATATATATATATATATATATATATATATATATATATATATATATATATGCTGCGCAGTTAATTATATTACAATGAATCATTCATACAAAACGTAGATTAGTAAAGTTAATGTTTTAAAATGACAAAATCCTTTCACAAACAAAATTCTAAAGGTGCATTAACCTACGAATCACTGAATGAATGTCATGATCCTTGTTTTAATAACTACAAGATGTGTAAGGTCTTTTTTTAAATCTGCAATTACTTTCAACTCTACATTAAGTCATCCTCAAGCATGGAAATTATTTTGTTCTTTAGTAAAATCCAGGTAGCATCAGAGACGAAAAAATTAAATGTGAATCGACATATTTTTTTTTTAAATGTGTTATTGTTAACGGATACAAATTTTTGCGGTCTGCAGTAGCAACGATAAGGTGGAATGTTTTTTGAAAATTTAAGAGAGTGCGTTTTTTACTAATATGGTAATGTGAGAATATTTTGTTGAAGGAGTTTATCAGTCAATGTGGCATGGACTAAATAGTTCAATAAATAGAGTAATGTTTCAGCTTTTATCCCGAAAATTTGCACTTCGGATCAGTACTTTTAAATCAAATATGTGGTGCAGTTCAATTTATATTACAATGCATCATTCATACAAAGAGTAGATTAGTAAAAATCAAAAGTACTTGCAGATTAAAAAAAAAACTTATAAACCTTGTAGTTATTAAAAACAAGAATCATAACATTCGCCGAGTGATTCGTAGTTTAATGCAACTTAAAAATTTTGTTGGCGAAACGATTTCGTTATTTTATATCATTAACTTTACTAATCTACTTTTTGCTTGAATGATTCATTGTAATATATATATATGTGTGTGTGTGTGTATGAGAGAGAGTGAGAGAAAGAGTAGTAGGATAATAATTAGTATTTCAAAAGATATTATTACTGAGGGTGTACCTATACAAATAAAGAGCAATCTCTCTATATAGTATACACTCTGAAGTACAAGAATTATGTAAATTTGAGAGTTAAAGATCGTTATAGATTGATGTGGACCGAGCAACAAGGAGTTGGTGTTTATGTAGTGCGCATTAATGAAGATCAAGCGTCCAGCAATTTGCAGTTCTCAAGCCTAATTTCAACAAGAGCTACATTAAACAAAAATAGTAATGTATCACCACGACAGACAAGACACTAAACTTACACTAGACCTGTTGAGAGGTCGCATTATCAATGAAAAACCTTGCTTCAAACGTCTTTTGACATTAAATCTCTGTAATCAATACAAGTAGAAACATATTTTCTAACCCTCGCAAAAGATGCGAGAAAACTGATCGATTCGTTGTACCGCTTAAGAAACTATCTAACTCCAAATAGAACGAGAGAAGACTAAAAATCGATTATTGTTGTCATATGCATCCTGGTACTATCCATATTTTTCTGTCCGGCAATGAAAGAATTCGAAAACTATTTATGCAGCCTTTGGGGTGAAGAAATATGCAACTCCTTTCAAACTGGCGAAACGTTGTTACCCGCTCGCTACTCTAATGTTATTTGCCTGGCAAATATTCAAGCAAGGTATATTTGTTAGATACATCAGTATAGTCTTTCATAACTGGGATCGGCTATGTCAAAAATACGGGTCAATTCATCGCCATAACTTTTGTATTCCTTTGGTAACGTAGATGTGTCACCGAAAAATCTTCTTCCTCAGAACTGTCAGTTTATGGAAAAAACGTTTGAGAGAATGCTTCTTCGATCATACTGACCATGATCTATCCATGTCTAAGCTCAGCCAGTATCTATTTTATATATCCTCATAATATGTATGTCCTATCTTTACGTCCTTACAGCAACCTCATTTAGTAAGACTCTACTTTGAATATCTCTTGGGCCATTTTTTGACAGTAGAACAGTATGAAAAGTAAAATCCAGTAAGTACCTGACTCCTCACGCTATCTAGCTTTACACGGGCCAGATCAGGCCAAAAAAATGGAATAATATTTTCATATTTGGGCGGGAGCTGCCCAGATCTTCCAGTCTTGATAGAGTTCAAAAGCATCACCAACTACCTGTGGGTGACTAATTATTCTCCACCCTTCAATCTCTCTCCTACAGGCGGAATGTGGCTAGCCTCACGCTGCTCTACTGCATATTCTACGGAAAGTGTTCGGATACACGACATTCTTTGGTCACATTAAGTCAAACCTTCACGGCAAAACATGCCATGCCACTTACATAGTAGTAAACCATCGTCATTCCTTTCATATTCCATCGGTGAGAAGTAAGTTCCACTCGAGAAGATTCTTCCCGTGAACAACACTTCTGTGGAACCAACTCCCAATAGGATGTTTCCCCAATTAGTACAACCTGTTCAAGGCTAGGGTTAGCCGTTATCTTCCACTCCTATACATACAAATAGCCTCGTAACGTAACCCTACACCAGGAGCGGCCCCTGGGCTTTGTAAAGGCTGAACATTACTATAAAAAATAAAATAAAACAAAATAAAATAAAAATAATAACAGGATTGGAAAAGTAATTTGCTATCTGATTACAGGCAAGAAATCGTTTTGAAATGGATTTATTCTGATAATTTATATTAATATACGTTCAATATTTTTTATGGCAAGGATAGACAAGCATTAATATAAAATTAACCTTGAAAGAAACTTAAGAAATTTAATTTCGGGATGAAACTCGTTAAATATCAAGTGAACGGGTTTTTGTAACAGGATATCATGTCGGTGTTTGTTATAATTTGGATGACTCTATTAGATTATCGTCAAGGTTACTTGTCCATTTCAGATAATCATCCACGTGAAATCATTGAAGAAAATGCAATAACATAGTTTCTTTACCCCAAATCCATTTATAAAAAGTAAAAAAATATAAACAAACAATGGAAATGAAAGTAGATAAATGTAATAGACGTATTATTATTTTTTTTTTTAAAGACTGTCTTCGAAATATAACCCCATTAATATATTTCCGGTTTGCATCGCTTCTCGATTACTTTCTTTTTCTTGATGCGTTCTTTGATTCTCCAAAGTGTGTCTGTGTGTGTAAAAACATTTATTTTATATATTAACAGCTTCATAGTTTTATCGGCTCTTCTTATTCAAACATATTCGGGTAAATACATTCGGCCTATATATATATATATATATATATATATATATTGTGTGTGTGTGTTTAAAAGTGTCGATTAAATAATAATAATATTTCTTATTTAATTGCCACAATTCAAATAACTGAAGAACAGAAATACTACAAAATATATGACTTCACAAAATTTCTACAATTTCAGCCGTGGGTGTGCCATGCAAATGAAGCTTTCTACAGATCATCTTCATCTATTGGAGAAACATCTCAAAAATTTTCCGCAATTTTGAACAAAGTAACACATCCCATTATTTGAGGGTTAGTGCTACTTCGTCTCTTCGAGAAATTTGTATCGTGTGAATATATATATATATATATATATATATATATATATATATATATCAATCCTGGCTTGAGACTTTCGGGCGTCTAGTCGCACTGAGGGGCTGTGATACAACATGACAGTACTGTCTGCGAATGACACACCCACACACACACACACACACACATAAATACTGTATGATGTTAAATCAAAAACATGTTAAAAATCTCTCCACAACAGCTTTGATATTTCAGCATATAAATTGGGCCTACACAGGCGATCACACAAAAGGTTTTTTGATGTCCACAATTAGATAGCAAAAAAACAAAATTAAAATAAGGCTTGAGTTTGCTCTGGTTGACCAATTAGGTATCAGTCCTATGCTACATTAAAAAAAAATTAGGTATTAATTTGATCATGATAAAATGTAATTTGCAATATAATCCTAGACAAGGTCAAGAGTGACAGACAAGAAATGAATACAAACTACAAGGTTATGGCAAACATATATCATAAGAAGTAAACAACTGTAACGTGTTTAATTTTATGTGAATCTAGAGTGGGTGTGTTGAGAAGACAATCAAATGTATAGCTTAATTGCAAAATGTATTTTATAGTTAATAAAAAAGGCTTATTTAAGAAACCCGTAAATGCAACGTAAGTGTTGAAAAATAAAACAAAGTGTAATATTCATAAAAATGTTGATAATGTCGACTACACAGCAATACATACCTATATTGCATTAAAATAAACAAAACAAAACAAATAATTACTCATAGAATTTGCACCGCAATTTACTTAATAATTGTGGTCACAATACAAATGTAAAGTTTAAACATGTTTTAACGTGAAAGGTAAAATATGCCTACAATTTATGGTTAATTCACATCTTTGATTGAATAGAGAATATTAACAGCAAGTCTAATACCTTTATACTTCTCTTATAAGCAGGAAGAAACAACGTTCTTTTAAGGATTTACAAGTCCTATTTATTTGGATTTTGTTTGAAGACATTCCATTCAATCGTAGGAGATATATTAACAGCTATTAAATTTCAATATATTTGGAAAGAGATGATATAATTTTATAAGTATTACTGGTGAAAAATAGGATATGTCGGTAGCACCTAGTTTAAAAGAATTCTTAGAACAGTTTACATATTTTTTTCAAAATTCGGACTTTCAAGTGTAGAAAAAGTAATTACGTAAACAAGAGTTGGTCAAAAAATTATTTACAGTGAATAATCGTTACAATTTCTGCAACTACATTTGTAAGAATTATCAGAATTGGTTACAACTGAACATTATAAAACGTGAGTTTATATATCTTTAAAATTTATAATTTTTTTTATATATTTCTTCTAGATTGCTATTGTAGAAAAAGATTACTATGTCTGGGCTTCTGTTAAAAATTCCATTGCATATATGGGAATATATATACATAAATATAAGGAAACATTTACTAGTATTACTCATTAAGTTTACTTTATGCTTCAACATAACGTTTCTCAGTTGTCCTCCCTTAATATATATTCGCTGTTTCATAGTTGCATTATGAACCACAGGTGGGCTCTCTGGCTGTTGGGTAAACAGAAATGTGCCTGCACGAGCGCCGGCATTTAGGTATTCTGTAGCCGCCTTAGTAAACGTCTTTCCTTGAAAAAGGGCCTGCTTTTATATATGTATATATATAATATATTTATATAGTGTAGAAATATATATATATATATATATATATATATATATATATATATATATATTGTATTTCATATATATATATACATGTGTGTGTTTTGTGTTCATATATATATAAATATATATATATATATATATATGTCTCTTCATCAAGTGTATATATATAAATATATATATATAATGTGTGACTGTATGCACATTTGATGAGAATTAACTCTGAATTTTATTATATGTGCAGATATATATATATGCATATAAATATATATAAAGTATTAAGTATGCATATATATAATTATATATAAGTATATATATATATACATATATATGTGTGCATATATATATATATATATATATATATATATATATATATATATATATTTTATATATATATATATATATATATATTTTATATATATATATATATATATATATATATATATATATATATATATATATATATATTATATATATATATATATATATATATATATATATATATATATATTATATATATATATATTATATATATATATATATATATATATATATATATATATATATATTATATATATATATATATATAATATATATATATATATATATATATATATATATATATATATATGTAAAATGTGTGTGTGTTATTTCTCCCAGACTGCTGGCACGCCAGTTTAGAAATCATTTGAAGGTATTTGAAGTTGGTGATGCTCCGAAATGCTGGTGTCGAGTTGATTGTGTGTTTTTATTGGAGGAGGGGAATTCGCTGTTTCATAATCAGTTTCGTCCAATCTCTCTCGTGAAACTAGAGAGAATAGTTTTCTTTAAAGTGTTTGCTACGATGCTGATGAACTACTTGCCCGAGAATACCTACAAAGACACAAGTATTCTGAAGGCAGCAATCTCATTTTTCCGAGCTCTTAGTGCATGTATCCATGATTTGGGCAAAGACCCTCAAGGCTAAGCCTGCAATGAATATTAAAAAAAATATTAAACTCTCCTTGTTGGATCTTGCTAATGCGTATGATTATGTTCCTCATAGTATGATACGGCTGACACTGTAATTCTACCTTCCGTAGATATTCACCTGTTGTCTGGTTATTTTAATCATTTCATGTTACGTTTCTCAAAGTTGATTTGCACAACAATGTGTGTGGCGTTGCAGAGGTGAATTACCATGTGATATGCCATCGATCCAGCACTCGTGCCAGTAGTAACCTGATGATCCGTTTGGTTAAACCCTGGTAGGCATGCTGACGTTCATTTTGTTGATATATATATATATATATATATATATATATTTTATTCATTCATATATATTTATATATTATATATATTATTATATATATATATTATAAATCTTCTATATATATATATATATATTAAAATTAATTGTTTCCTAAAAAAATTTTGCAAATTTCTGTGAAATATCCATAAATGTAATAACATTTTTGGTTGATCGCTACATACCAATTATGTACAATTCCTAAAAACGTAAGTAAAAGGCAGAAATTTAATTATGAAATCTATTACATCGATTAGAGTTACGTTCAGGCTTAAATTCCTATGAGTAAAATATGGATTTATGAATTACGTCTTAGTTCATATAATGCGCTAACACATATTGGGGAAAATGAATTGAATTTAGACAAAACAATGTCAACATTGTTGCAGATTACTGAAATGAAATAAGGAACCATTTACTAATATTACTCATTAAGTTTATTTTATGCTTCAATATAACGTTTCTCATTTGTCCTACCTTAAACTAGGCAGTATGTGTTGCGCAGATCTATATAATTATTTGCTTTTGTTTATATACTCAGCGATTCCTCTGTGGCCTATTGCGTCAAGGTGTTGCTGCACGTTGGTATTTACCGGATTCTTTTCAGATACATGTTCAAACGCTTTCAGTCTCGCATTTCCATTCGCCTATCCTGGATGTCAACCAAATCTGTAGAATTCAGTCGATCCGGATATATATTTGCAGCGGATATAAACAATTTTCCCAGAGAGATACAAAATTAAAATCAAATTTATGCAATCTTTAGTTTTCATCTAGCCACGTTACTCGTATGCTGTACTTAAATCAATTTTTAAAACCAACACGGATATATATGCCTGGTAGTCATTACTGTGGCGAATCTCGTTTGCTACAAATGCTTAAAACTACGTCCGCCAGTTTTCCTTATATAGAGTATAAGGAACTAGACATTAAACACTGAAAGCTATCCTTGTTTTTCCTTGTCTTGCACGCACGCACGACTGGCTGTCCGTCGAACCATTACGCATAGTAAACGACCTGCTACAAACACAGTAAATGAACAGAAGCACAAAGGGATTACTATCATTCAGTAACCTGTGGTTAAGCATACACCGTTTTTCATGATCTCACTTTACACCTAATACACTGCCTATTCATCCCACTACTGTATAACCACTTACCAGAGACATTTTTACAACTAGTATATAAGAATAAATCTTTGATCAATTATATAAACAAGCGTACAGTTTTGTTTCTTCAACTCCAACCAACGCTTAACCTCCGAGATTAACACAAGGAAATAAGAAATGGATTAATAATTTACAGAAATATAATTTGCAAAACGGATACCTAACCATGGCTGAAAATTTTACTTCAACGCACCAATTCCACTTCTCCCAGATGATAATTCTATTGACCAATTCCATCGAAACTGCTTAGGAGGGATTTCCAAGAATAGATGTCAAGCTGGCATAACGTCTACAATTGTTTCCCACTGCTGTATCGTGGATTTCCTATCTCTTTCTTGTAAATAATTTCATGTCAATTGTTCTGATGAGCTTTCCTGTGTTGTTCTTTGAATTCACAAATTTAACTTCAGTACTAGGTTGGCAGCTAGGTCTCAAAATTTAATTGTTGAAATTGCTAAGTATAAGCATAAGTTCTATGCTCATGGTTTTTTTTCGCTCACGCTTCACGCTTCTGGAACTCATTTCCAACTTAATGCTATTCTGTTAACTACGGTCTTCAAAAATTTAATTGCATTAAATTTTCATTTAATCCTGGTCTCGTAATGTTTTAACTCCAAACGATTTCTCGTTTTTCTTTCACGCGGTAAACCCCTTACGTCTTAGTGAGTTTACTGCCTTGTTTGGTGTGAAATGATTAAAAAAAATGACGAATTGCTTCAACGTGTTTCCGTATAAACACTTAATGTCGAACTCTAAAATTTAAGACAAGACCCATACAACGACACCGACGTGGCAATGACCTCGAAAGAAAAAAAGGAAGCGGTTGAAGACACAGTGAAGAAAAGTGAAGAAGGCGGATGAAGGAATGTGTTCGAGTATTAGGGTGAGGGGCGTGTGGTAGGAGGGGGGTTGTTAGAATGGAGACGTTCTCTTTCGGGTTTGTGTGTCACGTGGCAACAGACATATAGATACATGTATACAAAAATAAGAGAGCATATGTATGCTTAATGGGAAAGCAATACGGGCTACTTTCGATTTTACAATCAAGATAATCACAGAATCAATCATCTAGAGCAAACATCAACATATAATGAATCCCTGTTTTCAGTCGGAATTGCGCATTCTTTATCAGTGTACTTTTTGTTATTGATTACTGTATTATGATTCGATTATTTTCAAATGAAATTCGATCCCACAATATGTCGGGCGAAGAGTTAATCTCAAAAGTCATTTTCTATTCGTTTCTAGCAGTACAGACAGGATATTTTTTCTACTAGTAGATAATATTTTCATTAGATTTTAGTATCTTGTTTAGTTTGAAGCGCTTATCAATGTTGAAATTTTTGGTATAATTTAGCCTTTATAATTTTTAAACGAGAAATCTTATTTAATGGGAATTCATTTTTCTTTGATTTTTAAAAATTATTTTTTAGAATGACTTCCATGCCATTAACCCTAGAACACTAACCATGGGAATATAGTACCCAGCGCAAATTTTCCTATTTTTAATTACAATTTTCAGTATCTGATTTTCTTACCTAAATAATGTTTTTCAGTTGCTATTAATGTTAACTCAAAGTACACAGTTTGAAGTGCCTGAATGTAAAATATTTCAAATAAAGATTTATATTTAATATTTTTTTATATATTTTCAAAATCGGCTATGATATACTCATGGTTAGTAGTGGTGTAACTTTAACTGATGGTTAGTGTTCTAGGGTTAAGTGTCCTTGGCCATTCATGGCCAAGATAAGCAATTAGCTCAACAGCAAACACCTGCTTTCAGCAGATCACCAGAGGAAACTTATTTTTTTAGTGATGTTTTCTACGGCTTATCAACCCTTTGTAGTTTATGTAAATACAGAAAATATTTTTGGATTGTAAGATTTGTTTTTTTTTTTGAGTGGGGTAATAATGATTTATGGATACATGTCTTACTATTCTTACTAATTAACCTATAGTTGGGAGAAGAAGAGGTGGATTGATAACTTTCCTAAAGGTGTATGCGCATAATTTGAAACCGGATCTTCGATTAACAATTCTGCGTCATTATTTTGTACATCACCCGCACATCTAAGCTTAAAACGCCGGGTATTTACAAGTGGTCACTAATCTAAATACTGACCGGGGTCAGCGGTATTCACCTTCGGTGACCGTACGTAAACCGGTCTTTCAAGGTGATATGGCCGTAAGTCCTGTGTTTTTGAAATACTGATTGTATCGATTTTCTAAACGTCGCACACTTTCAAACATGGAAGATATCTCAAATTCTCCAGTATAAACGTGTAACTTCGTCAACAATGACTGCAATACTGACATAAGATTGTCAATTAGAATGGAAGGAAATAAAGAAATGAAGAAATCTTCAAAATGTTAAAGACATCGGACTTCAGTTCAACTGAATACCTCACAAATATTTTAAAATAAAATTATTAAAAAATACTTCGAAAAATATTCATGCTCGTCTTGTATGTTTCCTAAACTGAAGTATCACATTATTATATAAATAAAATTATTATGTTAACGGGTCATGTTACCACCTAGCTGACTGCGGAAAATTCTTAATGATCTTATACACACCAAATATAGTGTTGAATACTATACATATACATATGATTTGAGGTAGAGATGTTCCAGAGATTCTTGTGCACGTTACGAATATGGCTTTCATACTCTCAAAAGAGTGTAAGGTCCATATTCCATGTTGGATACATCACGGAAATACGTCATGTTTCCTAGTGCGCTGCTGCTGATACAACCCAAAATACCGGTCTGGTCAAGCCCCTGACGCATAATCTTTCATTGTTCGAAAAACGGACAATAAATAAAAGAGAAAATAAGACAATAAAAATATTTAATGGTCTGCCGGATATTGCACTTATTCCTTGCTTCCTCGACTGAAAGTTGACAGAATAGCATTTTTTTTTCTTTTTGAAAGATGATTATAGTGCAATATATATTCAGGTTGCTATATTATTAGATAGATGTTGGAGTCCATCTAACCAGGTTTTTATTGCTATATGAATGTCAAGATTCCAAACATGTAACAGCAACACAACATTGAAATGAGACATTAAATAAGTTATTTTCTGAAAGAAAAGTAGAAGCAGAACGTCAGTTGAAATGGCATATATATATATTTTATTCAGAGATTTACAATGACAATGAAATGTTCAAATTTCCTGGCACTGAATTTTGTTTTATAAATTAATAAAATTTTCGTAGTGCGATGTGAATATGCGTGAAGAAACCTATTTCATAATGGACAGCCTAATGTGTTTGTGAGTTCGTAGACAAAGGCTTAGAAAATGGTGACGGTTTGAGTCCTCAGTAGGCAGTTGCTGTTTACCTGTATTCTAATGTGTGCATGTGTTTACGCACGTATCGATCAAACTGGCTTCTGAAAATGTTGTGAGCCTCCGGAGGTAGCATGCTTTTATTTTATAACCGTAAGAGGACCTAAAACCTAACTTCACACAGAGGTGTTAACTTTTTGAATACAAGTTTGTTTGTTTTTTTTGTTTTTTGTTTGGAAAATAATTTCATACTGGCCCGCGAAAATCTTTATCTCGGATTTGCGGTAATGGGGAAGGGAGTTATTATTGCTATTTTTATATCGTCCAAACATAATACTTGGAAGGTCTACAACTAAGTCCGCAAATATTTGGACAGTATTTGCCCAATAATTATTCTTTATCCAACAAATATTCAGAGGGGATTTTATTTGTTGAACAATATACATAGTATTAATTCCTATATACACACTGTTACCTCTGACAGCCTCAAACTGAAACACCTTCAGTTAAAATATTCAAAGCAGAAATCAAACTGCTGATTGTCTATATCGTTTTGAAGGAGAAGCAATGTTTTTCTTGCTTCATTAACACAATTGTAAGATTATTTTGGTATATAAAAAATGAGTTTGTCAGTTCGATAATATTTAATGCAGGTTTGTACTAAATACGGGTAACATGTGAACAGATCCTGCATATAAAATTTGAAAAAATATTATATGAAGTTTGTAATATAATAGCTATGTTTTGTCAAAAATATGTGGAATATGATTTCCAGAGTTTTTCGGAAGGAAATAAAAAATAAATGTAGAACTCTTTCCTTTTATAAAAAAAATAAAATAACACGCCATAATTAATAATAGTTGTTGCTGTCTAAGTGTTTAATTGAAATCACTATTGTAACATGTCTACCTGGAGGTAGAATTTGAAGATTTGAATTAGAAAATTTATTTAAGTAGTTTTTAGCAAATAAGGCATTGAAATTGGGAAAGACGTTTCACTGAGGTAGGAATTAATGCGCGTCTCTTACTGACCAAATAGAACTATTGCAAATGAAAAGTCGTTCATTTAAATTCTAATTATTATATATTTCCAATTCCTATTTTTTTTAGATTGACTAGTAATTTTTATCAATCAATATAAAACTGCTCCTTCAAGTGCCTAACATTTAAAATTGATTTTTAGTGAAAAATAAACATTTATAAATGAATTGCTTCAGCAATTAGTTGAGGCGGGAAAGAAATAGAACGGAATAAAATAGAAACATCGTGTTTTCTTGTCGGGTGGAGACGATCATTTCTTCGTGAGGCGAATCATGATTTCAAAGCAATTTCAATGAGAACTATTCAAATGTATACTATGTCTTTTGATACTAGGCTAAAAATACTGTTATTGCATTTTTAAAGGGCATTGAGTAAATGTCAATATGCAATTTGATACCCGTGTGAATTAAAGCGTTTATTTTCTAAAGTCTTGTCTCTTTCTATTGTCTTTTTTGTTTGTATAATTACTGCTACATCGAATGAAATTTCTTCAAACATTTTCTCTGGTGGGCATGTTTATTTTTAATACTAATGTGAAAATATAATTTTCATCGCGACTGATTGATTCGTTTTCTCTACTTTTCGTAGTAGCGAAACGTTTTAATGTCGATAATGTCAACTCTTCGGTGCATACAACTGAAAACAGGCAACTACAGAGAAAACTTGGCAAGAATTTTAAATTATTTATATTAATATATAAAGTAAGAGATTCACTTCATTTTAAGTGTGGCACTAGTATAAGTTTTATAAAAATTAGAAAATGAAAAATAAACAAGGCATAAAAATTATCAAATTGGAGATAAAAATTCAAAGAAAGAAGTGGCTTATCATTTCTAATGATATGATTACTGATCCTTTGCTGGTACTGATATAAATCATCTATAGTCCCATTTATATAAAAAGATTAAATATTCATAATTATTTTCGTCTATCTTTGACAAGACATATTAGCAATGATCCATCAAATTTGATTTCGATTTTTAAAAACTTTAGCAAACCTGATTGTAACATTAGATCTCTATTTAAAAAAAAATACGATGCGTAGACAGACAATGCTATTATGTATATATTTATGTATATTTCTTACGTTTTTGCTCTTCCGATGCGAGGCTTAAGTGACATTTCAGATAGAGTTTTACTGAGTGATATTGTTTTATGCATTTAAGTTGAGAAGGCAAATAGTATAGATTACGTGGGTATGTAGGAATTGACCCCGGATTTTTAGAGGTTAAAATTGTAGATGATACGAAGTATCAAACACCACCCAACATACACACAGACACACACACACACACACACACACACATATATATATATATATATATATATATATATATATGGTTTCGAATATGATAGTTCAACAGAATGATAGGATAGGGTACATAGTGGAAAAGTTTATAAAGCGTCATCAGAAAATTAAATTAAAGGAGATTTTTTTTTATTTTTACAAACATTTTATTTTCGCTTCCCTGTGCTGATGAAGCTTAAATAAAAGCGAAACACACACACACACATATATATATATATATATATATATATATATATATATATATATATATATATATATATATACACACAAAAGGGCGTAACAGCAAAATTGACCAAATCGTACAAGGAAAATTGGGTTAATAGAGAAATGATTAAACATGTCTTATTGGAATTTGCGGAGATTTTTATGACACTATTGGACTTTACTTTGAGTAATAACAATGCATAATTACTCACTAAGCTTAACATAGGAATTGTGATAATTCGACCATAAGGGAAAATGTTCATCATTAATTAATCATACCTAAGGATCGGATGTTCATGAAGTATTGAATATATATATATATATATATATATATATATATATATATATATATATATATATATATATAATATAAATTACTATTATTATTCCAAGATAATTTTCCAACTTATTCAAGATGATCTTTGCCCTCTCTTAACTTTTAACTTTATGCTTTGGATTAACCAGATGTCTAACAGGATTCACGTACGATTTTCAATTTCAAATCTTATTTTCACTGTTCTTTTGGGCTGTCACGTGCCAAATAGTTTATGTGTGACTTTAATAAATAAACGGACCGTCTATTCAAATATGGGTATCCCCTAAAATAACGTTTGAGTAATATATAATATATATCGATAATATATATATTCAGATGGTGTGTTTCTAATGGAAAAAATGAATAAAACGATAAGATGAAAAACTATTCTTAGCAGAATCTTTTTTAATTATCTGCGGGACAAAACTCCCTCAGAAGACGAAACACGCCGACTAAGAATAGTTCTTACTCTTGTCTCATATATATATATATATATATATATATATATATATATATATATATGTGTGTGTGTGTGTGTGTGTGTGTGTTAAAAGAAATACGATTAAATAAGCATATAGGTTGTTCAAATTATCTTGAAAATGGTTATCTAAGTGCAATTCAAATATTGTTTTATCAGATTCTTTTTTGTAGATCATGTGAATGCATCAAATTTGTTTCTTTGTTTACAACAAGTGACGGATTCAAATAAATTTCGGTATCGCGTGTACTTTATAGAGAAACTGTCCAATGCAGAGATAGAAATATTTTTTTTTTTGTTTTTTTGTAAATAAAAATATAATTTCTTAGTACACAACCTTCCACGGAGGAATATTTTCCATTTGTAGACTTAACAATTATTTGTTTTCCCTATCTATTTAGATCATTATTAGTGAATCGGTAACATAGCTAATTAGATGTAACTTAAATAGAGTACTCCAGAAGGATGTTGAGAATAACATGGATGTTGCACTTAAGTAATGAAGAAGTTTTAAAGGAAATTGAAAAATGATTTACATTTATATCCAGAATAATAAAGAAACAGCTGAAATTACTGGTACACATAATGAAGAAGTGGAGTTTAGAGACTTTGACGCTCAAGAGAGATAAAGATGCAAATGGGACAGGGGAAAAGCAGAGGACTACCTACCCGATTAGTTGTGTGAAGGTTTGATGGAACGGTTGGTTTGAGTGAGGTAAAGTAACAAAATACGAGATGGGAAGTTATGAAGGGCCAAAATCCTGAAAGTTAACTAATTATATATGAAACTATACCCGGAATTTCGAGAATCCTTTTTAACCTATCGTCAAAAGAGTACTTGCTAAATTATATTTATATAAAGCTTTTCATATTTTACAACAAGAAACGGTTGATCATATGGTGCTGTACGGTTTTCAAAATATAGATAAATAGGTATAGTTTGCGCGTGAAATAGGAACTGAGAAATGTACATTTCACTATAGAGCAATTAACAATGTTGAAAATGTGATGCTTGTGGTGATATCTTGTAATGTCGCTCAAACCCTACAGATATACAGGCATACATTTCTGTATTTATAGATCGATTAATAGATAGATAGAAATAATAGCAACATATTCTATCAAGTTTCAGAAAAAAAGATGACGTTGAAGTAATATGCTTACACATAACCCCTTGAGCTTAACGCGTCTACCATATTTTGGCCGCTTCCTTAGTTTGCGTGACAAAGAGTGAAATGTCTTAATCATCCGAATATTAGATTTTCGGAAATCAATAAAATATCGATTTTTGCTTCAGAAAATTTGGTGCTATATATTTAATAATGCCACACTGTTTTTAAAAAGAATATATTAACTATTGAACAAGTATAAATAAAGAGTGGGAAATGTGAGTCCAAATGAGTAATGTTTTCATTTACAGCTGTGCAACCAGCCATTGACTGTTAAACAGTCTACTGAACGCAAGGCGTTAATGACCATTAACTTTAAGCACAAATGCCTAAAATATTTTTATAAGACGTCTGTTTCATCGCTTCCAACTTGATAGAAAGGCGATAATAGTTCATATTCTATAAAAAAGAACAATAAAAATGCAGTTAAATTAATGGCAAACATATCGTTTTTTTTTAAAAATTATACTTGCTCGTAAAAATATCATCCTTGCAAAGTACACTTACAAACACACATACGATATATATAATATCTCTGTCTGTGTGTAAATATATATATATGTGTGTGTGTGTGTGTATGTGGGTGTTTGAAGAAAGAAGATATATGATATACACATGGACAGAAAAAAAACGTAAGTAATGACCGACAAGCAACTGGATTTAAAACGAATTCTTAATAACTCAAAGAAAAAATAACTAAAAGAAATCGTACGTACAGATAGCTATTTCTAATCAATATCTAATATTTGCATATATATATATATATATATATATATATAAATATGTGTGTGTGTGTGTGTATGTAGACGCGTAGATACACAATGCAACCCACACAGTGCTCAGCTTATTGATCATACGAGACAACATGCTCTCTGCAGGAAACAGTATCTAAGGTCAGATGATCATAGTTGAGTATAAACCACCGATTGGATCTGTGGGTGATGAACAAACAGATATATGTCCGAGCGAGAGCCTGCAATAGGGATTTGCTATCCGGCCTAGTAGATAAGTATCCTCGAATAGGAGGGCCCAGTTATTGTATATTTATAAATGAATATAATATGTGTATATATGTGTATATGTATGTATATATCCAAGTATAGGATTGGTATAGCCGGGATAAATTCCAATAACCAAAAACGCTATATATCTGTATATGTGTGTATATAGCATGTAGATATATGTATATGTGTGTATATGTATTTGTGTGCTTATATATATGTATGTGAATATATAAATATATATATGTATATATATATGTGTGTATATATATATATATATATATATATATATATATATATATATATATATATATATATATATGTATATATATAAATATATATTTATATATATATGCATGAATATATATATATACATAGAAATATATGAATATACATATGTATATATATATATATATATGTACATATATATCTATGTTTCTAAATATATACATATACATCTATGTATCACTTTCTCTCCATAAAATATATATATATATATATATATATATATATATATATATATAGTATTTCATCTGCTAGCTCTGACATACATTTTCCTGCATATATCAATGAGCACGTTTAGCTTTTGCTTTTGCCGCTTTCAACTCCCTGCATATAGTACTGTGTTTTTCTTTGGACATGTCTTTTTGCAACGCCGAACTTCATATCTGAATATTTTTGGCAATGATATCCAACCTGCCTCGATGTTTTGCTGGCATTTTACCCAGAATTTCCTCAGCAGATTCATATATATTCTTCTCCAAATAGTCTTATGACGATGTATCATTGATTTCAATAAGTTTTTTTTTAGTGATTCTTCTGTTTCTAAGTTATGTAGTTTCGCGGCATTCAGACGGGCAGGAGGCTTTCCATTCTTTTGTCTCATTGCTGGATTAAGAACAAAATTCATTTTGTCCTTCACAAGTTCTATATCAGTCCAACAATCTACACCACGCATACATCTAACAATATGAACATCCTGCATATCTCTTTTGCCAACGATGACATAATCAATGAGATACCATTGGTGTAAACGGGGAAACATCCATGTAGTAACATGACAACTTGTGTTGGACAGAAAAGATTAAACTCGGTGCAGAGTTCAAAAAGCATTAAACATTTGGTGTTGATTTTCCCGACGCCATATTTACCCAAAATTTTCCAGGTCTCCCAATCTACACCAGCTCGGGCGTTGAAGTCACCAAGGACGACAATCTTGTTATCTTTTTGAATCATGTAACTTATACTTCTCAAAGATTCATAAAACTGAGTCATTAGAACGTCAGTACTTTCCATTGTTGGAGCGTAGGCGCTAAAGATTGTAGCGTATCCCTATCCATTCAGATATAGGCGAAATCTCATTAAACTCTCACCGTCTCCTTTATGAAGTTCAGCAAGTTTTGTTACAAGTGTGCTACGTGCAGCCAAACCCAAACCAGGTACTCGGTCTTCCTCGGCGCTCATTTTCTTCCAGAAGAAAGTGTAGCCACCTTCAAATTTTTGAAGTTGACCATCGCCAGCTAGACGTGATTCCTAGAAAGCAGCTATATCTATAGAGTATCTATGTACCTCTTTACACACCAGAGGTGTTTTACGTTGAGGAGCAGATTCTACAGTATTATCTACGAGAGTTCGTACGTACAAGATATTTTCAGTTTCAGCATTATTTATTTATTTTTACTTTTGTTTGAGCGCCAAATTGACATGCGCCAGCCGCGCTATAATGGTCAGATGAATGAGACAGGCCATTTTGGGTTCGCCTTTTCTAAATTCGTTCATCAATCTTCTGGTGAGCAGTGCTCTTCTTTATAAGGGCTGCTCAAACACAGCTGGAAGAACCGAAAGCCACCCCTGCCTCAATGAAAATGTGCTAGCGAATTTACATCTAACAATAGGTGGGCAAATGTGCAGATCAGCAGTTCCGCATTTCCACCCCGTCAGAACTGTACGTGTCGATATATGGTCATCGCTATTGGAAATGGATTGGGATAAAAAATACAAGCCTACTGCTCGTGAGGGTTTTAAGGTCGGGTGCAGCTTACACAGCGCTACATAGACCCTCATCTCGAAGCCGCATTGGCTAGAGACAAGCAGTTGCAAGATATCTAGTGTTGCCATCAGGTAGGGTTTAAATTAGAGATTCCTTCTTCTAGGAGACAGCAAGACCCCTGGAG
>CAHIKZ030004872.1:2887500-2890000 GCA_903632075.3 Acanthosepion pharaonis
AAGGAATGAATTCAAATCAAAGTGAAAACAACATGAAACGTTCTTAGATACTCGTAAATACAGAAATCAAACGTCCTTACTTAAATATTTCTGGCACTGAAAAGAAACCAACAAAACATATACAGTAAAATGAAAATTAATAAGAAAAGCCTGTATTTCATTAAATGATCCATGTCCTTTTGTGCATACATTAAAAAATATACTTATTATGTTTCTGAAATATATTTTCTAAGTTAAAGAAATGAAATAGCCATTTTTGTAGGCACTGTCAAATATTTGCCTCAAATAATAATATTGGCAAAAGAATAATAAAGAAGACAGATGAAACACACATATTTAATCTTGATCATTAATTAATAATTTTTTTATATAAGAAATTAAATTTTAATACATTTATTTGTAAATGTACCGTATAGTCTGTTAGTTGTTAGGAGTAATGGCATTTTAAATCTGTAGGAATAAAATTTAAATAAAAAATGTGACTTACTTAAATGCAGATGACCCTTTTAGGAAATCTTTGTGCATGAAAATATGAAGTAAGCGGAGAAATAAAAAAGCAATAATATTTTTGTCATTGAAAACCCAAACAACTTACTGAATAGCATATGTTTATGTTTGCAAGCGTACAACACCAACCCCACATAAATTTAATCTGACTTAACAAGCAACATATATTTGGTATGAAGTTTGTCTGAATCTCAATAGCTGCTGAACAATATACATTGAATTTTCCTTAACTTATAAATCTATTAAAATTGTTTGTGCTTATAAATTAATTAAATTATTCATAATATCGTTTGACTATGGAACGAAAATCTGGATTTTATGTTCAATTTTTACAAAGAAACTTAAAATTTTAGTGTCAGTATTTAAATATAGAAATAACTGTGTCGCGATGGAATGATTTTTAAGAAAAATTATATATATATATATATATATATATATATATATATATATATATATATGTGTGTGTGTGTGTATGTATATATATATATATACATGTGTATATATATATATATACATATACATGTGTATATATATATATACATATACATGTATATATATATATATAAATATACATGTATATATGTATATACAAATATACATGTATATATATATATAAATATACATGTATATATATATACAAATATACATGTGTATATATGTATATATAAATATACATGTGTATATATGTATATATATATATACATGTGTATATATATATATATATACATATATATGTATATATATATATTTATATATATACATGTGCATGTATAGATATATATATATATATATGTATATTTATATATGTATATATATATATGTATATTTATATATATATATATATATATATTTATATATATATATATATATATATATATATATATGTGTATATTTATGTATATATGCATATATGTATGTATCTATATATACATGTGTGTATATGTATATGTACATGTTTGTATATGTGTATATACATGTGTATATATCTACATGTGTATATATGTATATTTATTTATATATATATTTATGTATATACACATCTGTATATATGTATATGTATATTTATATATATATACATGTATGTATCTATGTATAAATGTTTTATATGTATATATATATATATATATACGAATATATTTATATATGTTTTATGTATATATATACGAATATATTTATATATGTTTATATGTATATATACGAATATATATATGTGTATGTATATTTATTTTTTATATATATATATGTGTGTGTGTGTGTGCATATTCTAATGTATATATATATATATGTGTGTATATATATATATATATATGTATATATATATATATATATGTGTGTATATATATATATATTGTTATATATGTGTGTCTGTATTTGTGTGTGACATTATATTTATTTACATAAACTTCAAATTATTTTTCCTAAATTTTTTATCTTTTTTATTTACTATTCTCTTTTATATGTTATCCATCTTCTCTTAGCTACTTTTTTAGAAGCATTCATCAGGTATGTCAATATTTTCGCGGAACTTACTATTTGTGTTATAATTTATTGATAAACGCTAGTACTTTTGATCATCGGTGTTAACATTTATTGATATAAAGTTAGCTAAGAAATGCCAAATAGCCCGGAAATAATTATGATACAATCTTCCAAATTCTGTTGCATATGCTCTATTAGGAATAATTTATCCTCTCGCCTCCATTATCAATTCAGCTTTCCCAAACTTTCTGTCAAACTGACGTTTACTAGTATCACTTTCGGCTTCTTCTTGTGTGAAAAGTTAATTTTTCTTGAATCCCGATCTTCAGACACTGATATTGATGTTTGCAAAATCTTCTAGTAAAGAAGGTAATCTATGTCTGTTCAGGAACGGTAATAGAGCCGAAGTAATACATCTCCATGTCTATTTAAGTGAACCCATTTTTACAGCTGTTTGATAATTCTCCATATTTTCATAATGTCTGTATATTATTTTTCTGAACCTCAGCAAGTA
>CAHIKZ030004872.1:2895000-3077500 GCA_903632075.3 Acanthosepion pharaonis
CGAGCAGGTCCCCAAATGCATCAAAGATCGTAGGCATGACCTTTACTTCCAGGTTCCACACTTCGCTCAACAACAATTCAGCATTTAGGTATCTCTTTACAAATGTCATTCTTCCTCATGTGGTCTGCTGTAAATGATCCATCTCCGATTGACTGTTCCCCTGTTCTTGTTTGCATCAATAATGAAAGTTATGATTGTGTTTATCATCATCATCATTATTATTATTATTATTATTATTATTATTTTTATTTTCTTTGATTTCTGGCGTTTACACATTTCTTTCCGTGTCCCGCCCAGGGACCTAAGGCTAGAAATGGCATCATGACCCTTTCCACTGACAAAAAAAAAAAAAAAAAAATAGATAGATAAAGCCCTTCGTAAAGTGTGGGCTGTACTTGTCAGAACAATTTTTTGAATCTCCTTGAGGCATGGATTTCCAGGAATCCCTTCAATTAGTCTATTGCAATCTTTTCCAACCAATCCTAGGACTCCAACTACAACAGGGATTGTTGATGTTATCATATGCCACATTTTCGAGATTTCTATTTCAAGGTCCTTGTATTTTGACAGATTTTTGAATATCTTCAAAGATACATTGCAGTCAGCAGGGACTGCCATATCAATAAGGAGGCACTTTTTGGGGTCTTTAATAACAATATCTGGGCGGTTGGCCTTGATTGTTCTGTCAGTGTGTATTGTGTAGTTCCATAGAATTGTAACAGGTCTCCGTAACCGGGTCTGGGTGGTGTTCATACAATTTTCTTTCAGCTTCCTTCCCGTAGAAGTTGCAGATTTTTATTATTATTATACATTCTTTTTTTCGCTCACCTTTTTAGATTTCAAGCAGATATCTTGGTTTATGTCTATCTATATATGACGACGTGCTCTGTTCGTCCGTCGTTCCCTGCAGCTTCGATAGCATCCCCGGTCGGATGTGTCTGCATATAGACCCGACTCGCTGTGCTCACATTTTTTTTTCCTTATGTGACTTCCCTCTCTACAGCCTTCGCTCGCTCCTCGCTGCTTCGTTCGGGTGTCGCCGCTCCAAACGTGACGTCCGCCTGTTTGCGTCCGTCGTGTTGTCCCTTCCTGTGACGACCAACTGGCTTGGTATCGGTCGCGGCACCCAAATGTGACGTTCTAACCTTTTGGTGATTCGGATGGGAATCTGGTCAGATCCGATATCAGCCTCGTCGTTCCCAACTCGCTTCCAACGTCTGGTTACCAAAGTAATTGTGTTGATCTCCAGTCCGCCTACCCACGTTGTGAATTGATCTTAAGCAAACGAAATCAATCAGTCGTTGGGGCCGTAATGCAAGCTGGGTTCAAACGAGGGTGGTATCACACAATTATGTATAAAAGAAAATAAAATGATAACTCAAAGTTCAAGGTATCAAAAAAAGGATAACAATACTTTATATCTGGTTGCTGGATACATGGGACTGCGTCTATCTCCCGACCCGCTATATGGATTGTGACACGTTGTTTTTGTTAGGTAATTTTTAACATCTTAAGTTGTCTGTTCTTTAAGAAATTGGTTCTTGGTGTGTCTTCAGGCGATAGTCGTAACACTTGTGTTGGTGGTATGAATCTAAGTCGCTCTTCAAAATAAATTGTTCTTAGATTGAAGATGAGTTCGGAAGTTGCGCGAATCTTAGTCAGCTGATGCGAGGCCTGCTTCAACTGAGCACTCTGGAAAACCGAAGTCCGAACTTAACTCAACTCTGGATTGAACTGATTTTTGCTCGCTGCGACTTTGCTTATATGAACGCCGACCAAAACTGGGGTGGGCTTGGTCGGGGTTGGAGGTTCCTCGATAATTCTAAATCTATATCCACTTCTTTCATTTTTGATCAGGAATTTTCCACTCCTTTCCATTTTTGGAAGTCTTCTCTTACTCCCACCTTCTCTTATTCTCATATGGATATCTCACCATACTTCAGAGGGGCGTCAACGGTTCTCCCCACTTCTTCGTAGCAACTTCTTCTAAATGGGCGGCGACGGCTCCCCCCCTTGCGTCACGTGATCACCTCCACCTGGCCCTCGTTGACATTCGTCCAATGGCGTCCAACCGGGTGGGTGTGATCCGGCTAGCTTTGTTTTAGGAAAAAAATATATCTTGCTCAAAAAAAAAAATTATCTTTTTCTTTTCCTTTTCTTTCCTTAATCGCAGATCTCATCCCCAATTTCACCTGGGATCTATCAATGCCAATTATCAAGTGGGGTAGTCGTCTAGCTAAACACAGCCGATCCCCGTCCCGAAAAAAAAACAGTTTCATTGTCCTAGCCGTATTTGCATTCTTGGTGCCAATTTCTGATAACATAGTTTTATTATCATAACCGAATTCTAACACCCATAGATGTCTTGTCAAAACGGCAAAGACTTAACCCAGGGTTGGCTTCATGTGCGGTTAACAGACGACCTAATAAATCCTTTCCCGACAATATGGTTTGCCCCCTCTGACACAGTTAATTTTTCTTATCTATCCAATGCTCTGTATTCACCTGTTCCTTGTCAGGCAATCCTACGACACTGGTGGTCAGAATTTTTCACCATCTTTTTCCATTATCAAAATAACATTGTCGAAATGTCTCGGAGTTTAGCTAGCCGGTCTGTGGTTTGTCAATTAGTTGTTCGCCAGCATTAAGTGGCTGTTATCTATCCCCGATAACACAAGTCCGCCGCCACAACACAGTCGATTTTCTTATCCATTTAGAATTTTCTGTAATGGTAATGAAACCTTTCACCATTTTCTACTTATCAAAATAACATTGTCAATGTCCCCGGTCGTGGGTGGTTTTTTTATCATCTAAGCTTAAGTCTCGCCTCTCTTTTCCTTTCTTTCCTTTCTCTATTTCCTTTTTTTTTTCCTTTTTTCTTTTTGTGCCCCTAAATGGTGTCACACTTAGCCGTGATCGTATTCAAAAAAAATTAACGACAAATGTTTTTCAAGACACTGGCTGGAAAATAGCAACAGTAGGAATTCTCACTAGTCTTTCCCTTTGGCATCAATGACTGACTGCTATCACATTAACTACTAGCTTATTTTTCTCATTGGCCGGTGGGCAGATACTCACTGGCCGCTGGTCACCTAATCACTCACTGGTTACCGACAAACTTACTGACTTCCTGTCTCTCTCTGTTTATATGGATACTGACTGGGACCCAACCACTCCTATCTGTCCCTTTGTTTTCCGGAACAAGATTATTATTATTATTATTATTATTTTCTTTGATTTCTGGCGTTTACACATTTCTTTCCGTGTCCCGTCCGGGGACCTAAGGTTACAAATGGCATCTTGACACTTTCCACTGACAAGAAAAAAAAAATAGATAGATAAAGCCCTTCGTAAAGTGTGGGCTGTACTTGTCAGAACAATTGTTTGTATCTTCTTGAGGCATGGATTTCCAGGAATCCCTTCAATTAGTCTACTGCAATATTTTCCAACCAGTCCTAAGGCTGCTTTTTGACTGGGCTGCTTCTTACAAGGACTACTTTTATGATTATCTAAAATCATTGACAAAATTTTTTGTTTGCCAATTCAAAGGCAGGATGGAGACAAATCTTGAAAACTCTGACACTTAAGTTGACTCAAAGATGGAGTGGATACGAATTTCCTAGGAAACTCAGATAATCACGTGGACTTAAAAGGAATTCATCTACTTATCTTCCAAGTAGGTGGAAGATATCGTATTGTTACAAAAATAAGCCCTTTCGTATAATATTTACAGTGCTAAACCCCACATAATTATGTAGCAATATGATAGTAGAATGTATTTCGATTTTCTTAATGTATCCGAACCTCCTACAAAAGTTAGCGAAGGAAAGCGAGAAGAAGGGACTAAACATAATATACTAGAAGAGAGAATGCGTGGTCATCAACGGAAAGATGAGCTCGAGATGCTATTTACAGGTCGGAGACACTAACATCAAGCACGTACGGAAATTTAAATATCTGAGAAATGTTCAGACAGAGGACGGAAAGTTCGAACCCGTATTGGGATGGCCAAAGACGCATTCCAAAAGCTAGGTAGAGTGTTAAGAGAGAGGAGGGTTTTGTTGATAACAAAGGATAGAGTACTAGACAGCAATGTGATATCTGTCTCGAGGTAACAGAGATATGGTTCTAGAAAAGGATGCTAAAGATACCATGGCCGATCGTGTGTGCAACGATGAGGTTTTGGAGAGGATGCAAAAAAAGAGAAACATTATACTTAGCAGGAAGACATAGCTGAAATTTCCATGGCTCATAATGAGAAGTAAGGGCTTGGATAATGTGATACTCACGGGGCGGAGAGAGGGAAAGAGGAGCAAGGGAAAAGAATGCCTGACATAATGTACGGGCTTAAGCAAGTGGGTGGAAGAACAGCGTCTAGGAGAAATAACAAAAAGAAAAAACTTATTGAGAGCTACAAGGAACAGGAAGAACAGGAAAGCCATGATCGCCTAAGACCTGAAGTGACTCGCCATATAAAAGAAAATCCATCCAACCGACACAATATCAACTAGAATAACCGGGTCAATAATGGCAACTTCAATCCGTAGGTTAGTGTGTTCCTTGAGTGGGCACCTCGAGGTGGTGTAATGGTTAGCAAGCTTGTCTGTCTAGAATAATTACGAGTAGTGAGTTCGATCCTCACTGGGTGACCCATACATTCGGCCTTGTGCCACATCTAAGCTACGCTTGAAAAATCACTAGTGTATTTCTTGAGCTTATCAATTACTTTCATTCTTATATTTTTACCAGGAACAGAGACATCGATGAACAGGCATTTTGTTTTGTGTCAGTGACATGTATGGCTTAGTGGCAAGGATTCTGCGGTTTGTTTCAATACTGACATTCCAATTATTATCCTTATTATTCTTATTGTTGAGCGAGAGAGAATCCCGTTAATATAGTAATGTTGGGGTACAAATATGCAAACCTAAACATACTAATCCTTTCACCTGGACTGATAAGTAAAGTTACGCGATATGCTAGCAGGCTTTGATAAAAGCAGCACATAATCTTGTAGGCGTGTCCTAGTTATAAATCCTCAGGTAGAGTAATCTAGTCTGCGCGGACGATACCAGATTGTAGCTGTACCCAAATATCTAAAGATGACTGCACCACTAGACAAATTGTTTGCTTCATCAATCCAACATAAAGGAAAACACTTTCTCGACACTGAACCATGACACATCCTCATTAATCCTGCACATTCACTAACTGCTTATGTTCAGGCAACTAACAAGCAAATCTGTGGTAAATTATATAATGTTTAACGTATCGCATCTTAAGTCACGACATTAATAATGATGGATATGTTAACATCTCTAATAAATTAAAATTAGATGCCATAAGAACCAAGGCGGGTGGATCTTCAGCATTTTTATTATTGCTGTTATTATTATTCCTTGAGAGTGTAAACCAGTGGTAATGGAGGAACTACACTTGGAATTAAACAAAAGATCTCAAATTTTTATTTTTTCTTCCTGTTTCCAACGATGCTGTCATTTGGATGGACTCAAGTTCTTTTTCAAATATTCTTTTGGGGTCATTCTCACCGTTACTGTCACGGCTGTGAAACTTAATGATCCAAAACATCCCCAGTTTGCTGACGAAATCTACATATGTCTCAATATTTTCTCCTTCTTTCTTATATGCGCTATCCTCTACCAAGACAGTGAAATTCGTTGTCTGTCATGTTTTTCTTCTGGTTAGCCAAATACGGTCTAGATTGCGCACTCCGATTGTATTTGAAAATTCAAATAACTATACATTACTGGTGGTAGTGGTGGCGGTATAATGGTGGTGGTGATAGTAGTAGTAGTATCATCAACCACATCTCCAAAAGAACACTGACGAAAGAAAAGACAATCTATTAATATAATTTTAAGAATATTGTCAAAACTTGGATTAACAAGAGATAATAAAACGGACGATAAAGAAAAAAAGAAAATAAGAACTGAGGCCTGATTAATCTCTATCTATAAAATGGAGAATGGGTGTGTATGTGTGTGTATAACGAATGCACGGCCCAAATTTTCGACGGATTTGCACCAAAATTTACATGAACATGCTCCAAGTAAGCGGAAAAACCAAGACCGACTTTGCATTTAACTCCCATCGATAGTGGAAATAATCGATTTTTTCATGCTTCTGCTGGAGTTTTCGTGTAGTTTGCGGCCATTTTATACTGTTCAGATTGAGAGCCTATAGCTGGCTATCACGAATAGGCAGGACGATTCTATTGGCCAGCGTGAGAGCCAACAGCTCACTGACACGAATGTTAATTAGCATGCTAGCATGCAAAAGAAATCGATAGCTGCATTCGTCACAAGTGGGAAAAATTTAAATCTGCATGGCACTTTACTCCAGTTGGCTCATTCGTTTTCTTAAACTCAACGTTGATTCTGATTCCTCAGAACTGAGTTGGGTGTGAAAAAGTATTTGTTGTTAACATTCTTTTTTCATTCGGTTTTTCCAGTTACGAGTCCTTTTTTTTAAACTGATTAAATATTTTAAGTCAAGTGATAGTGATTGCTCTATGAGTCGTACGATTTTGAATCAACGCCGGGCCATGCTGCTAGTATCTTATAATAAAAGAGATACGATGATATTTTCGAGTAGCCAGTGATCCCTTTTCGACGGTAATGACATCCCTTATTTCATGAGTGCTGTATATTATGGTGATTGCTTTCAGTGTGTTTTTTTCTTTAATTTCATTCCTTTCATTCTGTCTCTGAATAAATCTTATTTCAATTAATTCGCAGAGGCTCACAGAAGCGACGTTTTATGAATAATTGTCGAATGCTGTTCAGAGTGGACGCTTAGAGCAGCGCATTAATCCTGAATCTTCAGTGTATTTTGTAGAATTAATGTTACCAATAAAACACTAAAATAGAATTAGAGACTCTCTGATATTCATAAATGTAATAACATAAAACCAATCGTAATACACATCGATAGGCACCGAAACACTGACAAACTGATAGGTTTATGCATACACGGATGCTGATATATTATTTGGTTAAAATATCTTCTCTGAGTGAATGTCTCAGGATTGCTGCGTGGGTATTGTATTTTAGTGATTTCTACTGGTGCTTATGTTTGATTTTCGAATTGTGTTCCAGTCTAGGAATTAGAACGCGGATTTTCAGGATTTTTTTGAAAAGGTAAATTAAAATGTTTAACAGCACAACACAATTATATTCATAAGAGTTCTTGTTTATCATTTCATCCTAAAGAAAGCATTAAAGCCACTAATACACAAGAGGACATGCAGACACCTGACGTTAGAAAATGTGTTCCCATAAGATCAACGAAGTTAAGCAAGGTCGAAACTTGTCAGTAGCTAGAGTTGTGACCGCATGGGAATATCACGTGTTCTAAGTTTGGATGTGCAGATAGGTAATGGATAATTGCTTGGAATTGTTAATCAGAGAGCCGAGTTCCAAGTCCCGTCAGGTTTATTTTTTATATTCATTTATGCACAAACGACCTTGGGAAAGGTATATATACACTTTTTCACCTCCCAGCCAAAGGTTAATGATTAAGAATGCTCTCTCTTAAAAATTATTATCAGAAAAAAATAAAATAAAATCCAAATATAGTTTCTGGCCATAATTAACCAGCAATGAGAAGCCGTAGAAAAATATCAATATAAAATATATATTTAAAAAGAAAATAATCCCTTCCCCAAGGAGAATATGCGAGAATTAAATTAATACATCGAGATACTGGTTGCAATTTATCTTCACATAACATTGGATGATAAAGTATGTTATAATGATCGTAGTGTGATCGAAATCATTATTTATCCCATTGTATCGTTCGTACAATTATAGATACCAATCAGACACTTTTTTTATCATAAGATAAAAGACAACGTTTATCAATCTAGTTAAGTTTCACATTAAAATTTCAATAGAGGATCAGATGTGAAGAAAAACAAGAAAGACATTCTGGTATTTTTACTTTGGCGTTGTTTGATTTTCATTGGTTAATCATGTTTCCTGTGTATTCGCCTTGTTAAGCAAACATATTATAATGTATGGGGGTGCCGAATTAAAGGAGTTATGACGCATCAATTTGAACTTCCAAGAAGTTAAAAGGAATCGATCCAAATAAAATTAAAAATACCAAAGTTCTGTATGACGAAGCAATAATCAAAATAAAATAGATTACACACACACACAAATATATATATATATATATATATATATATATATATATATATATATATATATATATATGTAATATATATACACAGAAACACACATAATGGCAATTAAATACTATTATTACAAAGCCGTTCCCTTTCCAGATTAGAGCACTGACAGTCAGTGGCGTTTTATTCACAGAATAAGTACGTAAAAAATTCGTTATTCTTTCAAGAGTGAGCCACTGGCTTAGTGTAAAAATATCCAACTGCTGCCGAATCAGTCGGGTTTCGAACTTGGCTGGAAGTAATCGGATCTCTATCCACACTGGTGAGCTATGATACAGCGAAGTGGTCTTTCTGTGGAGAAAAAATAATTTCATATGTGAGTACACACACACACCTATATATGCATACACACGTATATCTATTAAAAGCTCTGCATGTAATTTTTCCTTTATTTTTTTCATACATGCATTTTGTACATTTTAATAACACAGTTTTCGTGGTTTGATTCACTACGGATCATTAAACTTTTATGTATTACACACACACACAACCAACCACACGTATATATATATATATATATATATATATATATATATATATAACAATACACACACACACACACATATATATATATATATATATATATATTATTCAGCATAACAGACAATGTAGCGATTTTCCAAGCGTAGCTTAGATGTGACACAAGGCCAAAAGTATGGGACACCCAATGAGGATCGTATTCACTGCTCATTCGTAATTGGGCTAGCGAGACAAGCTCACTAACAATTACAACGCCTCGGGGTGACCATTATTTTCAATGCGTAGATTAGACCGAAATTACTGGGGGCACCCAATGAGAATCGAACTCACTACTCAGTCGTAATTGTTCTAGCGGGACAAGCTAGCTAACCATTACACCACCTTGAGGTGTCCAACATAACAGACAATATATGTCTATTATGTTTGATAATGAGCCGTTCTAAACCTAGTATAATTGCTTTAAATTCGGGAGAAAATCACTAAAAAATAATCTAATCCAACATTTGGTTATATTTATAATGCTGTTCCTTTATCTTAGCTTTTGGCTCACATCAGCCATCTTCCGAATGGTTATATAGACATTTAAACAAAGATGTTCACCATCAAAGATGATATTCGGTTATGTTGACATAGAAGATTACAATGTGAAGATAACGGTCGCGGAACTGCAGACGCAGGTGGTAAATTTGTGATGCGGTTCTATGACGTCGTAACACGTAAGAGGCCGAATATTGACAAAAGAGCCATATATCTAGATGCATGTTCTGTTATTAGTTAGAATTGTAACTTCCTTGAGTGTGGGTTGCTTCGTGTTAATGAAGATGGCCTCCAATAGCTGAAGATTCTTTTTACTGTATGTATTTGAGAGTATTATTGTGGTATCAACTAATACGTGTTTAATATTATGTACACGACTGTTATCTAAGAAATGTCGTTTAACAGAACTAAGATCAGAAAAGCGACAGGTAAGTCTACGGGATAGCGTGGTAGTATACTATGTTTTCTGCTATATTTAACACTATATGTTTGAATAATAATCGGCTGTCCCATTACACTATAAACACACAGATACAGAGACATATATATATATATATATATATATATATATATATATATATATATATATGGTGAACTTTATGCCATATCTCAGATGATGCTACAATTGAAGACAGTATGAAAATGAATTTTTCCATCCTGTGCCTGAATGCCAGTCGCTGGCGTCACTCAGAGACTCCTTCGCGCTTTACTATCTCCATGCAATTTCCAATTCATGTTTTCCTTTCTCTTGGGCATGTTGCCAACCCTGACAATAGGACCTTGTTTCGCCTTCAATTTGCACATAACTTGTAGAGGAATGTGGATTCATAGTTTCCCAACGTATTTTGCACGTAAATGAATGTAACTCTACAGTAATTTGAACTCAGCTCACCGATTTACCCATTCCGAGCCGTTATCCATTAAATCAATCGTGTGCGCGCACACACACACACAAATGCACATGTATGTTTGTGTGCTTGCATGAGTTAACTGAACATGCATAAATAGACAAAAGATGACGAGGTGTATTTATTTCTCACTTGAACTAATTAACAGGACAACAGGTTGATAGCAATAAGAAAAAAAAAATATATATATAACAGAATTTCCTATCGACGGAAGTAGGTGTATGATGATAATAATATATTCATTTAATTGTGTCAGTTGAGTGACGTCATAGCTTAATTATGGGCCAGACCAACTCATTTGAGGAAACGTTTTCGGTTATCTTACGTCATCTTTAACAGTCTTAATCTCGTTAATCCTAATTGTAATCTTTCTATGACATGGTCAGGAGTAAGCATGAATGTTTTGTCTGCATACCTACAGCTGCACTTTGATTGAATATTGATTCAGTACGACTTTCGAACAGTTTGCAAGCGGATTTTAGTTGTGAATTCATCTGATATCAAGCCAGGTAAATTAATATCTTATTTTACTTGTATTTGCCCACAATTACGTGTATCCGTTCAAATCCTACCTTTAACAACTCCATTATTAAGAAAAGCTCCGGGCATGTTAGAAGGAAACCTTGATGAATGTCGACCTGCAAGAAAGATAATGAATCCCGCCTTTCTTAGACATAATCATTAACACAGATTGGATGAATATATTGTTGGAGTAAGTTACAAAATTTCGGAAAGTGACTGTGAACGAATGTGTGATAGATTTACTAGGAATACTTTGTACTGAGACATGACTGACTTACGTTTAAAGTATCTAATTTAGAAAGGATCCTTAACTTTGAAGAGATAGAACAATAATATCAAAGAGATACCGAATAATCTATGCATCGATTCAAAAGATTAACTAAGTCTGCAAACGTTACTGCTTTCAAGCAGATATTCTAAAATTTACTCACGCAATACTAAAGTCAATAATAATCTGGAAGCAATTAAAATAACTGTTATAATTTAAATTTCAACTTTCGTTTAGCATAGTTCAGCGACGATGATCATAATTTCGGTTAATGTCCAACGAATAATAAGCATTTCCAAAACTATAATAAAACCTTATTTTTACTTTTTAATTTTTTTGGAGTCTAGAAAAATATAATTGAAATTTACTTTGAGACTGACGTAGATTGTATTCGATAATGTTATCGACGTTTATTCAAAGTGGAATGAAAACCTCGACGACAAAACCTCAATCCTTTAATCTCACTGCACTAAATCCCTCTGAAAGTTGTAATCGATAGACTGAAGCTATTAGTAAATGAGATTGAAATTAACTTTAAGACTGACTCCGTTACTGAAATTAACGTCTTTGCTAAATGTTGCTCCAATAAACTCTCACCGACCAGAATTTTAATTGACATACAGAAATTCCTGTTTTAGGAAAAAGCATTGCAACTTTCAGTTAAAAAAAAAACAAAAAAAACTGTACTCTATAGTTGCAGATATTCCCAGCTAGCGATTCGGGGGAAATTATCGATAAAAATAAATTACAACTGAAACTTTTATTCTAGCTTGATAAAATCTACTTCAATGTTACCCGGTTCGCAGAGAGACAGCTTTAATTTTGTTTTTAATTTATATAAATGTGGTTCTGTTAAAAAAAGGGGGGGAAAACAACGTGTGATAGTGTTTATTCAGCGAGAGTCAAATGAGTGTCGGTTGTAGTTATTTAACTATTTCTGGATAATATCGTGTCACTTAAATTATGCTTAAGATTAAGATGTATAAAGACGCTGTTCCCGTCAGAGGTTTACTTAAAGTGAGTTAATGTAACTATAGCGTGTGATAAGAGTTAAATTGGTTTGGCATCTTGAGGTGACAAGAAAATTAACTCGTAATATACTTCTGTCAAGGCATTTAAGTTTGTCTTTATTATTATTATTATTCTCACGCTATTTAATAAGGTTAGAGAATATATCCCTTGGTCAATGTTAGTGCTTTCACTTTTAACATTTCGATTTCTCACATCTCTCGCCTTAATTCATGGGAAAGAATTTATTTCTTTGTCGATTTTGGAAAATTTCGTTATATTTTTTTCTCTTCCTCTAAATATTTCTATATTTTATTATACGCCTAGCTTATTTATCGGCTATTGTCTACGTGGGAGGAACGTAAAGCTAATACTGTATTTAAGATATAAGTATATTTGGAACTCATTTAAACTTTTATACCATTCTCTTAGTCGCAACAGTACAGTAAATGTTTCTGATTTTTTTTCTTTTTTTTTCAAATTTCATATATAAATTTGACTTGAGTTGATCAAGAATAAATAGAAACAATTGTGGTGTTTGTCAATGCGATTTGCAAAATTAACGGTATGATTATTTTTCTCAGCTGTATCCGCCATTATGACATCCGTTATATACTAGTGCAACCCGGATATAAGAGTTTTCGGGACCGGAGAAGAAGTCTCTTATACCCGGGTTTCTCTTATATCCGGGTTGGGTCTATTTTGTTTAGGTAAGTATGGGAACAATGTGGGACCAGAGAAAATCTCTCTTATATCCGGGTCTCTTATATCCAGGTTACACTGTAATATTTACAGACACATTGTGACCCAAAATATAGATTTTTTTTTCAATTATCCATTAAGTCCTTCAGGTCAGAGATGTGGAAAAATTCTTAATTTTATAAGAATTAATAAGGGTTTCAGATTCCTTTTGTTTATTTTATTTTTTCTTCTAGAACGCTAATGAGGAAAAAAAGCTCCATCCCCGTGATTACATTATACAGTGTAACCCGGATATAAGAGATTTTCTCCGGTCCCGACAACTCTCTTATATCCGGGTTACACTGTAAAAGACTAAATTCAGTAATTCGTAATATGGATCTTTTTTCATATTGCTATGCACAACCAGCGGATGATATAAAAAAGAAATAAAACAGTACAAAACCTGACCATTTTGTTTCTGCTAACATAGGAATATAATTTATTATGAATTTACTTAGCAAACTGAACACACTAATAACTTTATCAAATTTAATAAAACAACATTCAGGTGTGTAGTTTGCATGGATTAATCTATAATAATAGGTACCTCCACGAAATCGCTAAAAAAAAGAGCATAGCTTGATGAAAAAGACGCCAACCTTGCCGAAAACAAAATTTTATTGTCTAAATGCTTATGTTATTATTAAGAGGAAAGACCAAAGTTTTTTAATTATTTTTAAAAAAATTTCCTTCTTTTTAGAACATTCTAAATTTTGATTTAAAAAAACCTTTTTTCTATTTGTATCAGTGGAACTAGTAAATAACATAGACGATTTTTAGCACGTTTTTTTTTGGTATGACACACATTAATTTGAAAAATCGTGCAAAAATAGAAATAATTATCGGATGTTAATGAAACTTTCAGGAACTTTTCACAGATGATCGAAATTATTATAAATGTTTTTTTATGAAAGTCATGGTAGAAATATTTTTTTAAATATTTATTACCCCCCCCCCATAACTAATTTTATGAAAACGCTAGAAATTCGATCGCATCGGTTTTAGTGATTACAATAATTAAAAGCACAGGGCTTTGAGGAATGCAAATCATGTTTTTTTTTTTTTGTTTTTAATTGGATACGCAGTACCTGAAAATCAGCTCTGAATTGTAACATACAAAACTCAATAAAACAAAGATATTATTTAATTTCAAATGGTTTTATATGCTTTTAGTTGTTTTTATGAATATGGACAATATTTCCTGAAAGCAAAAAATTTTTTTCGATGAAAAATGAATTTTTAATACAATTATTTATTTCATTAATTATAATAGATTTTACATTTAAGTTATTAAAATATTACAAAATTAGTTAAAAGCCGCATTGGCTTTCATAAGTGTCCTTATGAGATAGATCTATTTTTAGCGCGTTGTAAATTGTATCATTTTGACGGATCAGAAGATCCCCAGTAATTAAGAAATGTAATTTTGTGCTTATAATCGAGCCGTAATTATAAAATACGGAAGACCAACCAGAATATAATTAAGTTGCGTTATTTGAGTTAAGCATTGTTCTCCGCTGTTAAGGCCTTTACTTTTGCGAAACACGTGTGGAGAAGTTAATTTGATTTTTCAATTTCAACTGAGAAGGGTACCTACAAGTATCAGTATCATCTTATGAAATTTATATGATCTTATTTTTATATTAATCTGTCACGACATTTTTCCATAAATGAAATATCAAAATTAATAATAAAATGAATGCAAATACAAATAAGAGTAGAATGTAATAAATGTACATAAAATTATAGTATTTTATGTACAATTCTGATAAAATTTCATAAGAAAGGTACCTATAAATTAATTAGATACCGTTCTTAAGGAATTTGAAATTTAATGTCACTCTTAACAGTTTTATTTTAATTTCTTTACAATATATTTCCCATAAAGCATCATAAACGTAAACGTGAAAGCTAAGTACAAAAAAAAAAAAAAAATTAGACCGCTGGAAGTTTTCGTTAAAAATAACGGGGTAAATAATTTGTTCACGTAAATGTAAATTATTTCACTTTTCTCCTTCCGTAGAACAAATTAGCCTCATGGAATTCGTAAATATATCATTCATCACATGTCAAGAGACGCGAAAGTTTATGAGCTGCTTTGTTTTATTTTCAAATTACATCTTTTTGGCACAAAAGCTAAGTTAAGTTTGGTTCAAAATATTTTAAATAAACATTATAATTTCTGATTTTCTTAAAATAAGTTTTGAAAAAATGATAATTGATATTTCAAAGTCAGATTTCCAGTTTTTTTTAAAATGGAAAAAAATGGTCAAATTTGCTGACTCAAAAAAAAACTAGATTTAGGACGTGCTAGGAACGATTAAAAAATGGAAAAAAAATACCCCAAAAATACTTTGACCTTTCCTCTTAATAATAACAAACATTTAGACGATAAAATTTTGTTTTCGTCAAGTTTGGCGTCTTTTTCATCATGCTATGCTCTTTTTTTTTAGCGATCTCGTGGAAGTACCTATATAAAAATAATAATATGAATAATGATATGAAAAAGATTAATTAAAAACAAATTTCCAGCCACAAAAATTGTTACTTAAAATTCTTGTTCAGAATTTCGAACATTTAGAAAAATCATGAATACTTTCCTTTTAATTTAGATAAAATTTTTGATTGTGCGTGAAACGTTAGCTAATGGAATATGTGGCCAAACAAACTTCAAAGCCTGGCGTAGTGACTTTACATTAATTTCATGTTAATACCTTTGGAAAAAGTGAGTACTTTAGCCCTTCAGTTATTGGGATATATATGGGTATTTGAAGCCGTTTATTCTCGTCATTGCAGTCCTCTTGACATATCGATAATAGTACTACATGTAGCCGATCTTTCTCTTCGTAACATAAAAAACCTAACACATGTCATGCTATTTCGGATTGAATTTGGATAGCGTGGAGCTAATTAAATCCTCGAGAGATGCTATGAAGATGAATTAATCGGCACGGTACACTTGCAATATCCGTGTCAAGTCTCCATCAATGCCACAAGTTTAGTTTCTTTTATTTCTTTTTTGGTGATTTTTACCTAAATTTATTCAAATTATTCATATGAAAAAAAAAATGTGCTGCTTCTTTTTCTGTATTTTTTTTTTATTTTTTTGGTTTCGTGTGCTTGAAGTTGATTGAATTTTCTCGGATATCAAATTTGCCTATCTTAAAATAATGTTTAAAAAAAAACCAAAAAAAAACCAATAAAACAATATTTAAAGAAATTCAACCAACTCAAGTTTTTAAATTATCTTACTTTCTTAGTTCATACCACGTAACCAAAATCTAGAAATATCGCCGACATTTTTTCCAATTTTGGGAAAATATTACCTTTTCTTAGCTTTCAGATGCATGGTAATAATGTCAATTTCTGAGTAATTCCATAATTAAGAGATGTATACGATTTAAAGTTATTTCACGGCGATGATTAGTGACTACTTCGGGACAAACTAATGAATGATTGTTGTCATCACTGTGTACCATAAATGCAAAACTGTCTTTTGACGAGCCTGTTTAACGAGTGGCTGATGCTGCTTCATATTGTTACTTGTTTTACAAGTCAGGTTTTATATGAAAATCAGGCGAGAAAATAAACGAACATGATCGTTTTTCAATAACGTTTAGGGACAACGTAATCTCTCTCTTTTTTTCCACGTCACACACATTTTCCTTTTGATCTTTTTCAAAATCTTAATAAGCAACGATGATCTTTGACATGAGCAACAAAAAAGGCCATGTCTATTTAACATACGAAAGAGTTTATTTCCGTGGCACATAATCAGGAAAGGGGGGTTGGAAAGTTTTATACTCACAAGACAAATTGAGAACAATAGAAATAGAGGGAGGTAACATGCCGGTACTTAGTGACTGGATGACTAGCCAGTGTTTGGGATAGATGGTAAAAATATAAATGGTATTAAGAGTTTAAAGACAGGAAATTGTGGAGAACGATGATCACCAAAGTTCTGAAATGATACACCACATAGAGGGAAACAAGTATATCTATAAATAATGTTAGTACCATACCAACTACTTTATTTCAGAGAAACGATAACATTTATTCCGACTCATTCTGAAATAAACTATGTATATTGTTTGCAATTATATTCAAAATAGTAACATTTAATATTTAATCTGCTGTTATTTTTATACGTTGGTTATAAATTAAACCAAAATAATATATGCGATGAAATTCGACACACGGGATTTTTATACATTTAAGAGAAGAAAATTTCCGGGACATGGATGAAAGTTTTTAATCACTCCATCGAGGGAAAATTGGTCTCTTGCAGGAATTTATTCTCTTGGCCGAAATATAATTTGAAGTGTCTCCTGCATACAATTGTTTACTGGTCAGATATTCCAATCAATTGTTTTGATTATATAAAACGAATTGGAAACACTTTGCCACTAAAGAGTGTTATCTGGCCAGACTTAAGTGAATATCGCTGTGAAACTCAGTAAATTCTCCTCCGTGCGTTTGCATTAATTATGGTCGCTACGCGATGTCGTTTGGAGTCGACGAGGTACTGAAATCAGAGATGGTATATATGTCCAGACACCTTACTGGGCTGGACTTGATCGACGATTATTTTAGGTGTGGTGAGTAAAGAAATTTTTACTCGCCTAGAATAGGTGTTGTGGTTTGGAGTCACTAGAGTATCTGAAAATATATTGTGTGTCCCAGAAATTATTATCCTGTCTCCCGGTCATCATTCTGTTTAGTAAAGTATACGCCATGCTCTTTTGTCAGTTTCTACAAGTAGAGCAGTGAGGAACCCTCTGCTATTCTGAAAAAAAACACCCGGCTTCTAGTTTCACAGAAGTTATCCCTGCCATCAACTCAATTCTCATATACCGAGTTTAAAATACGTTACGTAAAAATTACTAGTTTTACTCCTTTATTTTTAAAGGATGTTAATACGTGAGTTCATAGAATGGAAATTGTTGTATTAAGTTGTTCTTGAATGGATTACTAAAAATTTGAATAAATGTAAGTTTCGAACGATTGTAGACATTAAGATAGTTTCTAGATTATTTTGTTTTACATTTTATAATATTCGGAAACCATTTTATATTTTAATTATTTCTCTTATTTGTGCTTAATTTGCAGTTTAGCACACGTGCTTAGTTCGCATTAAAAATTTCCAGAATAATTAAATTTGTGTAATCATACATGCTTCATTCAAATCTGGCTTGATAAAATCTACCGTTTTGCAGTTATCGACAGTAAAATGTCGGATTCATTCCCGTCGTTGGCGGCACTGGCGCTGTTTGCATACATTCGCTGCGGAAAGTTAGACGCAGAAGCATGTAGTTAACTAGCCCCCCCTTTTTTTACTGATCTACTTGTCTCAATTACTGCGCAAGAGAACTGTTTTCTTACAAAAGCTCAATTTTGCGCAATGATCAATGCAAGTGATTACTCATAGTTATTCAGCAGCAAATATATTCAAACAACGCCAGTAATAGCTGCCACTAACGACACGAATGAATTCAAAATTTTACTGTCCATAACTCCAAAATGGTAGATTTTATCGAGCCAGATTCGAATGAATTGTGGACAATTACACATAAATGTAATTATTCTGAAAAATTTTAATACTAACTGAGCCCTGGTGATAAAATGCAAATCAACTTTTATTTAATTGCAGGTGACGGCAAAAGGAATGTTTCTTTTATGTAACATATTGTAAAATAGATATACATCTAAATTCAACTGTTCACTATTGCACCTAATAAGCTTGAGTAGTTTCTTCGATGTAACGTTTTGAATGTTCATATTTATAATCATCTATTTATTAAAGCTGAGTCCTGTGGCGTCGTCCCCCGGTCGCAGCGTCGACTGTGTCGTTCGATCCCGTTCGCGGCGCCAATTGTGACGTAACGTGCTTCCCAGGCTCTGATATCCTGGTCACGGACAGCACCAGTTGTGACGTCTTTTGTCGCGGCGTCAGCTGTTCGCTACTCGCTGCTCCAAACGTGACGTTCTAACCCTTTGGTTAGATTGATACCAGCCTCGTCGTTCTCAAACCGCTTCCAACGCCTGGTTACCAGGGTAACTGCACTGATCTTCGGTCTGCCTACCCACGTTGTGACTTGATCTTAGACAGACGAGATCAAACAGGGCTTGGGGCCGTAATGTAAGTTGAGTCTAACGGGGGTGATAACACACAATTATGTATAATAAAAAAAAAAGAAATAAAATAAACTCACAAGGTCCAACGTATCAAGAAAAAGGTAACAAACTTTTATGTCTATTTGCTCGGTACATAGGACTATGTCTACTTCCCGACCCGTTCTGTGGATTGTGGCACAACGCTTTTACTAGGCAAATTAAGGCTTCCAGTTGTCTGCTCTCTACGAAATTTGTGTTTCGGTGTGTCTTTGGACGAAAGTCGAAAAAAAAAAAAAAAACTTATTTCTGTGGTCTGATTTTAAGTCGCTCTTCAGACTACTTGTTCTTGGTTGAAGAAGAGTCCAGAAGTGTGCGTGAATCTTGGTTAGCTATCTTGACGTGATTTCAACACTGGGCATTCATCTCTGCTTGTCGTTCACGGCTCAAACTGCAATTCGCTCGCCGTCCGCGGCTGATCTGATCTCTGTCGGTTGGGGTTTCGCTTTTATTGACGCCGTCAAAACTGGGGTGGGTCTGTTTGGCGTCGGGGATTCTCTTTTGATAATTCTAAATACGTATCCACCCTTCTTATTTCTGGTTAGGGATTTTCCAATTTCGGTAACTCACTTTCACTCCCACTTCCTTATTGCGTCTCTGAGGGCGTATACCCGCATCCCCGCTTCTTCATATGTCATGTGACCGCTTTCGGCCTATGAGGTCCTGGTCGGGTATCTTTCTCCTCCTTCGTGTGTCTCGTGATCCCATCTAGCCAATGACGTCTTTAGTCGGGCGTGGACAATCCGTTGCTTTGTTCTGGGGGAAGATACACCTTGCTTAAAAAAAAAAAATTTAAATTGCCCTTATCATAAGCGACTGCGATGACACCTTCGGCTTTTTAACATGTGGTATTTGTCAAAGCAGTTTATCGCTAATTGGATATGACCTAAGAAAGGGATTTCTCAGACCTGTTGGCGTTTTCCGTGAACGAATAAAAAATATTTCTTTTTTTTTTTTTTTTTTTTTTTTTTTTTTACGGTCAAAGGCCCGATAATAAAAATTTTCATTATCTCAAAAAAAACATTTTCAGCGAACATCATCTTGTGTGGCTTTTTTCCAATTCTGGAAATTGTCTGTGTTTTCGTATTAATGGTTTGTCTTCATATCCTTAGATACACTTCCCACCTGTTACCTATCATATTTTCATTGTCTCTAAACTTCGTTTCTTCAACCATTTGATAACAAACTTCTATTTTTCGTGGACACGGAAGTAGGTCAGGTGCTTGACCTGTATATTTTTCGGCATCTGTTATGTGCCAGTCGAGCGTGTGTGTGCTCGCTTATGACCTGTTTTCGTATTTATTTTTTTTTCTTTTTCTTCTGTCTTCTCTTTCTTTCTCCCAGATCGCTTGAATGTAAAGAAAGAATTATTCCTAACCCCGAAATATTTTTCAGCCCTAAATAATTATCAAATGGTTGACAAACCGTAAGAAACAAATCATATATTTATGAATATTTCTTTTCAGCTTGCTAACTATGCATGGTGCCACAGTCCTTTATTTACAAAAACTGCATTAGTGGCGTTATCCTCAATAATATACAGGCTCATTTTTTTGTTGACAATTTGTTTATATATATATATATATATATATATATATATATGACGTTGATAAACTTTTAATAAGTATTGATGTCTATATTTCATTTCCCGTCTATGATGAAACGTCATTGTATTGACAATCACTTTACGATTTATATGAGCTGACAAAAACAAGGGAAACGTTCACTTCCGCGTAATTTGGATTACTATATTTCTGTGCAATCTTCTACGACCGGAAATAATAATAAAAAAATGAATTAAGCCCTCATCTGTCATTTATGCATACACAAAACTGTAAAAGACCCGTAAGGGTAGCCATGGAGAAAATAGGCTGCACCGAATTACAAATAGTGTGAGTTGTACTGGAAAGGATTCTGGCGCCATATCATTTTGCTTGATTTTAGATTCTGTTCGTTCGCCTGACGCCTCGAGTTCTCGAGATTTTCATGAAGTGTCGTCGAAGGTTAAGACTGAACGCGATCTGAATTAAATAATAGATATGGATTGCACAACGAACAGATGTTTAGTATTGGAAATACTGGGTCCAAACTAAGACACTGCTTTCTCAATACATTATGCTGATATCACAAGAGTGGATTTTGTTTCCATTTCCGTTTTCTTAGCATTAGAAATAATGAAAATAAATACGTTTCTTGTCAGAAAATTGCATGCATGTTCCAGAAATCCTAGACGATGTTCTAATATTCATAAGAACCTCGTAAAAAATACTTTATGAAATATACCTAAATCCTTTTAAAATTTCAGATAGTTAATGTAGAAAATAAAACTATATCACCAAATAAGTATCCTTCATTATTTATATCGGCCGGAACACAGATATAATGAATATTGCTAATTTGAATATTCAACTTTTGAATTTTTTTTTTATTCATTATATATCGGGTCGTTTTCCATCTTTTTATAAAGTCATTTTATAATGGATTTTAAAATAATTGTTTAAGTATTTAAATAAATACATTTTTTGTTCTGAAAGTGTTTATTACCAAGGCATATGATCATTGGAATAAAGGGAAATACTTGAAATTGATAGTTATCTTTTTGAAAATATAGGTAATATTAAAACCCGATACCATTCAGCAGGCCATGAAAGTGTACAAATAATTAAAAGCTAAAAAAATACAGAAGATTAGAAGTGCAATAATCAAGAATTAAACGAAAATTCTTTAACCAAGAGTTTAACAATATATATCCCACTGCAATATTATCGTAAAATTTTAATTAAAGGTAAAAGATTACTTCATTAATGAATACGAATTGAAGATTCGTTTTAATCTGTTAATTCTCTGATTTTTGGCATATATTTCAAAACCTCTCTGTTTCTGCTTTCATTTCCGGAAAAAAAAAGTATGCATTTTGCTGATATCTAGATTAAACGAAGCTGGCAATTTCCCCCGTGATGAACATATAAACCCGAATTGTGAAGATCTTGAGCGACGGTGATACAGGTTTAATAATGCCAATATGATAATTTCGTCACGTCAAATTTTCTCCCCTATGAAAACAGTTATAAGAAAACCATTCTTGGTTACGCTATAACATTTTCAGTTTTTGTTCTATAAGGAAAAGTCAAATATAAAGATGTTCTCTAAATCAAATGGAAAGAAATCATGTGATGTGATTTACTAGTCCGCCCGTAAATGAAATCTATAAGGGGAATGGCAAAAATTAGCAAATTGAATATGAAGATCGCTTTATGAAACGTCCTATTCCGTATATATTCTATCTTCAATCCGTCAGATGGATTAGGCAACGTCTCGCTAGCAACTAATTCTAAACTCGGTCCAGACCTTGATTCAGGCCTCAAAAAGTAGGAAATATATGTAATTATTTCGGGAGCAAAGATGTCTGACAAAATAGAAACTTGTTCACGTGACAGGTTTCATCGGGTTATATTTGTTTACGTTATTGCGACATGCGCATGAGCGAGAGGCGTTGGGTATTGTGAATTTTAGAATATTTGTATATTTATTTGTGTTTTGTGTACATAATCTAGCCGATTTTACTTAGATACTCATTCTCTTTGATTCCGTCACTTTCTTTATTAGATATCCCCCAGCGTGATAATAGATCTGAGAGGAACGGTGAAACATTGCAAATTTATTGCGATCAAGGCACTTTCTATATATTTTGGTCCTATGAAAATGTGTACTGCTTTTGATCAGAGTAACAACTTTTATATCTAAGTTATTTTCCACTTTGTCACACATATTTACCTCCTCACCAAAACTATTCTTTATATATATATATATATATATCGGTATCCTCCACACACATAACACACAATTGGACTTTATCCGAAAATATATTAGTGCAAACGTTACTTTCCGATATAAATGTGAGTAAAAACTAGATCCATTCCTAGATTACTGTTGCTTTTTGCCACGAAACTGTAGCTAGCAATTTGTAGAAATCCCAGAGATAACAATTGTGCATTGTTTAAATGCATAATTCAAAAGTTCCTTTCACAATGCAGCCGCCATAGCCGAAATCGTAAAGGCCTATTTCATCTATAGAAAGAGTTTTCTGGTGGAAAAAGGGAATAAGGTTTTAAATGCCTGTTGTAGGTTGGACTTCTCAGTCTGTCTTCTGTTAATAATGCAACTTAAAAAAAGCCCTAATAACTCATACATGTAATCACTAAAAATAAAGCTCTCTCTCTCTCTCTCTCTCTCTCTCTCTATATATATATATATATATATATATATATATATATGAGAGAGACTGGTATCTATAGGGAGATATGTCATTGATAGCGTAAATATTTCTGTGAATCCATTCATAGATTCTAAACAATTAAAAAAAAAATTAGAGGCTAAAACAAAAGCAATTTAAGACCGAGAAATGAAACTTTAAAAAAGTATATAATATATTCCTAGATCGATTTTTTTTAATACCACTATTTCAATACGAGACTTGTATTGTTTCTGCACGTTATTGAAAATAGATTTGTTACGCATTCAGTGTTTTATTTTATCCTGTAATTCCCAAATATGTAAGAAATATAGGTAGATGTTCTCACCAATAAAGGAGGGTCAATCAAATGCTGAAGCTTAAGTTCCCAAAATACAAGTAATCAATGTTTGTTATTAATTCTATACTTTTTCAACGTGTTCTTCTACCGAATTCCGTTCGTGTGGTCCGCTGAATAAATAAGTACTTTACTTTCATTAATTCGTTGGGTTATTTTAACAGTACTGATAACATGTTCTATAATCATGTTCGTAACTTCCAGAGAAGTCGAAATCGAACGATTTTATTGAATGGTGTGCATCTTACTAGATACCATTTTACATTCATATAGTTTTAATCTCATGAATTTTTTTTTTAATTTGGCAGAATATTATTGCAGATCTAGTCTCAGAAAACGTTTTTAATAGGATTTTAAAGGGAAAAAAACACTAGTTTTACTGATTTATATCATAGGCGAAAACCATTCAATTTGGTTTTCAGATAATCTTAACAAATGTATGGAGAAACAATGAAAGTTTATCGAACTATGAGAGATTGGTAATAGGCTAACCTAAATTATGTCGCAGGTCGTTCGGTAGTCTGCGTTGTTACTGTCGCAGATCGTTCGGTAGTCTGCGTCGGTTATAGAGAATTCTCCAGGCTCTGTTCAGTAAATTTGTTGAGGTTAGGCACGAGATTAAGCAGAATACCTGCTTGTCTTCTCATTTGTGTCAAACATGAACGATTTCCACTGATGTCAGCGTACATCACCTTCGTGAAACACAAAGAAAACATATTTTCTTTGTCAAAACGTATATAACTTTGTTATTCCAAATTTATATGCTTGGAGTAAATTCGATGCTGATTACGTTGTTCTAACTGGTTATTCAAGACCCTCCCTATATTCTTATTTTTTTGTTTTTCGTCAGTAGTGTGAGAGTGAATCCATTTTCTGTTATCTTTAATGAAATATTCACTTCAATATTACTTTCGGAAAAAAAACAATATCGGTTTAAGAATTTACTTAAGAATTAAGGAATACAATTTAATTACAACATTTACTATGTCGTTATATAAAAATGGTACGCGTAAACACATATCGCACGTGATCTCAGCGTGGCGCTCTTTATTTTCTAAAGAGCTCTGCCATGTAAAGCAAACATCAACGTTTTACTGAATTGCATTGTAGACGGTCAAATCATATTGTCACTCTCAAAATCAAGCAGAATCGATGCAGTCGAAAGATAATAGCAGAAATAGAAACATATTTTATCAAAACTGGAAGCGGGACAATTACAAACCACAGGAATTCGCACTTTGAAATATTATCAATGATTTATTCCAGACAATCTTAGAAATATCAAATTGTTTGATACAAATTATTTAATTCTGTCAACTTTCTCAAACGTAACAGCGTATTGCAAAATATAAAAGATCAATATTATTTATGAATACTGATGATCCATCTACTTAAAGAAAGTAGATTAATAAATAATGTCGCCAGCTGACCTTAAATCTCTCTAACAAAAGCTAAATATGCTATCATGAAAACCTCACTAAAACGCACCGATTTCAATATGCCACATACTAATCGAAAAGAGAAATATAATGCATTCGAATTGTAACAATTGTCTGTAAATCATAGAAGTACTCGGCTATAACCCGCAAAAAATTCGCAAAGTGCTTTCAATATTTTTGAAATTGAAAATATCTTTTTCTAACCTATACCTCAATTATAATAAGTATTAAAATTTATTGAAAGTGTCAAATACATTAGGCAAATGCCCTGTGAACAGGCAATCATTTGGAAGATGTCTAAATGATCTTACTTAGAAATAAAAGGAAAAAAAAATCTTGGTATATACACAAGAACAACAATAAGATATGTAAACTAAATATTTTATCATTTATTGTATACAATCCTGGATGCCTCCCTTCAATCGGACATAAGGCTATCTATTGCGGAGGATTTTTCGGCCTTTTATTTCAGCCTCCTATGAACGTAAACTCTATAAGCATACAGAAAAGAATAGTTTTATCTATATTTGATACCTTAATTCGACATAACCTTTCTTCGTATACGCAACCGATCTCCGTAGTTTGTTTACATTTATTTTGCGTACAATTTATTCTTCAAATAAAGTAACTTTTAAAAGACATTTGGGAAACCGAACTATGTAATATTTCGGATACGTCACAGTATGCGTGCTAGAGAAAGGGAAAAAAAAATGAGCCACGTACCGTGCCCACTTAAGTTTTAATGACGATTTAATTAGAGGATATCAATTGCAACGAAAAACTTTTCACTCTATTCGATATTTAAATTTAACTTTAAATGAGTTATTTAATGTTTAATCGCGTGTAAATAGTTGTTACTTCAGGTTGTTTTAGATTTGCTGAGATCGAGAAACGGATGGACACTGCGCTTTTTTCACACACACAGTGTATATATATATATATATATATATATATATATATATATATATATATATATATAGTCAAACCTAGTGAGCTCTAACGGTTATATTGAGCTCCTTTTAGTTAGGTGTTTTACACGTGTCGGTTTTTTTTCTTTGGGCTTTGAACCTGTATCTGTGCGATTTTTTTTTTTTTTTTTTTTTTTTCGACAGACTTTCATGTTCCTGGCTCTATCTTTTTTTAAAACCTTTTTTTCTTCGAGATTGATTTGATTATTTGCAAACCAAAAATTCGAAGGTTTTTCGAGAAGAGTATAGTTAACTATATATATATATATATATATATATATATATATATATATATATAACGGCGAGAAATTACCATGATACTTTCATTAGATGAGGTTAATTTTCGAAATAACCATTCTTGCGATCCCCACGTTTCAATCCGTTTTGCTGTGTTTGCATCTCAATGGTTGAGAAACCTTCATATTGTTGGTCGAGTCATCCACAATAGATAATGCATCGGGGCCAACCTGTTCAACGCCGCAATTATACACAGAAGTCTTGAGTGCTGGAACTTTGTCCTAACGAAATAAAACCACTTCCATCATTTTTCCTGCGCATTTGATACACGTTTGTATTTGATTCAGGAGGTTGACATAGTATTCTCAATTGATGTTGCGGACTTTAGTAAACTCAATAAAAACAGTTTCTTACATCCCCCTCCATCAAAAAAGAAAACATTACCTTCCATGCAGAGGAATTTTGCCTTCGACTCAGGGATGACCCAAACACTCATTTTGGGTTAGGAAATGTTCAATAGATCAGTTGAGTCTACTTCAATGTCATATTTTACAATGATCTGCTCAGCCTGGTGCGCTTTTCATCAGTTGTCACAAGACGTGTTGCCAACTGAATCGAAACCTTCGTCATGCCAAATTTATTGTGCAAGATATTACCAACTCTCTCACGAGATATGTTAAGAACATTGGCTATTTGATTTATAGTCAATCACTTGTCACACCTCAGCATGTGAATACGATATTTTCCTTGTTGGTGGCAGTTCCAGGACGTCTAGACTTTGGGTCATCATCAAAATTCTCCCTCCCCCTCCTAAATTCATCAACCCACATTTGCCTTGTCGATAAAGCTGGCTCGTCAACCGCTAACGTAGTATCCTTGTCAGCATTAATATATTTTGAGCTAAACATTTCTTTTGCAGGTACTTGGTTACATCAAAATGCATTTTCTTTCCATTTGCAAGCTACTAGTTACTTTTTGAGGTCTTCTTTGAACAGTCAGGTGTTAGTTTAGCTTGAAATAAACAATTTTGTTATTAAGTTAAAATTAATGAATGAATATTTTCACAGCAATAGCATCGTATTTTTATAAATGGCTACGGACTTTATACATTTTTTATTATTGTGCTTATGAATCAAAATTGCACACGATGTCGTTATCTAATATACAATCAAATAATTTATCACTGCCTAATACAGTCGTTATTCTACACGAACTGAATTATCCCCACTCTCACGACAGTAACCAGGGACAGCCATCTCAGTTTCTCGGATTCTGTGTGAAGTTGTATGATATTCCGGATCTCTTGTAGTGCTTCCTGAAATGGAGTCCACGTCTGGATGTTGAAATAGATCCATTTGCGCTTGTTCCTATTTGGATCTAATTTCTCTCGTACATCTTTAACTTACCCTTTCCGTTTGTCTGCTTCTATACTTATGTCTGAGTTCCTGTTTATATCTCCGCGTTTTCTTTTCGCATGATTTCTGAGAATCAGTTTTTCATTTTTCATGGGTATTTAGGAAAAAAACAAAAAAATAAACTGTTTCAAATCCATATTCTCCGTGCTGTCTATTGAATACGCTAAGTTCGAGTGGAAACGTTGATATGTGTTGCGGCTATGGTCTCCATATAGCTTTTATTGCGTTATTTTCAAAGTTTTCTTCTTAGACCTGTTTTCAACAAAGGCTAGAACTCCAACTCTTGGAAGGAAATAAATCCACTAAGACAAGATTTTAGTGAATTTAAAAATGAGAAAAATAATAACCATAAGGCAAGAGAATAATAAAAGAATAGGAACTAGAAAAAATATAAGTAGCGATGATTCATTTAAATCTTTTAAATTCAATGTTGACGTTTAATTTCGTAAATTAGCCAAGGAGAAAGTACATCCGAACAGTTACTCGGGATATATTTATAGAAAAATCATGAAGATACATTACTTTGGTAGTAATATTGCGTTGAAGAAATGAAACTTTCTTCGAGCTCAGATAATTTTTTGTTTTATTTAAGTTTTGCGGAATTAAATCTTGACTTAAAAGAAATACCAAATTCTGCATCATAAGAGCAGAAGTTTCTTTTTCGCAATGGCTTCCGTTTTCCTCTATCTACATTAAATATTTATGAATGAAATGTAGCGGAATTACACATGTCATGTAACTTTGCCGTTCTTTGATTCCCTTGGCATTAAAGATTCTGAAGCGTGTCCTTCGATATTCCGAATCACTGGGCACACAACTTCAATCTGCGCAGATTGCAGACAAGTAAATAGCATTAGTAAATTTGGTTACTAAAATGTTTCACGTTCATTGCATTCCATATATTTTTAAATAACTTCTTTCTAGTGAATTTTGCCATGCCCATTCTAAACAAAATCTCTCAAAACTTAAACATTGTGGAACAAAGAAAGAAATAAAGCAAACATTTTATTGCTTACGTTTCAAAGCGAGGAAAACACAAATTCCTTCAAATTGGCCAAAACTTGAATGGAAACATTTAAAGTAACTTTGTTCTTTTTTTTTATATATATATTTTTATTTACAGTGCATCTTCAGTGAGTGGACGATCATGGCTCCCCACACCTTCCTGCTCTTTGTAAATTTTTTGTAGGTTTTGTCTTCACAATATCTCTAATGACTTTCCACAAGCCCGTTAAAGACTGTTACTAGCTGGTTCTCTCTCGTGTGTGTGTGTGTGTGTATATATATATATATATCTTGGTATGAAATTACATACGTCCTCTTTCCAGACGTGTGCACCTTAATCACTTTATATCCAAAATCGTTCGCCATATTTTTATTTTTAATATCCCCTCGAGGTCAATAACTTCAGCTAGCCACTCAGCAACTTTTTTCATCTATATTGAAATCGGGGTAATAAATTATTAAACGTGTTATACTAAACATTTTGACATGATGTTGCTAAAGCTCACAGAATTATCTTCTGAAACAATCTGAAGTATTACTAGTTCTTTTTGAAGTTTACTTATTTATTGCTTGCGAAATTTACTCCTGGCTAACACTTTGCCAAACCTAGGAAAATTAGGAAGATAGTAAAATTGGTATCACACAATATTAGAGTATGGACATTTATCAAAGAGACATGTATGACAACGAGTCTCTCTTCCTTGTTTGAGATTGAAATTGATTATTTTACATAGAAAATTCCTGCGTAAATATATGGCACTTGTGAAACGAAATTGAATATTACTGTAACTAAATACATAAAAAAATCGTTGATGTTTACTTGAACAGAATCTGGAAGTTAACAATTGGCTTTACTTTACAAAGTGATTCAAAAGGAAAGCTTAATTATGAATCGCAGAAACTTGAATATATCCTAAATTGTGTTACGATAAACAATTTATTTAAAATAGTATATTTTCTTTTTCCTGACAACTAGGAAATTGCAGCATCTCTTGTTCGAATCCTCGCGGTCTGTAGTCGCTATTGATAAAAACAGACTGCTAAAGCGTCTTAACACGAAAGTGTATGATCATTTTATGTAGTTTGACCAAAACCTTTGCACACCAGTATGTATGTAAAGATACTGCGTCAATGAAATCACTGAAATTTGAAAGTAATGATAATGTACAAATGTCTAAGAAGCTCTTCCATCTTATTAAACTTGGCAAGCCATTGTAGTTTCAAATTAGCTGACATTATACTAAAATCATGGGTAAGATTTTAGTTGAAACAAAGATGGATATGATTTCGAAATGGAAGACGAGTCAGTGAGATAAACGGCGTTCAAATCACCCGAAAGACATCTGCTACTAAGGGAAGTGTTTTAAGTGCAATGGAAACAGAAAAACTACAGAATTTAGACAAGAGGTGGGAAGGAAATATTGTTACTCTTGGTTGTCAATAGAAAAGTAACTGTCGGACAAGTAAGGAGTGAATACCCTCGTACCACTGAAGTTGCATTTGATACAATAAGGAGACTGTGCAATTTGAACGGGAGAAATCAACCAAAAATTCATTGACCTAAAGATCGGAATATAAAATTAGTGCCAAAAACAATTTCTCTTTATATCTCTGAGATAAGGTATTATGATTACTTAAATTATTTACATTATTCAGGTTGCTATCCTCATCTTCATTGCAATATTTGCAACGTTTCAGCCGCCGTACTTTTGGCTTTCTTCAGGTGTTTGGAATTTCGAGTCGAACCCTTTCTTTCGTTCACCGGTGTAGATTGTTCTAGTTACATGTGCCCTAATTATTCCGCAGGTCGGGACCCAGATTCGTGAGTTCAATTTCAGTTGACAGCAGTGGTGAACAAAAAAACCTTGGAGATATGAGTTGAACGGAAATAATGGAGACATCCAGAAGAGGAAACTGCAATTGTCTAATCACGTTTATTCTCTGCTCATGTCTGTTATGTTAACTTTAATGCTCTGCGAAGAAGGTGTACGTCCTATTTTTTTATTGTAACATTTGTTTCAACAACAGCTGTGGAGACCGGATGCTTTGAACCTAGGTGATCATTATTTTCAAAATAAATCAACTGAATTCACAACCTTGTTTCGTGAAGGCGTTAAAAGAGGAAGCATTTTAAAAAACGAAAATAAAAAGCCACTCTATTATCCCCAGGAAGTTATATCAATTCACAGAAAATATACAAAGAAACATTTTGAGAGCAATGAAATACTACCTTAAGACACACGGCTTTAAAAATACATAAATAAAAACTCCACACTTGCCTTAGTAATCAATAAAAAAAAAACTTTTCCTTCTTTAAAAATAAAAAATAGGCTGAGTTCCTTCAGGAGGCAAGAGATCATAATTGTACACAACTTCCTTATAGCTCTTAGCAATATTTGAATATTTACTATCACCTCCGTGATCTGCCATACATTTTCCCAAGAGTGTAACGTGGTTTACTTGTTGGTTCTATCATTTTTACATTCAATACGTCTTGTTAGTTTCATGTTTTCGAGTCCTCTTCACATGATGTGTCGAAGAAATTTCAGTTATCTATATTTGTTATTTGTCTTTTCATTTTCCATAAATTTTCTCATTACTCAAATATTCAGTGCATGGAATTCTCAATCCTGTTCTCTAGAGCCACATCTATATTCTAACGCCTTCTTAGAGGAAATTGACAAGCATTCGTTGTCGTATATGATGTGTGATATTACACAGCAATTCCACACTCTTCTTTATGCCCTAACAAATTCTTCTAATTTCTTTTAGATTTTTTCAGGTTAGTATATATATATATATATATATATATATATATATATATATATATATATTTTTTTTTTTTTGTTCCAATGCGCCTTTGCAGATATTTCAACATCTGTATTTGTTTCGTTTTGACTTCTAAAATTCGGAGCTCGCATGTTCGGCGTCTTTTTCTTCAAGACGACCATATATCCTATTTACTTGCGGGTGGCGTTCCCTTTCTCGGCGCGCGTTCTTTACTTACTCATTTTCCAACATTATGCACGTAGTTTGCTTCTCCGATAAATTCGGGATTATTCTAACATCATTCGCAAATAACTCAAATTTTCTTTTCACTTAAACAGTTCTTACTGTCTGGCTTATAAAATTCTTTTGCGTAATATGCGAAAAGATGGCATTCGTTTCTATTGATCTCTCCAACCGATATTAATTTTTGAATATTGCATTTCTACTTCTCTTGGTTTTGCGAAAAAAACTTGTTTCTGCTACAGGTCCAATTAGGGTTCAAAGTTTATTTATCAAAATTCGTTTTTTTTTTTTTTTTTTTTTTTTTTTAATTTTTTTGTGTGTGGCACGTTAAGTGGTTTGTCCTATAGAGCTTGTATTCTTCGGCGTCTGTTTTCTTATGCAGCCTTACGAAGGTCGATATAATAAGCTCTTCGAATATGTCACCACTGTCATATTTCGCTTCGCGTACCCGTAATCGTGCTGGTGAGGCAATTTTCTAAGGCCGAGAGAAATTCTATCGCAATCTCGTCTGGCTCTGCTTGTGTTAATATTTAACTTGTTCAGTGCTGATTATGACTAGTCGTGACACACATCTTTGTATATTTACATTTTATACGTTTCTGAAAAAATAAATTCATTGCCACTGATCGATGTGTATTGCGTGAAAAAAAAAACAAAAAAACAAGTCAATTGCTTCTAACATCAGCAACTTGCCTCTTTCCGCCATTATTTTTATTCGTTTTTTTTTTTTTTGTTTTTTTTGCACTGATGTAACACAAGAAAAATGAAACTTCAACTTGCGGGTGTATTTAACCTAAATATTAAAAAAAGAAAAATAAACAAACGTCGGGAAATATGCTTCTATTTGTCCTCTCATTACGAGGAAATTGTTAGGTGAATAAAAAAGAATTTGAAGTACGTTTTGGTTATTTCGAAAAGAGAATAAAGTTACGAGATAATATGAAACCTCTCAGAAGACAGAATATACATGCTCACTTACGAAGAAATAGTGAGAATGAATTTAATATTGACGGATGAAATGCCTAAATAAATTCGAAATTGAAGACCCCATGACAAGTACGTTGAAAAAAAAAAAACTACAAAAAACGAAACATAGAAAAAGATGGAAATTGAAAAATGATACACGAGTTGGCTCTTAAAAACGAGGCAACAATCACATGTAGAACGTGTAATGAAAGTTATATATAGAAGTTCTTCTTCAAATATCTTGACAGAAACGTGAAAAGGAAATGTCGTCACATGAAAATGAGAAAGAACAGGTATAGAAAACAAGATTTGCATGGTTTCTTCTTGGCGTCCCTGACACCAGTAAGCGATGGCTGTCAAGACAGTGCAGAAACTGGAGATCATTGTTGATAGTAATTCATGCTTTAAGCTGCAAAATAGTAAGATAACCTAAATACAATTTTAGCTGTTAAAACTTAGATAAAAAATAATATTGAACTTTTAACCTCATTTTCACACTTCATTTTTTTCGGTGCCAGTCTTTGAAGTTTTCGATGCAATTCATGTGTTCTTACATAGTCTCAGTCGTTTGATATACCAGCTTTCTTCAGGCCAATGTTTTCGGTGCAACTTCTTATTGCTATATTTTGATTATAATCTACTCTGAGCGCGACACTCTCTCGTGGTTCGTGGGATTATTGAAAATGTCCTTCCTATTGAATTCTGGGCAGTAGGAAGCAATTATTTTTTTTCAGAATTTATACACTTTGAATGTTGCACTCTTGTGATATAAATTGTAACTATTCATTCCACAGTAAAATTAGTATTGCATAGCCAATCTTCGGAATTATCAACTGTATCGTTTAAATATCAGCTTATATTTGATCAATCGTTTTTTTTATCAATAGTATACAATGCTGAATGAGTAAAGGGATACGGAAAAACGCTTTCCAAGAAGAAAGGTATTAAAAAATAGGTTGATTGGTTCATTTTCTTTAGCGACCTATCTACCTCTGGTTGAAAATCATACGGTAAAATATTTTATAAGCAATTTTATTTATTTATTTAAATGAAAATATTTTTTTTAGTTATGTCTTAGTATTTAACCCATAGCTAAGGGTGAAAAGTGTATTCCAAGACTTCACAATAGTATTGTCGCATAAGTGAATGTAAGGGAACAAACTGGTATTGGAATTCATCTATACGATTCCTAATTCCGTGCCATTATCAATTACCCAATCCGTTCATCTGAGCTTTCAACACCTACTATTATCAAGCGGATACCCATGTATGTACTGACCAGGCTCGACATTGCTTAACTTCGGTGATCATACGGGAATCAGTGTCTCAGCATGATATGGCTGTAAGCCTTAAAGCGTAGGAAAATACATTAGAAGCATGTGTTGAATGCGTTGGATCTTAACTGATATATGGCCTTTAGAAATTAGACAATTTCATCCGAGGCAAAATATGTAATTCTACAAAAGGATCCAACAAGAAAAAAATTAGTGCACTTGTACTTAAAATCGGAAAGATTTGAAATATCGGACATGTTAAGAGGAGGCTTAGAAAACATGACACACAGGGAATACTGGAGTAAGGAAGAGCAGAAAGAAACCTTGAGTCTCTATCTAATAAGTTGGTGTGAATGAATGACATAGCCACATATAACATTTAACCATAATTTTCTCGTCGCTTAGTGCAATAAGATACATAAAGTTGTGAAGAACTTCACTTTTTCAGTCCCTGAAGGGATATGACAGATACAAAAATACATATATTCTCGTATCGATTTCTTAACTGTCCTTCAACACGGCTCTGAATATCGTTAAAACTCGACAGTTAATTACCCCAGGACACATCGATAAGGTGTAATAGTTAGCAAGCTTGTTTCGCTAGATCAGTTACGACTGAACAGGGAGTCTCATCCTCACTGGGTTCCCAAGACAACTCAATAATATTCTAAATTCTTGTAGTGCTTAAAAGTTAATAAGTTTATTTCGCAAAATAACTCTTATATCTTCCAAATTATTATCTTTTCGTGAAAAGATTTTAGAAGAGATCTTACCTATATGATTTCTCTTATTGCTATAAATATTTACATATAATGGTGTTTAATTAGACATAGCCTTTACACTGTTGTCGCGACATACATTTTCTTGAATAGGAATTAAAGATTTCAGCATGAGCTGATATTAATTACCCTATTTGACCATATATACGCACGAGTATATAAGATGCACCCCAATTTCAGCAGGGCTAATCAAGAAAAATTAGTAATTAGTAAAATGACAAAAAATGGTATCCTGGGCTATATTTATGAGGTATTATTTTGGTTAAACAAGCCATGATTACAATTAAACGAAAAATAGGGGGAAAAAAACAGGAGCCTAGAAAATTTTTATTATATCCAAAGGTAAGAAACGAAACAAATAAATTAAAATAAAGCCATTATTACAATTGAGCAAAACAGTACAGTTACCACTGAAATGTTATTCATCTTCAAATCCATAAAATTCGACATCTTTGTTATCAAAACTCTGATACTCATTTTCAGTACCTCCATCATCGTCGTTAAATAATACATCATTTAATTTCGGCCGACTATCGCGAATTTTAAGCCTACATATACAGTGTAACCCGGATATAAGAGAGTTGTCCGGACGTCTCTTATATCCGGGTTTCTCTTATATCCCGGTTTCTTAAATGCGTGTTACACTGTACCATATAAAAGGAAGAGGGATTTTAAGATGTTTTTTGTAAAAAAAAAAAAAAAAAAGTGCGCCTTCACATGCTGTCAAATACGGTAATTAATTATATATAAATAGTGATATCTACTACTGAATATAAGGCTTATAATGATAAGATCATGTCGGTTTTTTTTTTAATCTAATTACTAATTACACACAAGAGACTCTGCATACATTAATACAGACCAAACCCGGATATAAGAGACTTCTTTTCCGGTCCCGACAACTCTCTTATATCCGGGTTACACTGTAGTAACAAACAGAAAAATTTAGAAAACATTTTTCTTTGCGGCAAAATTTAAAATCAAATTTCTTTTTGTTTCATATAAATAAGATGTCGAAAAAAAGGTAGATTTATTTCATGCTCGTGTCTAAAAACAATGGCTTGTCCTACCATAAATTTTCTTAAGATGTTTAGTAGACTTTCATTGTGAGGATATTAGAAAGGGGCCATCTATGTATTTGAGGGAAGTGGAATTTTTATGTCTAATGTGTTTAAATGGGCTCGAGACCTAAAAATTCTACGAACAGAAAAGTAAGTTCAAAGCTTAGTGGGGACCCTCTCACCTACAAATCTAAAATTCCGCATCTACGAACATGAGACCTACGCTGGTACAACCCTTTAACTTATTCGTAACACACAAAGAAAACTGGCATTATTAATAAATACTGCCCTAATTAGAAAAGAATAATTGTTTACGTAGAAACCCCTTAGGAATTCTGATATTTATTTTACAATAAATAAACTCACGTGATGCACTTTGTATTAATATAGCGAACATTGATCATTTCCATATTTTAATAATATAAGTTATATCTATCTACAAAAAAAAACCCGGTGTAAACTAAATTCTTTCACTCGCACAATCATCTTCCAATCATCATACGAGCACTGCTGACACAAATGAAAATGCCCACTAAATGCACATGCATTTATGAAACAAGTGCCGCATAGAACAACTAGAACTGTAATACACAAAGACCCTTAAGTATTACACATACGATCGTTGCTTGACTGGACAAATACTCCTGATGTCTGGTTTGTTTTAAGGCATATCAACCTCAATTAGTTATTTAATGCCGACAATTTTTATTGCTGGTGATATATTTTTTGTTTCTAAAATGTACTGCTGGTAATAACGTTTCCTCAAACATTTATTGCTGGTAATATTCTTTTTTCAAAGTATTTCTGGTAGTAAAACATAATTCTTACACTTTCACTTTCATAGTGTTTTCACCACAGTTTGGGTGTTAGCTATTTACCCATTGCTGGGACCCTAACAGGTGCTACCACCCCGTGTCAAGTTGGACCTGGGAACACCAGCAATTCAGAGGTGGTTCCTCGCTCCTCAAAACCTCCTGATCAAAGGCCTTGCTGCTCGACGTATTTTATCGTCTTACCCTGAACGCGGATGTAATTTATCGCCATACCCAGGACGGCGCTTGATGTCTGCTTAAGCAAGGAAAAACAAAGACAAAAATAAAAAGTAACAGTTCTCTTTTCTCCTCCATATATTTTCTGATGAAGTTTATATAAAAGCAAAACAATATAAATTTATAAACGTTTCATATTTGTTCCTTATCCTGTAATTGTAAGATTCTCATCCATATTCAAATCATAAGCCTTCAGTTACTATATATATATATATATATATATATATATATATATATATATATATAATTATCGATAATATAATATACGCACACAAACGAAAGCGACCTGATTTTGATATATACAACACAATTTGGCACGACTTTAAAAAAAAAATGTATTTCTGTAGTTTTTAATCAGTTATTGAACTCTATAACAATTATTAGAAATTATTAAAAACACTGTTTTTACTGAAACAATATTGGTCTTTTTTTTTTACTTAGACAATTTCCACATAGACGCTTTCTTTCTCAGTACCAGTCCTAATACTTTACGATTGCTCTAAATCGGCTGATATAAGCCAAAAGATAATTGTAGATAAATGCTTCATTATTTCTCTCAAAATTTGATTCTCTCAAGCTAGCAGAAAATTAGCTTGATATGTTCTTTACCTTTTCAGCTATTCTTCCGGCCTAAACGTCCGTCTAACATTATTATGCTAGACAGAAGGGAAGGTGAAAGGAAGCTTTTTCTAGCGATCAACTTCGCAAAAGCGGAAAAATTAAGACTGGAGTATCAGAACCGTGAAGAAATGACGAACAAAACACAATGAACAATATGTTCATCAAACATTAAATCAAAATAGGAGGATTAATAAACAATAAGTATAATTCTCCTATCTTAATTGTAGCAGATAATCTCGTCCTGGCCTAGGCTTCGAATGACTGGCCTACACAATAATCATTGTGCCGTGATTATCTTCGATTTTTCTGTTGTGAGTTAATTAAGATATACGCAAAGTTGAGATGAGGATATAGAAATTGACGAGTCGTTATTTCTGTAAAGAAAATCTATCAATAACCAATAAATTCATCTATTCCGATGAGAATAATCAGCTCAATGCGACGTATATCTTAGCGTGTTAGTCCAAATATCAGAAAATGGTAGTAAAATATAGGCTTTCGCTGTCAGTCAAACTGTATGGAAGAATTTTTTTACTAATATTAACTACCTTGAGTGAAACCTCCACAGCCTAGTGCAGTGAAGGAATGCCCCTCAGAAATATTCAAGAGGCACTACTTTTCCGTAGTGATGAAATTCATTTCAATCATCTAAAATTTAAGTTTTAAAATTTTTACGTCACTATGGGAAATCTTTCTGTATATTGATGTATCACAAAGTTGTGATAGTATATAACATCTTTCCATCATATTAACAATGGTACATATTTATGAATTCTCTTTTATAGTCAAGTTAATTACATTCACTTACCTGCTAATATATTTGGGAATGGTATGAATCTGATTCTTCTCTCCATAACTGTAGGTAAATAGTAAGACAGAGTGGTTGCAACCCAAGGCTATAGAAGCTAGTCTAGGAAAAAGAATTCAAATATGTATGTAGCTCTGGCGAAGCACATTCTAGTATCGTTCGCATTGACTCGATGATCCCGCCTACCGTCGAAGTGCAGAATCATACTTTGATTTGGAATGCTTTATAATCAGTTATATTTCTTGGAACACTATGTATCGGATGTTGATTTTTCTGTTCAAGATCATTTTTTTTTAATACCAAGTATGATTATATCCTCAGCACAGACCCCCGAATACATCAGTATATTGGTCTCTTAATGGAACACAAGGAAATGTGGTAAGGAATGATTAAATAGTGTTTAAAATATTACCTGTGTCTCATATATAATAGATTTTATTTTGTAATCCGACATAGCTGTTACTTCAAACCTCATTCTTACTGGATACTCTTACTTGAATAGATGCTCCGTTTTCTTATTTTCAACAGTATTTATTTTGTTTGGCAGCCTGCCTATTCGAGAAAACTTTTGGCAGGATTCGGACTTGCGTCCCCCTTTGCAGAAAAATCATAATTTGACATGCGTCTTTTAATCACTTATCTGCGCATAACTTCACAAGCAAGCAAAGGCTTATGTGAACGTAAGCTTCTAAGCAAAAACTTTTCATATTTTATCATTCGTATCTAACAGTAAAATGTGAAGGAAAGTCAATCCGTTTTTTACCAACTTTATGCAGTGTAATTTAAATAAAAAATGCATTTTAATGTCTTTTAAGTATGATTTATGTATATCTTGCAATTGTTGGAGAATTAGTCTGAATTACTGGACATAATTACATATTTTATGACAGGATAATGTTTGATCATGTATAGTGTTACTCTAGATAGTGTTTGTTCTTCCATTTGCAAAGAAGAGAAACTTTAGTGGTTTACCAATTTCCGGGTTAAATATAATACATCGGCAGGTTCGCGAAAATATATTTACATACAAATATCTCTTCTTAGAAATGTCTTGCTCTATCAGTCGATTTTATTACGGCAAAAGACTTTGCAATATCACAATTTCTCCATAGAATTTCGGAGATCGTGTATAAACAAAACCGTGATATGAGTGAATATATAAATCACTTGATTATAATTGTCTTGTTTTAAATCTGAATTCAAATATTTCAAAAGTAATGAAAAGTAAGTAAGAAAACTTTGGATTTGATTTTTTGTCAGAACAATGAAAAATAAAATATGAACTCCCTCATTATTTGATGTAATTTTTCTATCATATATATATATATATATATATATTAAGAAATGGACAAGGTCTGACAATTTATTTATTAAAGACATATTTTTATGTTTAACGTTGTTATTTTATAGATACAAGTATTTAAGCAAATGCTCTGTTTATGATAAACACTATTAAATAACATTTATTTGAATGTCCGAGTAGAAAATTTTCGTTCTTTGACAGGATTCAAACCTGCATCCTATACGGAACCGTCATATATGACGTGCCTTTATACAAAGAACCAATCGGTAGACAAGGTCAATTTACTGCTTATAAACTCCAACTTTCCATGAATCTCGTACATTATAACTGCTCTGGCGTATCGAATGTAAACAAATGACGTCATATATTAAGAAATGGACAAGGTCCGACAATTTGCTATCTACTATTTATTGGTTTTTCCGGCATGTCTATATGACGGTTCCGTTTAGGATAAACAGGTTTCCGCTCGAAAATTTTCTATGAAAATTTCTCGACATTTCGGAAAATGTTATTTAATACTGTTTATCATAAACAGAGCATTTGCTTAAATACTTGTATCCCAACGTTAAACATAAAATATGTCTAAATATATATATTTAATACTACTGTTTGCTTACTCTTTTATATTTCCGCTCATTAATGTTTCTAATTCTCACATGCCAAGTAACCCGTTGTGTCTTATTAGGTTTAATATATAGCGTTATATATATATATATATATATATATATATGTGTATCATCATTCCTAGCTTTTTTTATACAGATTTTCTTTGCGTCTTATCCTCCTCACGTTATGATAGCGACGCATTTTCTTCAACGTCATTTTCAACCGAAGTTAATCAGGTCTTAGAAGAATGACTCGCAATATAATTTTTCTTCGCATTTCTCTTAAATCTAAAACCTCTAACAGACCGCGACTAAGAAACGTGCTGTTCATGTAGAAAACATTCAACGCTGTCATCTCATAGCTTCTTGCCGCCACAAACTTACACTAACGTCTTTCTTAGCCGCCCTACTGGCGCTCCGACCTAAAGCTCGGGATATGGTGCTAATCAGTAGTTAAAGATCAAAACTTTAAGAAAGCAGTTCTTGATTTAAGAAAAAAATATATATATAGAAAGAAAACGCACATACAGAAACAAAAAAAAATATTCCAATCACGTCATCGCCTTCTTTGTGCCCGGCATTTTGTTCAACCCAAAATGGACATCGCTAACAATCAATTCTCATTCGAGACGATGAATTAATAAGATACGGAGAGGAAATGAGGAATGTGGTCATTGAATATCCACGTGACTGAACTACAATTTCGTATTTACGCGAGCATTTAAATGTAGTAAAGCATTGTATTGACCACTACTTAATTTGTGTTATTTTTTTTTTTATGCCACAACTCTGTCGTCTCCAAAAACAAAGGAGGCAATGATATTTCCGGTGATCTTAATTACTGAACAACTACAATCGTCTATCTTTTAACGGCTTTTATTATATCCTATAGACTCAAAAAAAGTTTAGGTGAACCGAATTACGACCCGATGTTGTCTGATAGCCCTTTATGTTAGCCAAGATTAAAAGTTTGATAATTCTAGCAATTAATGTCGGGAAGATAATTTGGTGTATTAACGCTGATTACATTATTTTAATAAGCTTATGCCCAGGGTTAGAAAACCTGGCTTCTCTAGCCGTTCATATGATAGAAAAGATTTTTCTTAATCGAACGTCTGAAACTGATTTTCTCAGGCGATACTGTAATTGCTATTATTTTGATAAAGACGGAGTATTAAGGCTTTTTCTAGTGTTTTTCTTATTGTCAAAGAGCAGGAGGAAAATATTCTTATTTATAATAGAATGAACGTTATAATTTATAACCACTCATATTTTTAATATATTTCAGCGTAGTTGGGATCAGCGCTGGAATAAGAATGTAGTGTTCAAATTCCTGCCGAGGACGTTGCATTCATTTTCGCACCAATAAATGAATGGCACGAATACATTTCTCCTTCCCAATTAGATTAACTAGCACGCTAGTCAAATCATTTTTTTATATATATTTTTCCATTTGTGCCATTATTACTGTGCACTCGTGGCTAGTACCTCCACCCAGTAAAAAACTTACTAGTTGAAGGATTCACAGCTGGAAAAATACGTTGGTTAGGCCGTGTTCCTATACTCTATATGAATTATTGTCCTGGGTGGAGCTTTCTTTTTAACCTTTTAATTTATATGGAATGTGTAAACCTTGATAAATTTCTTATTCCAATTTCAAGTTACCTGTGCTATCGAATTTAGCTGTTGAACTTCCTAAAGTGTTTTTGCTTGTCGGTAATGATCTTTGGGAATATGTAGCGCCAGTCTTCAAGGTTCGAAAGAGGACGGTCCTTGCTAAGCACCCCCAGGGTTCCTGCGCTTGGTACCATTTTTAACCATGAATCTGAAAAACAGCCTGTACACAATTTCTGAACGAGTTTGGATCTATGTATGGCATCCATATGAAAGCCTCAATCTGGTAAGTCTGCTTGTGTACCTGACTCTAGTTTATGGTAAGGTTTTGGCTTTGTAACAATTTGTTGTGTGGGGAAAAACTACTCCACATTATAATGTGTGTTCGCGATAAAATGACTTGTATATACGAACAATGTGAAATGGTATATATGTAAACAAGTGGGATGTTTGGATTTGGATTTTTTAACCTGTTGCCAAAGTTTCATTAAATAAAGCATCATCAGATCGACCAAAATATGACAGAGACCTCTTCAGCATGAAAGCCTTACATATCATCACCTGAATAAAATGCTAGCCGTATTGTTATGCTAGGTACATTCGAAGCAATAACCTTTACTTGAAGAAAAAATATTCTCTCTCAGATTATTTATGACATATATGGGTTTACAGGACATGGAAAAAGAGACATTATTTGATCTACTGGGGGGTGCATTTCTGGATTTCTCTAAGTACACTTTTGAATATCGAACATATTTTCTTTTTCAAATGGAATTTGTGCTCATTTTAACCGTTGCATTTTCCTATTAATAAGACAATTTTCAGGCCTCCATAAACATTTCGTAGGTTTTCTTTGAACAGTTCAATATATGGATTGTTTTACAGATATTGCCGAAACTACCTTTAGTCAGCAAAACGATAGATCTTTATTTTGTAAATTAATTAGCTTTATAGCATTGGCGTGCATTGCTCGTAAATCTATTGTATGGCAATTACTTGATAGGATTTCAATTTTATATAGATTCAAAACTTACGGGTAAACGGATATTTACATTCGGTAAAATGTTTGGTTCTGGATGAAAGTTGTTATTTGTAGGGAATCGCATGGCATTTTATTACTTATATTTAAATTGATAATGTCAATAGGTTTTGTTCATTTAGTTTGAATGTCACTATGGTTAATAAATTTTTCCGAACATGCTAATATTATTTGTTCCAATTTTCAGAACTGAGCTTGTAATTTATTTTCATAATTCTACGCGGTTAGTAAATATTGAGGTAGTTGAATGCCTGATAAAATTCCAAGCTTTAACAATATAGGAATACACCGGTTGCGGTGTAAATATTTGTCGGTTATTTAAGCGGAAATTGAAGCTTACCTCATCGTAAAAATAGTATTAAATTTCGCATAAGGTATATTAACATACTTTTGTTTTGTTATATAGAGTTTGATTAATTATTGTTTGTAAAAGAACTTGATCAATTTCTTGCATTAAAAATAAAGAGAAGATTGTTTGTTAAGTCATTTTAAATGCTTGTAGAAAAAACTCTTCTAATGCGTAGAGAATTTTTCAAAAGGAGCGAACAACTTCACCAAATTGTATTTCAGCAAGAAAACTTTCATCTCCTACCAGAAATCATTGAAATCAAGCAGATTAGAAAAGAAAATTCTTGAAGCCTAAAGTAATGGCAGAAGAACGTTATATGTCATAGAGGTTGCTAAGGAGGATTTTGAAAGTGGACACAGGGCTAAACGATTCAAGATTCAATGACATGTTCTCTTGGAAAAAGTTTAGAGAGAATGCATGGTTCCGCAGACAGCCATCATTTGTTTGGAGAATTTTTTCACTGAGTTTTGAGGTCAAATACAATAACGATAGGGTTTACGACATTTAACGAGGGAACATTCGCAAAGGTGTCCGAACACATTTCAAGCTACATACACTACCTGGTTTAAATTAGATTCTTCTGTGTTCATTGAAGGAGTGAAAGAGTTTATCATTAAATATTGAATGTTGCCTTTGTCGTCCATGTTTGAAAGTTATTGTTTTAAGGAAATACGAATCTCCCTCTTACTGTACAAAGGAATAATTTGACGCAGAACTGATAGAAAAAATATTTTCGTGGATTTTTTGATAAGTAAATTTGGCCTCCATCAAAACCAGGAATTAACCCAATGGAGGTTGCAATAGGGCTCATTTTGGAATGATGTTTCACGTATATCTCATACACGTGTGTCCGACCTGAAATATTTTATAAATTTGTGGTACACTTTGAACAAAGATGTGGCAAAAAAGTCATGAACTTTAGTTCAGATGAGATTAGCGGTTATGAAGAAAGAAAATTATGGTTATATTGAATTTAAAATACATGTATAATATTGCAAAGTGCTGCTACCTGTAGACATTCATTAGCGAAAACTTAATACAATTTATTTAATGATAAAATGAATAAAAGATAAATGCATACGCCCCTCTCTGTAGAATGAGGCAGTAATCAAGAAATATTTATTTTCCATTACAAATTTATTTTATTTAATAATTGGAAATTAGTTTGGTATACTAGTAATATTCAACAAGTAGAATTATTTTATCGTCAATACATAGCATGCTGTATTGATAATTAACGAGCCTTGCATTATTTACATTATTCAGACTGTTATCTTCATCTTCATTGCCATATTCACAGCGTTTCGGCCGTTGTACGCTCCAGTATTCTTCAGGTGACTGAAATTTCGAAACTAACCATTTATTTCGTCGACCGTTGTAGAGTGTTCTAGTTTCATGTGCCATGCCTCTTCCGGATGCTTCAGTTATGTCCTAACTCGGCTCTCCAGCTTATGATTCACCACTGCTGTGACCTGGCATTGAACTCCCAACTCTTTGGGTTTAAATCACTTTATCTAACCAGCATCTTTTATCTATTTGGCTGTGTGTCGTTGAGAAAAATTTATCCCGGTGGGCGAAATAAAGGGCTCGGTTCGAAATTCCAGTCACCTGAAGAACGCCGGAGCGCACAAGGGCCGGAATGTTGTGAATATGGCAATGAAGAAGAGCATAACTGTCCGAATAATGTAAATAATGCAAGTAATTGTAATACATCATCTCAGAGATATAGACAGAAATTAAAGAACTGTTTGAAAAAAAAAATCAATACTAGAGATGCACACACACACACACACACACACACACACATATATATATATATATATATATATATATATATATATATATATATAAAATATGGGGTGTGGATGATTTCAAACTTTATTATAGTGTTTACGCTTATTTCAAATAGGCGCCATATTTTTATTTATTAAACTGTATATATTACGTTCGATCGGCCAGCGCATTCAAGAAAACTTGTATATTGTGTAGGACAAAAGATCTAGTAACAAATTCTGCCTAAATGGTCGTTTTGGTCAATGCAGTATAAAATTAGCGATTGCTATTTGTCTTGCCTAATGCAAATCTCCATAACCTTAATTAAATCAAGACAGCATTTTCCCTGTCTATATTTTCACCAATTTTTTGACGCTTACTTTTTTATTTATTTATTATGTTTTTTTTTTTTTTTTTTTGGTGGGGGGTCATTTCAGAGTAGGGAGCGCCTGATTTAGCAACTCAGGGAGTAACATCAATAAACTGTTAAGCTAGGTACCTCCACGAAATCGCTAAAAAAAAAGAGCATAGCTTGATGAAAAAGACGCCAACCTTGCCGAAAACAAAATTTTATTGTCTAAATGCTTATGTTATTATTAAGAGGAAAGACCAAAGTTTTTTTTTAATTATTTTAAAAAAAAATTTCCTTCTTTTTAGAACATTCTAAATTTTGATTAAAAAAACCTTTTTTCTATTTGTATCAGCGGAACTAGTAAATAACATAGACAATTTTTAGCACGTTTTTTTTGGTATGACACACATTAATTTGAAAAATCGTGCAAAAATAGAAATAATTATCGGATGTTAAAGAAACTTTCAGGGACTATTCACAAATGATCGAAATTATTATAAATATGTGTTTTTTTATGAAAGTCATGGTAGAAATATTTTTTAAAGATATTTATTACCCCCCAATAACTAATTTTATGAAAATGCTAGAAATTCTATCGCATCGGTTTTAGTGATTACAATAATTAAAAGCACAGGGCTTTGAGGAATGCAAATCATTTTTTTTTTTTGTTTTTAATTGGATACGCAGTACCTGAAAATCAGCTCTGAATTGTAACATACAAAACTCAATAAAACAAAGATATTATTTAATTTCAAATGCTTTTATTTGCTTTTAGTTGTTTTTATGAATATGGACAATATTTTCTGAAAGCAAAAAAAAATTTTCGATGAAAAATGAATTTTTAATACAATTATTTGTTATTTCATTAATTATAATACATTTTACATTTAAGTTGTTAAAATATTAAGTCTCTTCTTTTTTCATGTGCTTCTCATTTAACGTATTTTAATAGTTGAATATACTTGTTTGTTAGGCCATGCATATTTTGGTATTCTATCACTTCGTAAATGGCGGAGATTCTTCAGGGATAGATGTTATTAACCGATATTGAACAGTCTTTTCTACATTGTTCCAAAAAAGATAAATTATGTGTTCACAAATTTTTACCTTATTTTCTGTTGTGTGATTCAATGCATTTTATCAGAAAACTACAGGGTCAAAAGCAATAAGCTCTCAAAATGTTTACCGTCTTCCTAATTCGTAAACTCCTAAGTGTATTGGAAGACTTGTGTTTTTTTTTTTTTTGTTTTTTTCACGCCCTGGATTTATAGGTGCATCGTTTGGGGAAAGAGAAACGACTTCACTATAATCACTATAATATGGAAGGTTGCAAAAAGCTGATGTAATCGCGCATAACTTAATTGAATTCGTTTTTTTTTTTTTATATCTTTACCAATAAATCAGCTTTTTCAGTTTTCTCGTTTGTTTCTCACGAGATATATATACGTCTGTGTGGCACTTGACAATAGATACATTTTGTTGTATATGTGGTTGGAGATCAACAAGATTTTTCTTCTATGGATTAAGGTTCTAGATGTATTAATTTATAACCTATCTCAAGTTACTTTCACCCACATTAGAAATTTTGAAGCAGTATAACTATTTTCGATAAGTTTCGATTTTTGCGATGTCCTGAATTTTATTTTGCGAGTATTCTTATTTTTTTTAATTCGAATTCTTGATTATAATTTCGCTATTATCTTTGGTGTTCGAAATTTTTCTCTCAGATTTTTAGATATTGTCAAGAGGGTACTAACTGTATTTTTGTTTATTTGGCGTTCGCGATTACTGGCAGCTCTATAATAGTGATTTAAATAAGAATATATCTTTTATCACTACACTCAAATTTACGTGTTAACCTCTGCTGATAAAGCAAATTCTTTTGCTAGTAAATTCGCTCCAAAATCAACTCTTGACGTATATGATATATATTTGCCTGGTTGTCAAATTCGCACTGTTTCTGCTAAATCATATACATGTAAACTCTTCCCTGGCTTCTGCTATACTGTCAAAACCGGATCCTCACAAAGCATGTGGACCAGATGTTATCCATATAATTGTCCTTAAGAAATGTGTTCCTGTCCACTCTAAAAAAAAAATGATAAATACTTGGCTGCTTCTTGCGCTTCTGCTCGTAAATTACCTTCTGTAGTTTCAGTTTAACAATTCGTGGCAACCGCCTGATCTTTCTATCGGCCCACTAGCCTTCTTTCTCTTTTTGGCTAAGTACAAAAAGCTCTAATCAGCTCTGAATTGTATAAGCGTCTCAACTCTAATTGTCTTTCAGATAAGTAACATGAATTGATCATTTTATTTCATTTTTTTTATGTATAATTATTTTTGATGAAAGTGTCTACCATGCTTTACGAAAAGGAAGATAGGGCTGATTTTTTGGACATCTCTAAGACATTGGGCAGGGTTCGGAATACCGGTTTTCTTCATGTTATGGAATTTCCGGAGAAGTTTCTTGACTGATTCGCCCTTATTAAATCACGAAATGAAAGCTGTCCTGAACGACCTATCATCTCGATCTTATTTTGAATTACATGGTTCTATCCTTGGGCCTACGTTTTTCCTAGTTTTCATCAAGGACCTTCCTGATGGCTTCATCTCGCAACACTGTATCTCTGCTGATTACAGATTTACCTCTGTCTTCACAATAAGTCCTATCGGCTTGATATGTTCAAATTTGCAGCTGATCTAAAAACTGATATACCATCTGCCGTTAACTGGGGAAGAGAATAGCGTTAATTTTACAACCTCCAAAAGAAAAATACACTATCAATTATGAGATACAACTTTTTGCCTTTAACATTATGGCTGATGCTAACCTCCAGCAGAGTGATTTTTTGTGTCTTCTCGGATTAATGTTATCTGCTGATATGAAGTTGCTATGAAATCTGGTTCGCTATATCGCACTAGACATATTTTATCTCCAGAATCTTTCATATCTATTTAGAAGTTTGCTATTTGTATGTGTTTTGAATGTTGCTAACAGGTGTGGTCGGGTACTCCTGCTAAATATGTTAGACTGTTGATAAAATATAAAGTATCCTCAACGCTTTTGGTCGAATTTGGCATCTCTGCATCAGACACTTCCCTACAGTCGTAATGTAGCTTCCCTGTGCCATGATTTTACGGCTTCAAGCACAGTACTAGTTCGGCAACAAGATCACATTACTTCACTGCTGAACTGGCTAAATTAACAGTAACTGCTATGCCATCAGTTTCGCGCACTTCTGTGTTGTGAAACCCTCATCCGGCTTCCAGCCAACTTTTCCCCGAGTCTTGCATGCATGCCCGAGTCTTGCATGCATGCCCGAGTCTTGCATGCATGCCCGAGTCTTGCATGCATGCCCGAGTCTTGCATGCATGCCCGAGTCTTGCATGTATGCCATATATTAAAATTTAGATAATGATACTAGAGAAGCTGCACCCTATGCAAATCGATAAAGAGACTGACGTATAGAGTAAATGACAATTCAGTGGCCAAAGAGAATATAATCATAGCGGCACGTCAGCTGATGGAGGATGATAAAGCCAAACAGGGTGAGGCTCTCATTGCAGCTCACAGACTAACCATTATTTCAGAAACTGAATGCCTCAACGTGTCAGATCTGTAGCAGTATTTTTCTACCATTTCTTCTTTTTTACTGGAACATTTGTATACCTTGGTCATCAGAATAAATAGATGAAGTGTTTCCTGTTTAAAAATCCTCTGGAGAGTCACTATATATACAGTTCTCGGTTTGCACGAGGTCCCACTATGATGCTGGCATGAATGTAATCACTTATACACTGATAAGAGGTATCTACGACGTGATTGTACATGCTGAATTGCTTGAACAGAAAAGGAAATAGTCTGTTAATGGTTAGATTCCAGATATTGAGAGGTTGGTATGTCTTACGTGCTGCTATTAAATCCGTTGTAATTAAAAGACAAAATACATGACTGTAAAAGTCGCTTCGAAATTAAATTCGATGTGGCGTTGATTTTTTTTTCTTCATTGATATTAAGATTTGTGTCCACTGATATGGCTAAACCTGTACCAATCTAATTTGAGTTTATAACGGCAGACTAATGCCTCTCTTTGTTTTTTGTGCACCGAATTTTTGTATCATTTATTTCTCTTATAGTGTTTTTGAAGAGTTACCGTTGTTTTATTTTTCTTGTTTAATATTTACATTGCTCGGGCTATAATCCTCATCTTTGTTGCCATATTTATAACAATGTTTCGGCCGTTGTACGCTCCGTCATTCATCGGGTGGTTGGAATGTCGAAAAGAACACTTTAATTCGCTCGCTGGGGTAGACTGTTCTAGTTCCACGTGCCATATCTAATCGATGTCAGTTATCGGTTATCTCCTGTTAATTCACCTCTCCAACTTCTCTATCGGCTTAACCAGGTATTGAACTCGCACTCTTTCGGTCCTGTCACTGGATCTAACTAACGAATTTATCCATTGTGCCATGTGCCCTTGAGGAAGATGGCCGGAGCGTACAACGGCTGAAACGTTGTGATAAATATGGCAATAGAGATAAGGATGATAGTCCGTACAATGTAAATAGTGTACTTAATACCTAATCTCAGAAATAGACAGATGCAGGTTGTTTTATGTTGATTTGTTTGTATAATGTGGGTATTATAGTAAATATTGAGAATTTGACATGGTATATTATGCTTGTATGGCATAATATGAACATACGGTAAGAAGAGTGTATAACTGTTTTATTAAGGCTGAGTAGCTAAGCGATCCCAAAATAAAGAACCGGCACACATTCACAAAATCCACAAAATAATTTCTATTAAATACGTAAATTAATATAACACATTAGATGGTTGTGGTGTGTGTGTATTTTTATATATAATATATATATGTGTGTGTGTGTGTGTTCTTACCGAACACACAGGAGTAATACCTGAGGTGATTGTTAATGTGCATATTCCAGACCTTTTTATTGTATTATCCTTAAATTTGTTTATATCTAGGAATCTAACTTAATCTGTTTATCGCTGTCTATTCCTGTAGCTCTTTGAGGCTATATGCTGATGTTTTCTACTTATATTACTGGAGATTCTGCTGTCTCAGCATGTTCATACATTTTCTTACTTGTGTTGGTAAGTACCATTCGATAGACTCACACATGTATATATGCTTAGACTGAAGAAAATACACAATGACTTTCTAACCTCGAAGATCTGTATAATAACACTGAACATAAAATAATATAAATAATAATATGGCAACTGCTCTGATGAGCTTTTTCCCATGTGCATAAAGGAAGGAATTACATGAATTAAAGCTTGCTACTAGATTGGCATCAAGGTCCCATCCTTTTTCAGCTGAAATAGTTAAATGCAATCGCCAATTCTACTCCAACAGTTTTTATCGCAATTTCCACCTGGAGAACAACCTAGAATTTAATTACTTCCCTGATAAATACAATCATCAAAAATTTAAATGCCCTGTCAATCGACATTGTCTTTTCAATCCTCTCAATACTCAGTATTTTCTCTCATTTTTACTCTCTGTAACCCATACACTATTGACATTTTCTCCTTGCTTCAAATGACATTACTTTTCTATGAACATTAATTCCACAATTTTTTTAGAAATCTAATTTCAGTTATTCGTACTAACTTTAAAGTATTACAAAATGTGGAGTATAATATACTATAGAGCTTACAAACGCAGAACATGAAACACATTTTTGCTTTTTCCTGTTGAACAATAACGTAGATTATTCTTCCACTAATTTTACATAATATTGATCTTATGTTATTTTTTCGATATCCCTTGTCATTCCTTTCCGCAACAGGAATAGATAATATTCTAAAGATGCTACAAATCAGCATTCTATTGAAAACGAATAGATCAAAGCAATACACAACTGCTTTGATATTTCTGACACTTAAATCCATTCGATGTCCTCTTGTGATTTCTCTATTTTTTTTTCTTTATATATAAGTTACCGGCGCCCTACACTTTCGATCTGACGCAGCTGCTATTATTAATTTGCTTCAATGTTTTAAAGGTAGTTTTTATGCGAATACCTGATTACCATTCGCTTACACGGATACCGAAACATTTTCTTTGGTTTCAAAGATTATATTGATTGAATCATCAGTATAATGTCTACAGGTCGGCTTCGGTGCAATTTAATCCTTAATATATTAGAGATCATTTAAAAAAGTTTTTCACGCTAAACTCCCAAGTAAATCCACACGGAAATAATGTTTTAGCGACACGATGCATGACTGGAAACTCAGTATTTCCTTTTAGATCTAAATTTAAACTTGATAATTTGTTATAATCAGTGTCATTTTATTAATCATTATCTTAGTGAAGTCTTCCAAAATATTTTCCCAGATCAATTTATTCATACTATTAAGAATACACTGTAATTACGATAGTACCAGTATTCGTATAACTTGTCAATACCGTAACTTTGAGACCATTGCATATTTCAGATTTCATTCTAATTAAACTATAATACTTGAATGCCTTAATTTTAAATATTATTTTAAATATCAACTTGTAATTCAGATTATATTCTATTTATGATCTAGGAGGGGAATAATTCACAGATATAATGTAGGAGCAGGCAATTAATGACCAGGTTTTTTGTGATTAATTAGTTGTACGAGGTTGAGCTGAAAGCCTTTCATTGACCAAATATCACATGAATTTTTCATAACCTTTTTTTCATGCTACGTTTGCCGTATACTTTCGTCAAAACACAAAATTAAATATTAATGATAACTTCGCTTACATGATGCTGAGCCGATTTTGCATGGCAAAACCTCTGCTTTCTGTTGTGTATCAGGCCAGCTACTTTAACACGCAACACGTTGTTGGTCTGGTTTTCGTGTTTAGTCACCCGTTTTAAGTTGCAGCTCGAAGACAATATTGATTTTGGAATTCAATGTCGCCGTTCTTCTTGTGATTCTAAATAAAACTAGAGTCCTGTCTGTGCTATCAAACATTGGCTTGATGTGATAGATGTAATCATACCTTTCCGAGTATATTTGTGTGAAAGCGAACGCAACAGCTTGTGATGGAATTTGAAATTATCACGCTAATATCACTTCGCTCGCCTACGTGGATGTGCGGGTGGTGTAATGTTTATCAACTCGGACGCTCATACTTCACATCAGAAAGCGTTGATATTTCTAGGGTACATGATGAGGAAAGAAGGCCTGGGAAATGATACTCAAAGGAGAGATTGAAGGAAAGTGGAACAGTGAAAAACATCATAACAGAATGAGCTTGTGGAAATAGATTGGAGAAGATGGATTAGGAGAGATGGAAAAAAGGCAACATTTATTAAACGCTTCAAACGACAGGGTTCTACACAGAACCATCATCGCTAACGTCCTGAAGGCACACGACATATTGTAGTTGCAATTCTCGTCAAGCTTTTTATATTCACTTTTGCATAAATACCCTTTGTAACGTTATTAATTACCCACTCCTTACTAACTATAGTTTAAATAGGAAAACGGATCTGGTAAAAAGACAAGTCGTAATTGAAAAAAAATCAGTCTTAATTGAAAAAAAAAAATTGGGCGATATTCAATCCAAAATAAAATTCTGACAATACAGTTTTTCACTATTAATTAATCCATAAAGTCGTAAAAAAGTCACTTCGCCACCTACGATATGCGCACCTGCACTGATAGTTGGTGCATTCCAGTTTATAAAAAAAATGGACTAACGACAATATAATTTATTTTATTTTTTGGTGTGTGATGTTCAAAGTAATACTATATACTACATGAAGACATACAACTATTCGTAATACAGAATTAATTTAGACTTACAAAATTCGTATAGAGACTGTTTTCTTAACTTTCTAATAAATCTCACTAAAGTATTCACATACAAACTCCTGCACAGTTATATTAATGTTATTTTTTCGATTTTTAATTCCAGTTAGTTTATAAAGTTTTTCAAGATTTTTTTTGTTTTTGTTTTATTAACTGTAAAAAATAGTTAATGGCGTCACTTAGACTTTTGACTGCTTGGAATTGAGATTTTTCTTTAAGCATCTCCTAGATTCGTTGCCAGCTAAGATGAGTGGATTCTACTCTGTTATTTAACTCATAGTCGGCGGGAGAAGAAAAACAGAACGAGAACTGATTTTCCATTGGGCATCGTTACAAGAGTTAATAAAACCGACTAATTTGGAATTTTATCACCCTGCGTTGGATTCACATTCTATGCCAATATCCGCTACCCTACATGCATATATATATATATATATATATATATATATATATATATATATATATATATATAAAATGTGTGTGTGTGCATGATCTTACGCATCAGTTGTCTATATACACTCTTGATCCCTGTTGTCCGTACTTTTTGGTATACGGCTTCCAAGAATTTTGATGTGAGAGCCAGTCTTGTTTAAAGTTATAACTATTGTGGCGAGTTTGTCTGTATCGGATACAATCCGATTGTCAGCGAGCCGAACCAAAATATTGGTAAGTAAAATCCAGTCAGTACCTTAATCCATTCAAAATGTGTAAACATTTTAAATTGCTTATCCTTGAATTTTTCTTCTGTCTGGGAATTATAATTATAAGAAATGCGGTAGCTTCACGGCTATTGTTATACAAAGAGCTTCAATTATCTCTTCAAATCAATGCAAAGTTTAGATTATAAATTGTCTTCCCATTTCATCAGTTTTATAACCTGTAAATATTATACACTGTCTTTAATGATATATCTATACATAAATTTTGTTTTCTTTTATTTTTCAGGTAAGAACAGTTTTCCCAAGATGATGGTCATACAGAATTTTATTTTATTTTCTAATGGATAAACTTGCGGCAAGTCTGAGCTAAAACTGCGTTATTAAAAAAAAAAAAAAAAAGGTAATATTTTATCTTCGGTAAAAAACACGATGGCATTCCTTTTCTTTTTGAATTTTTTTTCTGCTAGTCTTCATGGAGTCCTCCCGACATTAAAGACAAAAAACAAAAAAAACAAAACCTGGACTCATATCCCGTCATATTCAAATAGATAGAAGACTTTGAAATAACAAATACACACTGCCAATATATCTCTTTAGTGTGTGCACACACACAGTTCAATAGCATGACATATTAAGACATTATATTAGGTACCTCGATGAGATCGCTAAAAAAGAGTATAGCATGATGAAAAAGACGCCAAAACTTGACGAAAACAAAATTTTATCGTCTAAATATTCATATTATTATTAAGAGGAAAGATCAAAGTATTTTGGGGGTATTTTTTTACATTTTTTTTTTTTTTTCATTCCGATCACGTCTGAAATCTTCGTTAATTTTTTTCTTTTTGAGTCAGCAAAATTGAAAGATAATCATCATCTTTTTTTTTTTCCTTTTTGTAAAAAAAAAATATCTTTGAAGTTCTTTCAAAAATCAATTATCATTTTTTAAGAAACTTATTTTAAGTAAATCAGAAATTATAATGTTTACTTAAAATATTTTGAACCAAGGTTAACTAAGCTTCTGCGCCGAAAAGGTGTAATTTGAAAATAAATCAAAGCAGGTCATAAACTTTCGCGTCACTTGACAGGTGTTGAATGACGTATTGACGCATTACGTGATCATAATTTGTGTTACGGAAGGCGAAAAATGAAGTTATTTAGATTTAAGTGATCAAATTATTTACCTCGTTATTTTTAAGGAAAACTTTCAGTGCTCTAGTTTTTTTTGTGCTTGGCTTCCACCTTTACGTTTACGATGCTTTATGGAAAATATATTATAAAGAAATTAAAATAAGGCTTTTAAGAGTGAGATTAAATTTCATATTTCATAAAGATATCTAATTAATTTATAGGTACATTTCTTATGAAATTTTATCAGAAGTGTACATAAAATACTATAAATTTATGTACATTTATTACATTTAACTGTGTTATTTGTATTTCCATTCATTTTATTATTTTGATATTTCATTTATGGAAATGTCATAACTGAGATTAGTATAAAAATAAGATCATAAATTTCATAAGATGATACTGATACTTGTAGGTACCCTTCTCAGTTGAAATTGAAAAATCAAATTAACATCTCCACACGTGTTTCCCAAAAGTAAAGGGCTTAATAGCAGAGAACAATGCTTAACTCTAATAAGGCAACTTAATTGTATTCTGGTTGGTCTTCCGTACTTTATAATTACCGCTCGATTATAAAAAACAAAATTACATTTCTTAATTATTGCGGATCTTCTGATTAGTCAAAATGATACAATTTACAATGAAAAAAAAAAAAATCTATCTCATAAGGACATTTAGGAAACCTAATGAGTCTTTTAACTAATTTTATATTATTTTAACAACTTATATGTAAAAAATCTATTATAAATAAATTAATAACAAATAATTGTATTAAAAATTAATTTTTCATCGAAATTTTGTTTTGCTTTCAGAAAATATTTTCCATATTCATAAAAACTACTAAAAGTAAATAAAAACATTTAAAATTAAATAATATCTTTGTTTTATTGAGTTTTGCATGTTTCAAGTCAGAGCTTATTTTCAGGGAGGGGGTCGAATTAAAAACGATAAAAAAAACATGATTTGCATTCCTCAAAGCCTTGCGCTTTTAACTATTTTAATCACTAAACTAGACTCTATCTAATTTCTCCTTTTTTCATAAAATTAGTTATGGAGGGGGTAATAAATATAACAAATTTTCTACCATGACTTTAATAAAAAAACATATTTCTAATAACTTCGATCAGCTGTCAATAGTTTCTGAAAGGTTTCTGAAAGTTTCATCATTTCAATTATTTTTATTTTTGCAAGATTTTCCAAATTAATGTGTTATACAAAAAAAAAATGATAAAAATTGTATGTTATTTTACTAGTTCCGATGATACAAAGAGAAAGTTTTTTTTTTGTTTTTCTTTTTCTTTTCAAATCAAATTTATAATGTTCTAAAAAAAATTTTTTAAAAATAATTAAAAAAAAAACAAAAAAACTTTGGTCTTTCCTCTTATTTTTTCCTATTTGAAACAAGCAAAACGCATTGTTATACATAAGCATTTAGATGTAAAATTGTTTTCGTCATGTTTGGCGTCTTTTTCATCATGCTAGGCTTTATTTTCTTTTTTTTTTTTGTTAGCGATCACATGGAGGTACCTAATTATATATACAAGTAATGAAAACTAACAACATCTAAGTTCCATATTATGATGTATTTTTCTTTTCTTTTTTTTCTATTAGCATTTAATTTTGTCGAATCGTTTTGCATAATTCCGAATGAATAAACAAAATATTTTATACTTTTTATATATATATATATATATATACACACACACTTGGTTTACTGAAATTATTTCAGCTTCATATCATTGTTACGATCGATGTTTCAACGACCAAACTACAAAATAGTAATTTTGGAGAAAGAAAATCTTAATAAAAACTTTCAGTATATAATTTACCCTTTATTTACAAAAGAATAGCGAGCCATGAATGGAATATAACCAAAATTTAGCGCTAAATCTTAATATTCGCATTTTCTTTCAAATTTTATCATGCCTATTAAAATACAGCGTCTATTCATAAACTGAATATGAAAAGCTCGAACTCGCGGCCAAACACAGCGAATCGGATATGGCGAACGTCTTGAATGTGTCCGGGTAAATATAAAGAACCGTAGACCTGCCCGGACACGACTGACATAAGCACCGTGATACACTAACCATACCCGTCATAAGGAATGGTTCTAGAATTCTCGCGCAATGTGATCCGGAAAACGCCATCACGCGTTTTTTCTTCCAATCCACATTCAAAGCCTACTTTGACGGGCTACACATAGTGCTCAAGTTGGACCCTTCGACTTGCTGTAATTGTTAGCAAGCTTGTTTTGCTAGATATTTTACCATTGAGTAGTGTGTTCAATCCTCACTCTTTCTTCCAAAATTTCGACATTGTGTCGCACCTAAGCTACGTTTAGAAAGCCACCACTGTGGTCAAGTTCTAAATCGTGGGTGTGGTCGCCCGTATTAGAGCAGGAATCTTCTCTCTCCTACATAACCACCAGTGAATAGTCTATTATTATAACGATCATGTGATTTTCATATATACGTTCCATTTCAGATTTCATTTAAATCCTGTGTACGAATCTGTCTTGGATGTCATTGGAGGGATAAAAGCACCAATATTTCGTTCAAAGCCGCCATGTCGGGCATAAGGGACAAGAAGAAGCATAACCACGTTATTTAATCTTGTAGGCGCATTGAATTTATCTTCGACGCTGAGAGCAGTTTAGTGAATGTTTCTGTTTTTTGTTAATGCTGTTTAGAATATTTTAAATATGCAATTATGTTAGCCATCTTGAGTTCGTAATTTGTTCGCAATCATCTGGGGCCTCCTATCGCTTAATAATTCTGTTGCGTGCCAGAGATGGCATCGTGTAGTCAGTCGGCTATATTTTAAGCCTAGGACTGCCATATAGACGGAATGAACTACGTACAAATTTCTTGTTAACTATTCTAATGTTATTCCAGAGAGAACTTTATTATTATTAGTAGTAGTATTATTAGTAGTATTATTAGTAGTATTAGTATTATTAGTAGTATTAGTATTATTAGTAGTATTAGTATTATTAGTAGTATTAGTATTAGTAGTAGTATTAGTATTAGTATTAGTAGTATTAGTATTAGTAGTAGTAGTATTATTATTATTATTAGTAGTAGTAGTATTATTGGTAATAAAATTCTCTTAGATCGTCAGAGAAGACTTATCTCAACAGGTCTGCTAGCGAATTGCCATCATTACGTGCTGGCTCGTTTCAATCTGCAGAAGGCAAGTGCATCGAGGAATCTCTGAGAAGAAAGCTGTCTTCATCCTTCTATTTTTATGTTATTTATTTTGTGTGCGCGTTTTCGGTTTTGTATTAAAATTTTAACAATGATAATCCATCACTGTCACAATTACACGGAGTTCAACACACTCCGCTCAGATCGGGTCGTCAAAGTTCTGATAACTACGGTAGGGTTGACTATTTTTGGCTAGCCTCAGCGTCAGATGTACTGCTGGAATAAAAGAACACGAAAAATTGAATCGGACATTTGAGTTAGTTCCAGCGGAGAAGGTCTCTGCTCGTTTAGCACTAATACTGTTACAAAAATAATGAATCCTTCTTTTCCTGTCCAGTTATAGTTTAAACAGGAGGGCAGAGTGGAATCGTTTTTCTTTGGCTAACGGAGAACATAATTCAGAATTGTGGAGAAAGAAATAAGAGACCTACAATATTTTTTTTTCAAAACAACCATGTCAATTATTGTATATTAAAAGAAAAATAGGAAGCCCCCGAAAATCTATGATCGCTTACTGCTTGAAGGAACGTGGCGTCAATCTTTCAGATATGTGTAGTTTTCTGCTAAAGTGTGATGATATGCATATATAAAATTAGTTTTTTTTTTTTTTGTAAATCAACAGAATATGGTTTTGTTTTTTGTATGTGGATGCGAGCGTCCGTAGGTTAAACAAAATTATTCCTTACGCAATGAGTTTGATATCGTTCAATATATTGGCGATATTTTTTCCTATTTGAAACAAGTAAAACGCATTTTTATACATAAGTTTTGCTAATACAAGAATTGAGAGCTACTCAATGTAGAGTGTCACTATTAAAATGATGAATAAAACCATTTGGTACTGAGAATAAGGAGGATATATAACAATTGGCATTGATATTGAAGAGGTTAAGATGTTGGTATTCAGAGAAGCTTCCACGCGGGTTTCTGTTCCTGAATGACTTTCTCCTTATATTTGGAATACGTGAGAAATGATGTGAGATTCGACTCGGGGGAAGTAGCATGGCGTGTGCTAGATGCAAATTTATTTTGAATACTTCCTACGTAGGACCTCTCTACCCAATTGAATATTGACTCAACCCATTCCTCCTAACAAATTCTCTTTATTTCCGTAATGTCAAGCAAAGTTTATTAAATATCAAATAACTCTATACAAAACTGATAATCTCAGCAGTAACCATAAAAAAGCAATCAATGCAGGAGTTTGAATTCAGCATGGTATCCGAAATGGCATCGGAAAACGCAATCTATGAATAGTTAAAAACCTGTCTACAATTGTGTGTATCACTTTGACAGGGCTTCGGGGGGAGCAAACAAACAATTCTTAAAACTCTTATTAGTTAATTCTAGAATTCACTCATAATGCTTCCAGTTTATATCATCTTTGACCGCTCGCTCTCAGGTCAGCGGATCTGCAATAAATCATGTATTCTATTTATATCTGCAACCTAAGAAAAAAGGAGATAGGCATTATCATTTAACTCTGCTTGCCAACGGATATACTGCGATGAATTTAATATCGGTGCAAGAATATATACAGGAAGTATATCTGGGACTAACAAAAAAGATGCTTTGATTTTAGTATGATTTTATTTAAATCTCTTTCTCATAATTAACAAGTATACGATATAAATTTTTAAGAATACTTTATCCATCAACATGTTAAATTTCAATAGACCACATTAAAAGATTTGCAAAATTTCATATTTAATCTTGTCGTTCACTACATCTCAGGAAATCTAGACATGGCTGCTTTACATCTAATCTTAACTCTGAACTAAAAGCCACGGAAGACTCTCTAACCCATGAATAATTGGCAATTTACAGACAAAGAAAAAACTCTTTAGAAAATAATTAAAATCTATAAAAATTATATGTATTCCTTTATTTATATTTCCTGTGTATTTATTTATATATTTCCTGTTCCAACTCTTGCGGCAAGTGATGTAAAAAAAAATTTTGTAAATTTACAAGTGCTTATTTCACTTCGATATTTTAGTAATCTATGCAAATAATTTATCTGCATTTATACAAAATTAGTTCTCTAGCAAAATGAAACGTTTATTTAATTAGTTCCTTTATTTCTACGTTTCGTAGATAGCCTTCTTAAAGATTTCCATGTGAGACACTTGGATACGTTTGTCTATTGAGTGTCTTGCACCAAATTAATCATGAAATTGGCTTTGTCGTCGCTCCCTTTGTCGTTAGGTTGCTAATCTTTACCTCCAGAGATATATATAATTTCTGTTATATTAAACACTCAAAACTTAACATTAACAAATATTGAGGTAAAAGCGATTTATATAATACCAGTACTTATCACTGAATGATAGATGCCATTGAACGTCTAAAATATATAAAGGGATGAAATTCAATAAACAGTGTATTGACCTCTATTTTAGTTGTGAATTCTTTATCTCTGCATTAGGAAATTTCAATACATTGTTGGAAGACTGTTTTCTAAAAGTTGCCCTCATTTTTTGACAGCAAGGGTACAATAGTAATCACCTAATTCCTGAGGGTGCACTAAATTTGCCTAAATTTGCATCTTCATTTTCATGAGAAACAAATTCCACAAAAAAAAAAAGATAAATTTTAAAATATCATGGGAACGAAATATTGAATGGATATTCGTGTAGCATAACCTTTATTAACGAAGGAATCTGAATCTAAGAGTCGTGTTTTTGTTCCAGTCAAGTATGTTACGTTCACTTGCCCCTTTGGGTAAGTAATGAATACATCTTTCCTACAAGCAGCCAAATAATATAACGTAATATACCAGTCTCTTTAGACTTGAGTGGAAACAATTCTAAAAGAAAGGGAACTCTTCATTTCAAACCGTAAAGAAGACAAGGAAAAACCACTGCATTATCTTTCCCAAGACAAGTTGGTAAATCAGATAAGGAATAAAAAAAAGACCAAGACGTGATTACTTACGTCCAGAAAGACATGACAATAGGGGGGGAAACTTAGTCTACGCTTCTCATTTCATCTTGCAGAGGAAAGAAAACAATTCTTTAGAGGATTTCAGAAAATAAATAGCATGATGGCAGATTTTTTTGCCAATCTCTGCGAAGTCATCTTAACAGAAAATTGGTATACAAGAACTTAAATAAATGTCGTCTTCTGTATACATTATCATTTTAGTAATACAATGATTTATCAGACAAAGATTAAAACAAGCTAAAATGAGCTTTAAAAAATCATAGTAATAAACAAAAGTAATCCGTCCGAATTGTTTCAAGTAAACGTTGCTATTGATACCGCAAGTACAATTACATCATTACTTAGAACAAGTATCTAAATCGAAAACGATAATTTATCTCGATATTTTCAAACCTTCTCCGATATATACGAACTTACCACTCGCATCACAGTCACCAGTGTTGAAACTTAATACTCAACATCTAAGCATGCACACATGTACTCTTTTTTTCCAGAAAGGTTTAAACGTCCATACATGTCAATGAATGAATTGTCACATAAATGCATTCGTTGAAGGAACTAACGTACATAAATTCATGCCAGATGCCATTTTTGTCGGGCAGCCGCTAAGCTATTGTCTGTAATGAAGAATGAATAACTTAAATGTTATTGGCATAATGTTACGCCCATTACTCTCATATAGACAACATCCGCCTCTGATGTCGTGGGACAATAAAAAGTAAATATTCACTTTGGTACACCTTGGTAATTTTAGGTAAATAAAAACTTGTATGCCCGATCAAATCCACGTAAAATAACTGAATAAATATAAAATTTTGTGTGAGGGTGCACGCGAAGATTGTATAAATTGTGACTTGATAGTTATAGGTCCATGTTTAATGGTGATAATTAATGTGCTTTTATTTTTTTTTAATTCCTTTAATTTAAATATAACTCTCTTATTATTCATTGGGAATCAGCTATGTTATATTAATGGAAAAATGATGAATTAATTTCTGTTTAGTCAAAAATTAAGCAAATTAAATAGAAGAACACTTCGAAGGTTGTAACCAAATTAGCATAAAACCAAAACCTCTCCAGAATTGCTCCAAAACGATATAGAATTAAATAAGCAATATACATTAATATTGTTCTTTTTAAACAGGAACATATAGAATTGTTCAACTTCTATATCCTGTCAGTCCTCCTATAGGACAATGAATGTTGGAAACTTTCTTCACAGATGGAAAGAAGTGTGGCGGCAACAGAGGTGTCTTTACAGAATGATGCTGAGAATAACATAAATACAGCATGTAAATAAGGAGAGTATTTTAAAGAAAATAGAAATGACATTTTAACTTAGAATTACTTAAAGTGCCATATATAGATATATATTGAGAACGAATTTGAAAATACAACATAGGATATAAAGAGTAAAATTGATTGGGTGGGGAGAGGAAACAACGAGTTACCGGCCTCATACGGACGCCATAGCTAAGAGTGATAGTAAAAAGACATACATGAGTTGAAGCTTTGAAAAGCGATAATCAGCTACGTTCTGATTATTTCATAATAAACCATTCAAAAATTTTAAATATATTAAAATCCAGTTGCGAGACATTCCCGAATACAATTTTAGGTAATATCTTCTCAAAGAAACTTCTGTATAATATATCAACAACACACACACACACACACACACATACGTGAGTTTGTGCAATGGCTGTATAATAGTATCCGAAACAAAAGTGATGTTTAAGAGACAGTGGAAAACTGTTTACGTTTCAAAGACTCGATTCTCTAGAGAAATCTTGCGTTCTCTTTGGCATCATCAGTTTGGCAAAGACCAAGGCACATTTGTGTTAGGAGAGTGCCGTGGAATCTCTGGAAATTTGGTATCAAAAATCACATTAATTATCCTAACTTATTACTCAGTTGAATTGAGCATGTATGCCCCTTGTTCTTTTTGGTTTTATGTATAGCTGTTCTAGATAGATTTTCTATTCTAGGATTATTTCTATAATTTTGTATTTTTTTTTTTTTAAGTCAAACTGATGATACCAAAGAAATTAGCTTTCACCGGCGAAATACGTCCTTGCTAGACAATATTCCACTTATCTTCACATATATATGTAAATGATTTTATTTTTAATTTCTTAACCCGACGTATTTCTGTCATTTGAAATAATATTTTTGTAGATACTCATATTTGAGTAGACGTTCCATTTATTCCCAGCAGTTATTTTATTTCGTGTATCGGCCTGAATATTCAAAAAATCTTATTAAAGGAAAAATGCACTCCCCAGTTTCTCCTTCAAAGTTGAACGCATGTTCGAATCCTGAGGGGAAAGTGCATTTTTCTTTAATACGATTTCTCGAATATTCATGCCGGTAGACGAAATAAAATACTGTCCAAAATAAACGGGACGTCTACTGAAATATGGGTATCCATTTTAAAATAATGTTTAAACTTGTATAACTTTTATTATATTCACAGCCGTGTTGCTAAATCCAGATGACATACATTTTCTGCAATGATCAGTCTCTCTTCAGTACATGAAGAATTATGGCTCATTACATAATCCTATTCTTTTTAACTCTAAACGATGTTTTTATTTCCCTCTGTCAACACATTAATCAGTGTATCCGGTGAGTGTCAAAATCTCCAAGCGTTTTTTTTCCTTATGCCTTCTATAAACTAAAGGACGCATAAGGAAATTATCTTTCTGATTCTAAGTCATAGTGACCAATCAGTTAGCATATTCTTAAAACGTCGTTATTGATTATATTCTCAGGCCATATTATTCTCATTTTTCTGCAGAACGAACTTTCTTTTACTTCGTCTTTCTACATCATCTGCGAGAAAGTTGTCCGGCATCCCCTCCCAAAAGTGGACTAACATCCCATAATATACAATTCATTCTTTGTTTCTAATGAAAATGTTCAGTTTATTTATAACTGTTTTCTATTTTGGAAGGAATCTTTCGGTGTCAGTGTTACATATGCCATCTTGTGTTAACACTAAGCAGATATTTAGATTTATGTACTTGCTTCATTGTTACTTCTGCAATTCACAGCTCGCATCTTGGGCGGTTCACGTTGCTGCTAACCATATATCTTCTTAATGTTTCACCACAAATAAGTATATAATGCCGCTATGATATGTCGCTAGGATATAGAGGAGGATACAGGGAGTGAAAGAGAATAAGATCCTAATGAGGAAAGGAAAATAAAGGAACAAGTTTCATGAAGACGGAAGATGGCGATTGAGGTTGTATTTAATATATTTTTTTTTTTTTTTAAGATTGCAGTTAGCAGGAAACCAAAAGGATTCCCAAAGTTGAGTGCAAGAAAAGAAACTCTCCATATGAGGTATCATGATTAATTGCGTTATTTACATTATTCGGACAGTTATTCTCATTGTTATATTCACCAGAGAATTTTGAACTGGACTCATTATTTCGTCCACCGGGTTCGATTGTTCTAGTTCCACGTGGCCTGCCTCTTCCAGATGTTTTAGATCAACGTCTTTATCCACCAGTTGAAACTAGGAGAGTTGAGTTAAAGGGAAATAACTGAGTCATCCATGAAGATTCATGGCAAGTGGAACATGACAATCTGTGCCTTTGGATGAAATAAAGAGTTCGAATCGAAATTCTAATCACCGGAATAACGCCGGCGTGTACAGTGCCCGAAACGCTGTGAATATACCAATGGATATGAGGATAACAGGCCGAATTCTGTAAATAATGCGAGAGAAGAATCTGTTAGAATAGAATTGGATGTTTCATTTACCTCGTTTACAATTAAAACTGTCGGACCTATCTGCCAATTAAGTAGCACGCATAAATTCTTCCATTCACGGCACTAGAGAAAAAAGCTCATCATAGCAGTTGCTCTGAAAATATTTTGCAGAAAAGACGTAGGGATGCCACATCAGGTCGATGAGAATGTGACTGAAGTCGAGATGCTAGCTCATGACCGATATCTTATCAGACCCTACTTTGGATTTGGTACAAGATCTTGAGATATGTAGGAGGAGCACCAGACCAAATATAGCAGCAATATTCAGTGTGTGGTCGAAAGATAGACTTATAAATGTGCAAGATGTTTTCTGACCAGAAAAAAAATCCTGGCACAACCCTGAGCCGAGTTTACTAGCAATAGACGTCTTACAATTAACGTTTAGTCCTTTATCACTCTTTTACTTACTACCTTCTTTAACTCCTGCAGCTTTTCTCTGTCTCTATCAAAAGCCTATCTGATTTCGTAATTAAACATTCTGTCAAGATAACATATCACTAACGAAATATTTTCTCAATAACGGGCGATAGAATATAGGACATAGAACAAGGGAATTCCTCCTTTTCGTAATGAACAGCAGTTTTCTGATCCGATGCGCAGTGTTCGCAGATAAAACATTTTCCACGCCGAATCGTTGCATGTTTAAATTTGACAATACTCAATAGTTGTTTATATAAGTCGTTTAACTCCTGTCTATAATATGAGTTTGAGGAGAGAAGTGTAAGTTATGAGTAAATTAATTAACAAGTTAACATTCTAAATCCTTCTTTTATGTCCGAGGACTGTGTTGGCGAACGTGACTAGCGTATTTGGGGAGAGATAAATTGAAATGAACGTCAAATCGCAGTACGACGCCTTTTAGACCGTAGCTAAATCTGGCGAATTTGACGATACTCTTGGGATCAGTACCTTCGTAATTTCATCAGCGCTTCATGCATAAATTTGTACTCTCGGCGTTCCATCTCCTGCAGCCATGACCAGAAGTTATCAAATTGGATCAACTCAATACTTAGGCGCTATGAAAATATTTAGTAAATTATCTCAGTTTGGTTCTGCACCATGTCTTTTTCTGTAAAAATGGATAGCAACATTCTGGTTAAAAAATGCCAGACTCGAAAATCCAGCTTGAGAAACGAATGTTTTTTTGTTTTTATTTTATCCATCGTTGGTTATAACATCGATCATTGAATAGGAATAAGAAAGTATTTATTAAGCTGATGTTAGTTTAGCTCTGTCTACGTTATCAGGGACCGAAAGTCGATGGCTTGGGCAGGTGGGATAATATTCCACTATATTATCTGCAAACCATCTTCAGTCTTCACCATAATGTTGCCACAAATGATTGTGCTAATAGGTCATTTTTGTCCGCGAAATGGAAAAAAAAAAGCGGTCGGAACTTAATTCAACATAAACGTTGTACAAAACATCAAAGTAAGTAAATAAAAAAAAATAAAAATAAAAAAATTCGAATTTTTTTTATTCCGTCCTGAGCGCGGAGAAAACATAGATATTATTCGAGAATAAAATCGTGAATCATTGATAAAGTTCAGTGAACCTTTTTCTTTTTTTCTTTTTTTTTTTTTCAAATATCAATGGAAATAATATAGTTGTCTTATCCATCCAAAAACGGGAAAATTTCGTTAGAAAACAATACTGAACTGCTGTGTACTGTCACTTCTCTTGTATCAATGAATGCTGGTAAATTTCCATAGAGATGAAGACGAGATTGACAGATGTGGCGTTATACAAGAGTGCTGCGAATATTGTGGATGTAACATGTGAGAAAGGAAATTTTATTAGAAGGAAAAAGACATTTATACTAACATAAGAAACTTAAATCTCTAGGACACTTAACAAGTCGATATAGTTAGGGAATTTCAACAATCACAGGACATATTGAAGACAAAAGAAACTGAAAAACATCAATTAGCTAATCTACTGAGCGTGTGGAAATGGATGGCAGCACAGCGTTTGAGAGAGTAAGGGAGAAAATGTTGCTTAGCGTTCCAAATGATAGGAAATTATGGAGAGCCGTCATCACCTATTTCTTGAATTTAGACTGCACATATATGATGGAAATCTTGCGACGTTTACGCATTGTGATCATTTTGCAATTAACAGGATAATCTACGGTGATTAAAACTTAGATTTCATAATTAAGAAACTGTTTTACATGACGTTATGCAATTAATATAAATCTGATCAATAGCTAATGACACTTATTTCATAAATAGCTCCAGATTCTTCTCCAAAACTGACTTCGAGAAAACGCTTCCCTGACAACTACAATCTTGGTCTCTTTAAATCAAGGTTCAACCGATAACTATCCTACACGTCCTCATAATCTTATTTCTTTCTTTCCTCAGTAACCTTCTACCTTGGGTGGCCCTTAGGCCTTGCATTGGTTAACTCAAATAAAATAAAAGAACATTTAGGAGAAATGTAAATCCTTCCTCGATACATGAACAGGCATTACTATACGAAAATCTAAATTTAAATTTCGAGGGGAAATAATTATTTTGTCGTTGGTTTCAAAAGTTATTTTCCTATGACGAATAAATAGAATCTGAAAAACGCTGCATTGAACAATTGTCTTGTTTGCAAGATGCATTGGTGCAGAAGACAGTTTCTGGGCAAATAAGACGACTGAATCTTTTGTTGAGCGACTGCGCTCGTTTTTATTTTGAAAATACTTCACAAGAAAGACTCGTGTAATTGATATGCTAAATTCTTCCGGATCGTAATTTTCAGAACTCTCGTTTTCCGACTACTTCTGGTTAACGGTTCCAATGATGGCAGTGGATTGAAACGTTTCTCTCAAATTTCATCGAATCAAAATTGGACCATTTTTAGTATGGAATAAAGAAAATTCACATAAGGCCAGATTAGCAATTTTAATGATGGAAATCCATTTATTTTATTATAGGCAATTCACAGCATATAAAATAGCTACTTTGAAATAATCTGACGTAAGAAAATAAAGCGTTTTTATCAGTGGCATAAAACTGAGATATAACTGGGGAAAACGATCGATGTAGACAGTGAGAATAAATATAAGACAGAGAACCATATATGTAAGTTGAACAAACAGGCCCAACCAGTGGAAATGAATGTAAAATAGACCATTGGAAACTATTAATAAATATTTTGACTACACAGAACAATTCCTTCCTAGACAATTAAACATAAAATTTTCTGGAATGTTTAGATACGGTGAGAGCACATCATCGAGGCCAGAAATACGGTAGTTTACAATAAAAAAAAAAAGAAAAATATACATAAAATACAGTTATATAATAGAATATACTTTTAAGTTATGCTATATTTATGGGTTAAAGCGTTCAACATCAGGGGTAGAGCGTATGTAACTATAAAAGTGGACATTGAAGTCAAGACTCAGCGGCGAAGGCCTGTCATTCTTATATGAAATCATCAGTCCATATGCCTTGTTCTTTCTCGAATGTTCTATATGCAGGTCATTGCTGCATTATGGGTAGTCTCTTGTATTGTTCTAACGGTTATTTTGGTGGGTGATTATATTTCGAATTATACCAAGTAGTATTCGGTGGAAGTAACTGTCGAGTTGTGTGCTTTTCTTTAGCAATTTATACTGTTAACTTTTTTCATTATTCTTGATTATTTTGTTTGTTGTTACGTTTATTTTTGTGCGTTCGTAGTTTGTTTATTATTTATATCTTGGTTTCGATTAACTTATTTTTATTTTCTTTCTATGTTGCCTTTTTTCATTTTTTTTTCCTTTTTTCGCGTCTTTTTATCACTTTATGTTCCCTCCTTTTTCTCTGTTTTGCCTCCTTTTTCTCTTTGTTTTGCCTCCTTTTTCTCTTTGTTTTGCCTCCTTTTTCTCTTTGCCTCCTTTTTCTCTTTGCCTCCTTTTTCTCTTTGCCTCCTTTTTCTCTGTTTTGCCTTTTTTTTTCTCTGTTTTGCCTCCTTTTTTTCGTTGTTTTGCCTCCTTTTTTTTCTTTATTTTCTCTATTTTTTTTTTTGCCTCTATTTTTTTTCATTATTTTGCCTCTATTTTTTTTCATTATTTTGCCTCTTTTTTTTCTTTATTTTGCCTCTTTTTTTTCTTTATTTTGCTCTTTTTTCTTTTTTTTCTTTGCTTTTTTTTCTTTGCTTTTTTTCTTTGTTTTTTTTTTTTGTTTTTTCTTTTTTTTTCTTGTTTTTTTTTTTTTTTCTTTTTTCCTTTTTTTTTTTTCTTTTGCTTTTTTTCTTTGCTTTTTTTTTGCTTTTTTCTTTTTTTTTTTTTTCTTTTTTTTCTTTCCTTTTTTTTATTCTTTTTCCTTTTTTCTCTATTCTTTTGTCTTTTTTCTTTTTTTTCTTTTTTTTTCTATTCTTTTTGTCTCTTTTTTCTCTATTCTTTTGTCTCTTTTTTTTCTCTATTCTTTTTGTCTCTTTTTTTTCTCTATTCTTTTTGTCTCTTTTTTTTCTTTATTCTTTTGTCTCTTTTTTTCTCTTATTTTTTTGTCTTTTTTTTCATATTTTTTTGTCTCTTTTTTTCTATCATTTTTTGTCTCTTTTTTTTTCTATTCTTTTTGTCTCTTTTTTTTTTCTATTCTTTTTTGTCCTTTTTTCTCTATTCTTTTTTTTCTTTTTTTTCTCTATTTTTTGTCTCTTTTTTTTTTCTATTTTTTTTTCTTTTTTTTTCTCTATTCTTTTTCTTTTTTTATTTTGTCCTTTTTCTTTTCTTTTTCTTTTTTATTCTTTTTTTTTTTTTTTTCTCTATTCTTTTTGTTTTTTTTCTATTTTTTGTCTCTTTTTTTTCTATTCTTTTGTCTCTTTTTTTTCTCTATTCTTTTTTGTCTTTTTTTCTCTATTCTTTTTTGTCTCTTTTTTTCTTATTCTTTTTTCTTTTTTTTTTTTTCTTTTTCTTTTATTCTTTTGTCTCTTTTTTTTTTTCTATTCTTTTTTTCTCTTTTTTTTTTCTATTCTTTTGTCTCTTTTTTTTTTTTCTATTCTTTTTTGTCTTTTTTTTTTATTCTTTTTTCTCTTTTTTTTCTTTCTTTTTGTCTCTTTTTTTTTCTCTATTCTTTTTGTCTCTTTTTTTTCTCTATTCTTTTTGTCTCTTTTTTTTTCTCTATTCTTTTTGTCTCTTTTTTTTTCTCTATTCTTTTTGTCTCTTTTTTTTTCTCTATTCTTTTTGTCTCTTTTTTTTTCTCTATTCTTTTTGTCTCTTTTTTTTTCTCTATTCTTTTTTTTTCTTTTTCTTTTGTCTCTTTTTTTTTCTCTATTCTTTTTTTTTCTTTTTTTTCTCTTTTTTTTTTTTTTTATTCTTTTTGTTCTTTTTTTTTTTTATTCTTTTTTTCTTTTTATTTTTTTCTCTATTCTTTTTTTTTAATTAATTAATGTTCTTTAATTAATGTAGTAATTATTAGTTTTCGTGTCTGCATTTCGAGATGAATTCTGATTTGTGCTAACGTTCTGATCCACTCTTGACAGTCTCGTCTTTGAGCACTTTAATTTACGTCTCGTGTTTTCTTTCTTTCCTTGTTCGGGATTTTTCTTTAAGTTTTGTTTGCATTTTATCTGTTGTCAACTTTAATTATACATTATTACCCTTTTTGGAAAATTAACATAAAAATAAGTATAATAGTGGCATGTATAAAACAGCATTATTGAAGAACAGTTGGATAGTAATGTTGACGTATCGAGTAGACTCGTTTTACTTAATTTCTTGCAAGAACCACAACTTACTGTGTGGATATTCTATGAGTGAAAGTGATTTTCGTCTCAAAGATAAAAAACACTTCGCTGGTATTTTCTTAAAAATGAAGCAATCACAGCAAGGACAGATATAATTACTGTAAACAGGAAGCAAATTAGTCTATGATTGAATTTTTCTATTCTAACAATACGCAACATAAAAGAAAGAAAACGAAAGTGCAGGACTATTACCGGCACTTTACAAGATAAGTGGGCAAAATTGTGGAGCATGATGTAGACTGTTGTATTTGTCCTTATTATGGCCTTTGGCAATGGCCCAAAGTTCTATACACGGTTGAAATAACTTGTACCCTGAGGAAGAATCGTTACAAAGCAAACAAGATTTACTGAGAATAACTAAAACACTAACTACAGTATTTGGATAACTCCCTCGTCCGTAGAATCTCGGTGTTATTCATCATTTTCTACTTCTAAAATATAGTGTTCTTTTTTGGACGGTAGATCGTAGCTCTCTATAACATCCTCTCCTCTGTAGCTTTTAGTAATATTTGTGTTCTTACTGTCCCTCACTTTACTGGACCCCTGTGAAATTACGCAAGATCGAAGCAGGTTGCTTGCTTTATTTCTCCTTTGCTTTTCTTTTGATATGTCCTATGAATTTCTAATTCTCTTTCCGCATGTCAGCCTGACAAGCCGACTGTCATTTTCTGACTATGAGTAAAGATACAGTTTCCATTTCCCATAAAACTTCCTCGTTGCTTACATGCTCTGTCCGTGTTGTTATCAGTATTATATTGAAGCATGGCTCTTGAAATCTGTGGGAATTATCACAACGATATCGGATGAGTGATATTCCATAGCATGTTACCAATCGTTTTCAAAACTTAGTACTTCTAATTATGCAGACCACGTTGTTTCGGAGCTTGATACGTGTCCTGAAAAAGATGCTGGGGAGTTGTTTTCACTCAAGTTACAGCGATAATGATATCTGACACGAAAATGAAAAAACCGAAAGTATAATAAAATATGACGACTTTGCTGGCAATCTCTTTAGTTACTAGAGATAAACCAAGACTGAATACATTTTTGGATTAACATTATAATTTTGATTTCAATACTCAAAAAATAATGACGTCAGACAATGATAAATCAGACGTAAAGACAGAAATAAAGTATGCGAGATGGTAACGATATAAGAATACAATGCCATTGTTAAATATTTTCACTATTTTCTGTGTAAAAAAAAAAAAATCTACAAGCAGACATGATATCTTCACTATTTTTGTTTTATACACTTAATTTTTTTTTTTTTTTTGAAAACCAGTCAATGGAAGATTATTTCTACCGTCTGGAAAAAGTAGTCTCCCACTGTTTAAAGAAAGACATTTTTTTTTTTTTTTTTTTTTTTTTTTTCAGGCAAGTTCTATGAAAATATAATAGATGTTGACAGGGAATGGTTCACTACAATTATTTCAAGAAATAGGACGCGGTCTGAACCTAATTAAGTGTATCAGGTGTGTAAATACAAGAAGCCAAGCTATAGAAGTGTCAAGCTCGTCAGCAGCATGATTTAATGCTTGACAATAAAGTTGTCATACATTTTTTCAGTTCATATTATAATCATCACGGACAAGAAAAAGTGAACTACATTATTACAGTTACTTTAAACTAGAAACTTTTACTTAACATCAACTAGTTTTTTTTTTTCATTAGCTTCATCTTTAGAAATGAAGTGCTGCTTATTTTTTAGGTAGTTGGTATCAGGTTTTGACTAACACACACACTCATTTATATTTATTATTTTTATACATATATAATCTCCAGTAATACCGCATTTGTATAAGTTTCGTTAAAGATTACAAAGCACTGCAATTAAGGTTTCTATTTATATTTTAGTGTGTTCGGTCAAGTAGTTTCTATTCTTGACACCGTGTTTAAAAACTGTCCAAAAGTTTTGCATATCCAGGTTTTTTCGGCTATTGATTTTAACCATTATCAAGGACGACATTTAATTTTTATTTTTAACTGAATGTATAATTTTTTTTTGTGTATTCAGTCAACAGAATTTTTTCTTGATAATGCCTCAAAGAATATCCGAAAGCAGTAATTTCCCTTTTATAAAAAAATCAATAAAAAACTGAGAAGCTACTGCGGTTAAGTTATTTTTTTTCTTGTGGTTTTATAATTTTCTCTCCATAAATTATGTAGCAATTGTCCAAATTTTGTCCTTATCCTATGACAGACCAACTCAGTGATATGAGGTGGAAATAGCGCTACAATAATTCCTATTCAGCCGATTATTTTCAGTAAGTTGGTGATCAGTTAAACGTAAAAATAAAATCATTCTGGTCAATGGCTAAATGTATAGCCGAAATCATTTGAGAAAGTTCTGCATAATTTACGCCCAGAAAAGAAAATTATAAGAAAAATTAAAAGAACTACAATCGCTAGGGTCAGTCGTTTTTTTTATTTTTTTTAATTTTGCCAAAAATTCAAATTCAGTTCGTCTTTGCAATTTTGCAGATAATCATTGAGATCTCGAGTAATGGTCAACGAGCCAATGTTCCTTGCAAGGAGTTTCGGAAAGAATATATTGGAGAAACATTAAGAAGTTTAAGCAAAGATCTATATGAACTCAAACGAGGCATTAAAAAAAAATCAATCAAAATCCTTTAGTTGTTCACCGTAATGAAACTGACCACGATTATGCTACATTATATGAGAGAAAATTATTCACTAAGACGAAAATATCTGGAAATTGCTTTAATCGCTATTTCAGCAACGGTAAATCTACGTCCATGTTCTTCAAGCGTTTCACAACGCTTGGCAGACGTTCAGTTAGCACAATCTGTGATATTTAAAATCAAAAGTGATGGAATGAAAAAGGATATAGATGAATATGGCTAGATTGTAAAACATTCTTTCAAAAATCTTGACACTGCCAGCATCTCTCGTTCATGCGCGTGTGTAGTCACAACAACGTCAACAAACCCATTACGATGAGGTACTAAAAGATGAAACCCAACACAAACTTTTTCCATTTTGTCTTACAATTTCCTAAGTATTCATGATATATAAAAATATATATCTATCTCTCTCTATCTATCTCTATATCTCTATCTATCCATCTATCTATCATCCATCCCCATCTATCCATCCCCATCCATCCATCTATCCATCCATCCATCTATCCATCTATCTATCTCCCCCATCCATCTATCTATCTCTCCCCATCTCCCATCCATCCCCATCTATCCATCCATCTCTATCCATCCATCCTCCCCATCCATATCCCATCCATCTCCATCCATCCATCATCCATCCCCATCTATCATCTATCTCCATCCATCTCCATCTATCCCATCTCTATCCCCCCATCCATCTCATCCCTATCTCATATCCCCATCCCCATCCATCTCCATCCCTCCATCCATCCCTATCCATCCCCATCCATCTCCCCATCCCCATCCATCCCATCCCATCCCCATCCATCCCCATCTCTATCCCCATCCCCATCCATCTCTATCCCCATCCCCATCCCCACATCCCCATCCCATCCATATCCCCATCCCATCATCCCATATCCCATCCATCCATCCCCATCCCCATCCATCTATCATCCCCATCCCCATCCATCCCCATATCCCCATCCCATCCCCATATCATCTATCACATCTATCATCCCCACATCCATCCCATCCCCATCCATCCCCATATCTCCATCCATCCCCATCCACATCTCCCCATCTATCCCCATCCATCCCCACATATCCATCTCTATATCCCCATCCATCCATCCATCTCATATCTATCTCCATCTATCTATCTCCCATCTCATCCATCTCCATATCTCTATCTCTATCTCTATCTATCTCTATATCTCTATCTCTATCTATCTCTATATCTCTATCTCTATCTATCTCTATATCTCTATCTCTATCTCTATCTATCTCTATATCTCTATCTCTATCTCTATCTATCTCTATCTATCTCTATATCTCTATCTATATATATATATATATATAAACAAAATTTTGCACATTTATTTTTATTTATCTTTCCCCTAGGTCTTATATTTTCTAAACCTGTTTATTGAAACATAGGTTTTATTAGATTTTCATATTTTTCTAACACTAACTTTTTATATTTTTTTGATTTCACCCACCTCACTTTATTAAACCTCTCTTTATTTGACACTCTAAATTCGTTCAAATAAAATGAATTGTGTTCTTCAAAGACGCCAAATTCCTCTGAATAGAGGTCACTGCGATGGAAAAAACTTTCTTTTTTCATGTTTTTAATATATATATTTATACCGTTTGAAAGCCTGGAATTCACGAAACCCACAATTAGGCTTTTATTTAAAAGAAAAACATGGAAACTTCAAAGACTATATGACAGTTTGGCTGAAATTCTCCTTATTTTCAGGGATCTATTCCTGTGTCCCACAGTAATTTAACATTCCCATGTTTTGCCTTTGTATAATGAAGGTATACAGGATATGGCTCATGTAAGTACTCTTTTACATAATAAATTTAAGCAAATTATAACAGATACGTATGTTGAGATAAAAATGACAGTCCTGACTGATATAGACATACTTTTAAAACTCCAATTTTAATTTATATAATTATGTGTTTAATATATATACTCTCTCTCATTTGCCAACTGATATACGATTTTGTGTTGCTGTTGAAGGCAGGTTATCTGTAAGGACATCATAACAAGCTAGCTTTGTCTGTGTTGTTTGGAACAAGATTTGTAGATCATTATTTGGACATGGTGGCACACAGGAGAGCTGTAGAACTGCATTTCCAAGCAACCCAATCAAGGAGTGTTTCTGCCATATAGGCCTGATACCGATGCAATCGAATGCATATCGCAAGAATCCTCTTGCGGCCTGTAGAAGCCTAAACGAAAAGACATCGTTAATTATTTGAGGGGGAATTTCCCAACTAAGTAAGTCGCTGCAATCGACATTCATTCATATATATATATATATATATATATATATATATATATATATATATATAATTTCTACACTATTACGTAAGTTCGGTGGCATTCGTTCAGCTGTCTGCGATACCCAAAGATTTCTTTAGTTGCTACCTCAAATCTCAGAGCTATCAGCGCCGTTGACACTGGTCCCATTCGTCCGGTCGATATCTGAGTGTGATATTCTTACACAGACAAGACAAAGTCGTTCAGAGATTAGCGGAGTGCCAGCTGTTTGTTAATACCGTAGGGCGTATCTTCTAGTATTCTGTTGCTTAATTTCAGTGTCTCTTTGACACTTCACAGTTACATAGTTTTTTCTTTTTTGTTTTTTTTTTCAACTGGAATGTCGAGAGTTTGGGGTTTAGGAAAATGGCGTATATCTTGGATCACGTAAGGTCATTAGAATAAATTTTAACAGGTCTTGTTCTGACTGCTGTCCTTGGTAATCAGTCTGTAGAGGTTTGTGTGAGGCAGCCGATGGTCAAATATACAAACAGCTTACACTATCCGGCGTATGATATGGTCAACTGTTGCTTTAATTTCCATAGTATTGGACATAACAAGAATATCAGTTTAAGTCACTAGTTGCTTCCAGGATAGTTCCAAGAAATAATATGGAAACACCGGATATGAAAGAACTCCTAGCTTGATATACTGGGTGTTATAGGTTCACGTCTCTTCCTCCTAATTGAAGGTGGACACCTGTATATCCATAAACAGCAACAGCTGCCTAAATCCTGTTGATGCCTTATTGATGCGGCTGCATATTTGAATGTCGAACGAGTATTTAATAAGAAATTTCTACACTTTTTCTAAGTATATACACAGACATACGAACACATCAATCTTCGTGATATAAAGATTGTGCTATAGGTTGGCGTCCCATTCTCGCCGTTCCAATAAAGATACTGTATTTCTCTCCAGGTGTTCATGAATATGGAAATATTCACAACTGAAAAGCATCTGTTACTCCTCCTTGATTGGATTTAACTGTTCAACAAGAGATTTAGAATATTTTTAGTCAAAAGTTTTTACAATACTTTTGGTAGAAAGTCATTGCAAACTTACATAGTATTAAAATATTTAATGTTATTTTCGAATTCTATAATAGCGAAAATACCTGTTTTCTCTATTTTATAATCATTAACGGAAAAGTTATATTTACAGAACATACACTATCTTACTGAAGCAGAATTTGTGTTCAGAAAAGCTAAGTTTCACTGCTCCAATAAATATACGTATAACGTCTCTGTCTCTCTCTGTCTGTGTGTGTCTCCCTCTCTGTCTGTGTGTGTCTGTCTGTGTCTCCCTCCCTCTCTGTCTGTGTGTGTGTCTCCCTCCCTCTCTGTCTGTGTGTGTCTCCCTCCCTCTCTGTCTGTGTGTGTCTCCCTCTCTCTGTCTGTGTGTCTCTCTCTGACTGATATCAAACTGAAGAGATTCGCTAATTTATTTAGAAGAATTCCCGAAGTTTTTTCTCTTTTTATAAGAATTTTGCTGTAAATTTCTCACTGAATCCTCATCATAGACCGATACCTATCCTGAAACTTTCATGTTCCTCAAAAAACAAAAGAAATATGTACTCAGCTTTAAGAACGTTAATCGATTTTCTGCGGAAGCATTTCGAGGCTCCAGATATATCACAGTGCAGGACCAACAAAACGTTAGAAAATTTCACATATCAATAAACCCTCTTTGCACACTGACACAATAGGGTAGGTTATGATGATCATAAACTGTGCATAGATTCCCGTTTAGCGTTACAATCACGACACATGCTGTTTCTCAATACAGACAACGGATAGATGTAAGATAAATTCTAACATGTGTTCTTTACAATATATTGGTGAGACTTAATTAATATTTTTTATTGATGCTTTATCATTAGAAATATCTCTTATATAATGTCAGTTATACATAGAAATAATTGCAAGTAAAAATACGAGCTAAAGATTACTAATTTTTTTTTTTTTTTTACTTCTTACGATCACTAAAGCGCATGAATAGAAATTAGGCCCATTATAAATATTAACCCTGGATTTTCTTTCAAATATCTCCTTTCCTGGAAGAAATGCATATTTTTCAAGCCAACATATTTAATTACAAACATACAAATTTAGAAATAAAGGATAGTGATAAAATGATACTTTTAAGTCATGAATAAGTGAAAGTAAATAAAGAGATAACAATCTTAATTCATTTTAGTTTGTAAAATGCCAAACATTTACGTTACTTAGGTTTCTCCATAGTTTTTATATTCTTAACGCCCAGAGATACATCACGGGCATTTGAGAACTTATTTTGTTAAGGGATCTCCATTTCTCTTGGTAACCCGATTATTTTCCTCCACCGAACAGAAATCTGATGGGAATTTATCGTCGTTTCTTTTGTAGTTAGACTAAACGTTTGCCTTGCCCCAAGGCTTTATTCCCAGCTAAACATAAAATCCAAATTTATTCCTAGCCCACTCCCCTATGTTTGCACTCAGAAGGGAAAATTCACCCCCTCGTGTAACGGGGACAGACGCCTTATAGATATAATGCAAACAGATTTAAATATAGATTTTCTTGGCTATGAAATATCGACCCTTGCGTGTTGGACATTTCTCGCCAGCGAGGCTTCCAAACACGTAAACATAAACTACTTGCATAGTGGTATAGTGAATCTCCAATAGCATATATACTAACTCACGTTTTTAGGTAATTAGGTTTTATTTATGCTAGTCTGGTTGATATTACTACTGAATAGTTTGTTCGATTCTCACTAAATGCCTCGTAAAACATATATTAAACACAAATCAGCTGTTATGTTGGATTATCCTCCAAATAACAAAGAATATTATTTGAACTTTAATAGATCAAAACATTCGCAACGTATCCTTATAAATAAAAATCCTTAATTCATTCAATCGAAAATTGCTGTTAATTTTCCTTTCTCCTAGAGATTGTAACTCCCTATGTGATGTATGATTGACCCTTATATATAGTTAAACAGTACATCAGCCATAAGATATGGATTTAATCTTCAATCACCCTGTAAATACGTAGAAGTCTATAATATAAAATAGTCGATTATTGAAGGTTTACATCCAATTAACCAAGGAAAATGAGGATAGTATTAATCTCGTTTCAGTAGATATTTGGTTAAATCTGATGAATCCGGCATGGGCAAGTTTTCTCTGCGGTGGACTCCATATAATGTAGCTCATTCTCGGGCGGGCCGGTGACTAAAGAAAAAAAAAACAATCAATATCAATTTTTGATCGAAAAAGTTCCAATCATTTGTAGTGTAAAATAAAATGTTTAGTAGGTATCAGATTTTTTCTTTTTTTCTTGAGAAAAATGTTTTCTTGGTGGATTAATGGATAGCGGCTTGGGTTGAAGAATCAGAGAGTCGAATTCCGATTCCAGTCGAATCATTTACACTCAGTTACGTGCTAATACCGTTGGGAAAGGTGTGAATCCTCTTCTTCTCCCTCCAGCTATGGGTAAATAACAGGACAGACTGGGTTCTATAGACTTGAATGGCAACTGGTCTAGGAGAAGGACAACTCTGAATTCAAAACCTGAGGGGGGTTGTTTGAGGACTTTGTGGCACGTAGTGCACCATGTCTCTGTATTCGGGCCTTCAAAAAGTGTGGATGGTCCTGTACGAAACCTTCACCACTATAATCAATCTCATTTGCTGTTGTTGGGTGTAGGTTTCCTAGGAACTGATCTGCTTGACCCTCATACGTCAAATATATATATATATATATATATATATATATATATATATATATTACTAATAAAAAAATATGATTACATCGATACACAGGAATTATCATGTTTCAAAAACAGAAAACAAAACTTCAAATTTAATTACAGAATTAAATTAAAATCCATAGTGTTTTTTTTTTATTTGCAAGCGATTTTAAGAATCGGATTTTGGAATTATGTTTGTTATACAGAATTTTATAGAGCAATGTGTTTTTTTTGTTGTTTTTTTTTTTGTTTTTTTTTTTTAAATAATTAATAAGAACACCAGATTATAAATCTTGCTGCTTTTCTCGTTATTTTAATATATACACACACATTGCATTGAATACGTCAGGCAAGGTGCTTTTATTTAGTTTTTTAATACAATTTCTCACGCGATCTGATCATTTTTTTTTCTTTTTCAGATGATAAATTATACAAAAAAATGTCCGAATGTATAATTTATCATCTGAAAAGAAAAAACTTATTAGATCTCATGAGAAATTCTATAAAAAAAACTAAATAGAAGCAACTTGTCTGTCGTATTCAATGAAATATGCATTAAAGAATGATTGTTGCATATATATATATATATGTATGTATGTATGTATAAAATATATATATATATATATATATATATATATATATATATTGTGTGTGTATAATTTTATGTATAAATTCATTCGCTTTAAAAATACAAAATAAAATTATAAATAAAATTGATTTCTTCTCCACAAAAATTTTTAAACGTTTCCTGTGTATAAAGCAAGAAATGGGAGCTTTGATGTGGCATAAGGCCGAATATATCGTGCGCCAATTGATGATCGAACTCTCATTTCAATCGTAATTGATTTAATGAGAGAAACTTGCTGAACATTAAACCACATCTACTTGCCCAACATGTTTATTCATATGACATCCTTTAGTGAAAATCGCCACTGATTTAAAATGAAAATTTCATAAATGGAAGATTACAAAATTCAAGAAACATTGTTATCTATACGGTAATGGCAGTGGGTGAACAAGAGAAAATAAAAGACAATAAGCCGAATTTTAATAAGTCAATTTTTTCTCATAAAATTAAACATGCCATTCAAATAGACAAATAGACTGCAGTCTATCGAAATAATCTTTTAGCAGATGACACATATTGCTAACACGATGCGGCATCTTGCAATATTTCCCAATTTAAAGTTAACGAGGAAGCGACTTTAAGACACCTGTTTTCGAAATAGTTAACTTGGAGCTAACATCGAAATTCATTTATTGCATTTTCTTTATCTCCAATCTTTTCTTTAGATTCGATTAACTTTTCTTTTACTTGATGTTTTCTCATGTCACCTTTGATATCTTCATGACAGACTTTAGACTTGTCTGCTGTACTTGCGCGGGAAATTGAGAGTTAATTGAGACGGCATTTTTCATTCTCTTTTCGCTTAACTAAGTTGGAATTTGCCGTTACAATTTTCTTCGAAGTTGGCGTCTCTACTGATTATTCTACAATTTCTTTTGATGCCTGCATTTTCCGATGCTGAAAGTTCATTGTAGCACATTATGCCTAAAGTGAAACTCATTTTAATTTGCTATATTTGAATTCAAAATGTTTAGCAAATACTGTAATTATAATGGATTTTGTGTATTTACAGTGCAGCAATACATCCACCTTAGTATAGCCAATGGAGCGCTAAAACTCACAAACAAAATAAACTTTCCTGATTCACGTAGACCAGTTACATGGGGAATTCTTTTACAAACTTGACCAGTTCTCGCTGATTTTTAAGATGCTCATTAGCTAAACTGCAGAGCTATTTTAAAAAATATGCCTCTTATATAAATATAGAGACATGTTACGCTCTTCTCATTTCGCAACCTATATTATAATTATGCATAAAAAATAACCAAAACTCCTTGAAGGTCCGAAAGGGGGAAATAGCAGTAAGGCTTGAGTTACTTTTTTTAAGCAGACGCAGTTGTGTGTAATATGGTGTGCATAAAGTTCGTGTGTACTTTAGCGTTATGAATATTTTAAAGTGCACACTAACTTTATAGCACTATATATATATATATATATATATATATATATATATATATATATATATATATAGTGTGTGATTTGTGTATTTAGGCAGCGATCTTTCTTTTATGGACGTACATCATGTAGAAATTGCCCAGATTTTGTCTACTTTTTTTTAATGACATTCCACTTCAATGGCTTCTGTAATGCCGATTACTTTCAGGACATTGCTAATCAGTTAAAAGAACAAAAAAAAAATTAAAAAAATCATCCTTTTTAATATCTAAAAGTAGCGCCGAAAGCGCTCGGACAAACAAAATAATTGGGCAATTTCAGCAAAATTTACATTGAAAAATTTATAAGAACCGAAGAAAATTTAAAATTAAAAAAAAAAAAAAAAACTTAACCGCCAAACTTATATATAATACGAATTAATTTAAACAAGTGCAGTAGATTCAACCATTACGGTCTGTTTTTTTTTTTTTTTTCCATTTTATCAAAAATTTAAATTCATTTCGTTTTTGTAATTTTGCGAATAATCAGTCAGTTCTCGTGTTATGCTCTTGACCATTGCTACTAAGTTGTAAGTTCTATCACAAGTTCTCTCTACTTTCGGCTTTATGCCAAATTATGTTGGGCTTAGTAAAAAGCAATCACCGACTAGATACATTATGAAATCCAGTGGAAATTTTCATTTCAACACCAGTGTTTCATATCTTCTTTAACTTAAGCACTGTATTTCAAATGTTTGATATTTATGTAGACATATGGGAATAACGAATTTGTGACGCTGTGGCGATATGATCATCGTAACATGATTTCCTTGAGAGTTTCGCATAGCTTAATGGGAAACAAATGGATCTAAAATCTGGGTTCAAATTACTTGTTCAGTTGGGTGTACTCCTCATTTATAACCTTTGGAAAAACTTGAACACTTTCCCTAGGTTACGAGTTTAAAGGTAATGAATTTAGCCATGGTTGGCGTACAATCTAGGAGAAAAATGATTACTTGTTAAAAGCCGGGAAAGCGGTAACTGTTAAACAGGTATTATATATCCTAATAATCTATGGCCATTCACAGATAATGACAAAAGTTAGTGTTATGACAAATTACGAAAAATGTGATATCGAAACACGAACACGCACTTGAATCGCGGTCTTTTATTTTCGAAAGGGTAAACAAAGTTTCATACTACAAATCACAGTAGTGAAGCCCTCTTTGATTGTGAAAAAGAATGTTGAGTATACTACGGAAGGAACATGCCAATATCGAGGAAGCTTTAAGGAAAATAGTGGTGAGGGTAACTTGTATTTCGAATCAAAATATGTAGACAGATTTTAGACACATAATATGGAATGAGGCCTTGAAGAATTGGATATTCCTAAGACATATCGAAGTGCGGCATAAGGAGACGGCTAGCAACCAACATTTCGTGCTTGGGTAGAAAGAAAGATTATGTGAGCGATACGAAGAAAGAAAAGCACTTATTAGAAATGTAGAGGATAGGAAGCTGTGGAGACCCATGATCGCCAACGTCCTGAAAGTATTTATCAGGATAAGAATCTTTGAAACACTCTTTCCGCCTTGTCATTGAGAAGGTATATTATAAAAGTAGATAAAGTGTGGCACCTTGCATTATTAGAAATATTCATAGAAATATGATTTAATTTTTTCTTACTCGGTTTACTAAACAGGTTGTTGATTTTTTTTTAAAACGGAAAATAATTGAGTTGAAAATAATTCACTAAGATTGTACTTGGACGATCCTAAGGGAAGAAGAAGGAAGGGGAAAGAGAGAGGTCGAGAAATACAAAAAGCGGTCATTAACAAAAACACGAGTCAGAAAGATATCTTAGCTAGCATGTTGACCGAATTTTTTAAAGACAATTGGAAGAATAGAATTAGAAATAATAAAAAGAAAGAAAGGGAAAAGACATGATATCAAAACGGGCCGCTTGATGAAAACCAGATATCGGTCAAAGCATCTAGCCTACTTTTGCGTAGAAAAAGACCTTATCAATTTGGATAAAGGGAAATTTTGGGAACAATGAAAACGAAATCTTAATCAGAGAAAAAGTGTTTTTGGGTTGAGGGGAGTGACCGGTGGAACGGTATACAGATTCTGACCTGTTAAAAATTAGAACCCCCACATTGACGAGTGAAAGATGTTTTCAATTCAGATAAATTAAGATTTTCTGACTGCCGGGTCTGACAAAAAACAAGAGGTGAAAAAAAAACGATTGTCTCAGATCACAGATGGCGACAATATTCTTTCCTGAAGTCACAACTAATTAGCGGCAGGCTGTGTTGACAAAACCCAGGTGAGAAAAAGCCAAGATTATCATTTTTCGTACGTGCAGAAAAGGCAAAATTGGATTTTGTTTTTTTTAAAAACAAGAACGATGTAACCACGCCCGAAAGGAGGAGAAAGGATGCTCGATCAATAACAATTGGTCGGAAACGGTCACGTGATCTGCAGAAAAGAAGAGAAAGAAATGCCCGATCAGGATTCATTGGTCGAAAAACGGTCACCTGACATACGAGAGACTAAGAGAGATGGGTGTGCACCTCCCCACAAAAGGCACTGTGAGGAAGTAGGGGTGAAAACAATAGCGATAATGAGAAGACAGAAATAAGGCAGCTATTGGAATTATTGAGAAAACCCTGACGCCGACAGACCCACCCCAGTTTGTTGCGGCGTCAATAAAAGCAGGACCCCAGTCGACAGAAATCAGTTGAGTTGAGAGTTGCAGCTGGACCGCGGGCAGGGATAGAGCCTGAACGCAGGCATCAGGCCCGATTCACTCGCCCCTTTGCGGGCAAGAGAATCCTCAGACAAGAAATCCTTCCAGCCCAAGTCGAAGACAGAAGAGTTCAGCCCCGGACGGCAGCGAGAAGAGATCACCTCGGACGACAGAGAGTTGCGGCTGAGTTGCGGCAAGAGATCCTTCCAGCCCAAGTCGAAGACATGAGTTCAGCCCCGGACGGCAGCGAGAAGAGATCACCTCGGACGACAGAGTTGCGGCTGAGTTGCGGCAAGAGATCCTTCCAGCCCAAGTCGAAGACAAGAGAACTTCCAGCCTAAGTCGACGAAGAAGAAGAAATACAACTCAAGTCGAAGAGAAGAATCAACTGCGAATGATCGATAGAAATTAGCCCCAGTGTCGAACCAAACCACACTCCGACATACATAATTCTAAAGAGTAGGCAATTCGAAATCTTTAGGTTGTGTGATAGAAGCTTGGTGCCATAGTCCACAGAGCGGATCGGGAATTGAGAACAATTTTGTTTTTATGTAGCGGACATTAAGATATAAAGGGTTGTTACCCTTTTTTTTTCATCAGCAATCTTTTTTGTCTCGTGAGTTTATTTTCTCTTTTATTTGTGTTTTGCCACCCCGTCGGACTCAACTTGTATCGGCCCCAATCCCTGCTGGTCCCGTCTGTCTAAGATCTAAACACAGCGTGGGTAGACAGACCGGAGATCGGTACAGTTGCTTTAGTGACCAGGTATTGGAAGCGAGTCGGGAAAGGCGAGGCTGGTGATCATCTGACCAAGGGGTTGGAGCGGCACGCTTGGACCCAGGAGGAGCGACCAGGAGGAGCGACGTCACCGTTGGCGCCGTAACCAAAGGATCCGACCCTGGGCCAGGTGTGTAACCGTCACAAAGTCTGGTCTGTTGTTTCTGTTTAAGTATTTAGAGATTACTGATTAAATAAAAGAAACTGCAATATTATTGGTCTTGATCTGGTATCTCGGCTTCAGTTTCTTTCTCACCGCCGTAATGTAGCTTCCCTGTGACTTTTTTTTTACCAATATTTTCCTGGTAATTGTTCTGAAATTTTCTCTGTGGTACTTAGACATTGATTTAAACGCAGTACTAGATTAGCGGCAAGCTCCCATTCTTTTATGCATGAAATGATTAGATGCATCAATAAGTTTTATGCTAACAGTTTCTTCTCTCGAACCTAACGATTGTTGAACTCGATTCCGGCTTCATGCTTCCAGTCAACTTTATATTGACTTTTATGAAGGTCAATATCCAACGTTAACTTAAGTCGTCTTAATTCTTTTTACTTGATTTTCACTCTCTCTTTAATGGTTTTGTCTCATTCTCTTACACTCAATAACATTTGGCGTCTTAGTGACTTTAATGCCTTGCATGGTATCAAATGATTAAAAAAACTTCAATGAAATTAACTGGACATCCCAGCGTGAGGCAAATGTTAGTGGGCCTTTCTTGGTTGTGATTTAAGAATGTTTGATCATTCAGTGCTTCATACATGCGGCCTTTTGTCACACGAAACTAGATATTTATGCTACATTTCTAACGATATAATTAACCTAACAGTAATTATTAAATGTATAAATTAACAGATCTATACTAAATGATATTAGTTATTTTAATCTGAATATAAGATGAAAGAGTCGAATTTCCAGTATTTTTTACTGTGTAAATTGTTTGCTAATTTGTTCTTTATAGTTGACTTTTTTTTTTTTTTTACCTTACGCCAGGTGCGTTGTTCAACAGTCTGGCGTTATATTCAACGCATTGTTTGAAAATCGTTTCTTTTCTTCCGTCACATTCTTTTAATCACGATTGAGCAAGTCACTCTTTTAGTTACGCAGATGTTCTGAGAGAATAAAACACTACAGAAGAAAGAAAAAATAAATAGGAAGGAAAACGGAAGAACGTTAATTTCTTCCATCTTGAATACTGAAAATGTTGCCATGTCGACAAGTACTCTCCCTGTATGATATATAGTTTAACTAATAACTTTAACATTCGCCAGCACACAAGCAAGATACATGGGAATCGGTAACTGTCGACCTACAGGGAAACCCACGCCTTTTGATTGATAATTATAATACATTCTCACATTAAGACATAGGCGAAGATATATATAATAATTTTCTGAAATTGGTTTCATAATTTAGCTAATTACCTCTTTGCATACGGCATTAAATCACATTTCGTATTTTACTTAGACGTCCGTCTACAAACACATGTGCGGTCACGCAGACACACACGTCAGTGTGTGCATATGTATTGTCTTCGTAAACGAAGATTTTAGAGTCTTTCATGTTCGGTGTAGTCCCGTAGATGGCAACTGGGGACGCACATAAAATAGGGCAGCTCATGCGCATATACTGCAAGAAATACCCTAACAGCATGCAAAGGCTAGCAGTCTGACATATCTGCAGATTTTCTTCAATATAAATACAGTTAAATTAAGCTACAGTTGTACTAGTAATTTAGATACTATTATAAATACAAGAAACCTCAAAACTAATGCGCAGCAGGATAACACTAGTAGTTTATGCAACTGCAGAAATAAGTTTAGATGTCCATTAAACGGAAGTTGTAAAACAGCAGCTATAGTTTTTGAAGCAGTACTGATATTAATAGTCAAAAATAAGTTTCTCGGATGTACAGATGGTTCTTTCAAGCACAGATTGTACAGCCACAGATCACCTTTTAACCTAGCAAATTTTAGATTCCTAACTAAACATGCTAGCCGCATGTGGAATTAAAAATAAAAAAAAAACAGGGATCCAATCGTAAGGTGAAAAATTTTTTAAAAGTTAAAACCATATAACAACCATACCCGCATTTGCAAAAGTGAATAGGAGACTGGATAAAAAAGATCTAATTTAAAACCCAACTTAATGATAGTTATGTCTCCCCATCCTTTTTACATTTACAGTAGATTTGCTTTTCTTCTTCCCCGTATACATTTGAAATACGCTTGCATTTCTGTTCCTTTATTTTCGTTCCTTCACCCATTTTTCTTCTTTCTTTTCTATACTCAGTTCCTTTTTATTACATACAACGCCATGTTTTTCGACCGTCAGACGCGTGTTTATTTATTTTTGAAAATAATGTATCGTTCTTAATTTTTTTTTTTTTTTTTTAATTAAATCGTTAAGGTGGTCATTTGAAAAAATTGCCTGACGACACCGTGAGGTCAAAACCAAGGTCGCGTATTTGGTTGACCACCTGATTTTTAAAGTTAAAAACTCTACAATTTAATTTTACTTTTATTTTTTTTCACACGGATATTGAGCACTTTTAAATACTAATGTGCACTGGGGTGATTCAACATTAACCATTAAACTATATATATATATATATATATATATATATATATATATATATATATATATATATATATATATATATATAATTTGGAAGGAAAAAGAAGCCATTTTTAAGAACCAATATGCTGTCACTATTTTAGATAGCATTATTTTGTTCTCATTCCGTATTGTGTGGAAAGCAGTATGTTTCAAACAATACGGGATGAGGACAAATTAATTTCCATCCGCAATAATGACTTTGTCTTGTTTTTTAAAGATCACTGATATAGCCGAATATACTTGAACAATTGACATATGAAGTGTGAACAGTTTATCCACAATTCCGAGCATAATACTCAACAGCTTATTCAGAAATTTGAAAATGCGCTAAAATAGAAAATTAAACAGGCAACCTATCAGTTCTTTTCAATCCTGTTTTTTTTTTATATATATATATATATATATATATATATATATATATATATATATACACACACAAATTGAGGTTCACACCCAGCAAGAAACCGCAAAGGTTTTTCGTTATTATGTGGATTTTTTTTTAGTTTATATATTATATTTTTTCTTCATACAGTTGCTAAACGTGTTTCCGTTCTCGTGACCTTCTTCAAGCAAATTAAAGGAGTCAGTTTTTAAAGGGATAATATTTCTTTGTTCTTTAATATTTCATTGTTCATTTCCTGTATTTGTTGTAATCATTGATTTCATTTTTCTGATTTTGGAAAGAGTGACTTTCTAGGTAAGTGGTAATAACGTCATTAGGTTTGGTCGTGGTGGCGGCGGCGATGAGAGGTGTCTATTCCCACATATACCTGTATCTGTCAAATCTATTTCCATACCAGTGTATCATGTGTGGCTGTGCCATTAACTTGGACATGAATCAATGTGTATATATATATATATATATGTGTGTGTGTGTGTGTGTGTGTATTTACAATATACGTTTTTTCTCTCTTGGAACAATTATAACATTTTCCCTATGATATATAATCTCCGGGTACCATTTTTCTGTTACACCTCTCTGCTTTTTTATATTACATCGTCTCGGTGGCAGACCCCATACATATTTTGTTTATTCTACAACCAGAGAGCACAACTATATTCAGCGTAACTTAGTTTATTCGTGTTGCCGCATAATATGTCATGATCATCAGTTTGGACAACGCCAATTCATTCAAACCCTCGGTGAGAATAATTTGACATTGTGGCAGCATCGCTATCGACGATTTGCGAACAGATCCATCTGTCCAGAATCACTCAGAAGGTTTGGCCAATCCGTGGCATGTTTTTCAGACTCTTTCAGGCACGCTGATTGGATGCTGCATGAAGTATTTTTGCGGTCAATTTAGGATTTTATTTTCTTGTAGCATTTTTCTTTAAGCGACAAAATTATACTTCATTACACGATTACAATTCTTTTCTACAAAAGTTACTGAGCTGGATTAAGTTAATATGCGAGATATAAATCATAAGGTCGCTGTAAAAATATTTTAAACATAACAAAAGTATCCACTATTTTCTTACTCATTTGATTGCTTCTATGATAACGACAGGCACATATATAATTATTTCTACGTTTTCAATATATCCTATATGCCTGGCTCTGTCTGTATCTCATTTTCCCGTTTTGTTTGTTTACTTATTTGATACATTATTTTAAGTACGATAAAATAAATAGCATAAAATTATCCGGTAAAATTTTCTATTTTGAATAGACGTAAACAATAAAAGAATTAGAAAAATATAATTTATCTGCTTCAGACACTGTTTTTTTTTTATTATTATAGATTACGTATTAACGTTTTTTCTTCTTTTTTTTCCAGCAACCGCTTAAGAAAAGAAACAAAATATGAAGACAGGGGTAATTTTAGGATCAACTCTTCAGTCAGACCTAAATAATCTCTTATATGGCAAGACAAAATGGTGATTACACTTATTGGCGGGAGACGTATCATGTTCAGTCGTACAGTTAGTTTTTAACCTCTTCTTTTAAATGATGGGAGAAATTAGTTGTCTCACGCCATTGGTTTTCCATTATATATATGGTGAACGGATTTGTTCAATGTTGCTTCTTCTTCTTCCTTCGGCACTTCCACTTACCCCATTCTTGATAAGTAAGCAATTGCGTGGCAGTGGGTCAATTACTCCCCACTAAGATCGAATCACGGATCAGACATTTGGTAGCCACTTATGTCAAAATCAATGAACGAATGAAAAGATCACAGAGCTGAAAATGGCTATTTCTTAAAATAAGTAAAAAAGAAAAGAAAAAAGTAATTGGCTTTTCTTAATAGTACATGAAACCAAATATTCAGCTTACTCTAAAGATATACTCAGCCTATTTTTCCGTATATTGAACTTAGTTTGTCTAAATTTATTTTAAAACGTGCTGAGGAGTGTGACTAAATAAGAAAAAAAGTTACCACACGAGAATTCTAACATTGATATGAATTGATTTTAATTCTTTACGCTTTTGTCTTTTAAAAACTAAAAAAAAAAAAACATGATGTCTAAATAGATGTAACCGTAAGTTCTATTCTAATAATTTCTTCTCTCGCACCTTGAAGTTACTTCCGGTTTCTAGCTTCCCAGCCACTCAGAATCATCAATATTTTAAATGCAATGTCAGTCGCCATCTTCTGTCTTCCTGAAAGCTGTTATTCTGTTGCGTTTTCTTCTCACTAAAGTCTTCACACTCTTTTCTACACCCACTAACCTCTTCCGGCTTAATGGCATTATCGCTTTTATTGGGACTGAACTGATTAAAAAAAAAACAAACACAAAGGAAAACCATCTATTTAGTTTCATCGACATGGATGTGCTTTGATCAGCGTAAATTTATTTGGTACAGGATCAATCTTAGATTGAACCAACTGATGTCCAATATTAATATTAAGCAGTAATAGACAATCTTATTGAAACGGAAAGGCTTCACTTTACGCAAGGCACTTAAATCTATGGATATATTTCTCCAACAAAATTACTTTGGCGAGGATCGTTTAAGTAAAATATATCTTGTTAGTAGCTAGGAGATATATTCTTTACTTTTTCCTTGAAGCTCGTGTGAGCAGTGCTGCAGCTCAAGTAAATCCTAGACATCAATTTCTGAAGTTCAACTTGCAAAGAATTAGGTCATTTAAGAAATCCGTATATATATATATGGATTTTTTAAATGAGTTAATCCTTTGCGAGTTGAACTTCACAAATTTATTTTTTATAAAAATGTATTTTTATTTAATTTTATTTTTCGACATTACTTAATTAGTAATTTTGTTTAATGCCATAAATATTTATCGACATGAAAAAAAATAATTTATCAGATTCATAGCTTGTCATAATTATATATTTTAATTAAGATAAGTTAAAGATGGCACGTATTGAATAAAATTAACTTCTTTGAAATTAGATCCAAATCTGATAACATGGAATGAAATGTATGACCATCTTCAAATGATATAGCTCAAGAGGTGAGCAAAACATTGGCAACGGCAAAATTGTGCGGGCAGAAATTGTAGCAACAATCAATAGAAAAGCTTAGGCTTGGGAAATATGCCTTCCGGAAACCAAACAAAGTATATATGGGAAAATGTTGTTAGTAAGAAAAAAAGGGTCCGGAGTTGCTACCTAATATCCAATCTCGTAGGTGGAAGTGAATGCTTGACAAATAACCCCAGTATGAAGTGATCGGAAACGTTGGATTAGATTATGCCGATAATTGTTAAGAATATCCAATGAGTAATGTCACAAGATAGTTGAATGAAAAACAAGAAAAATAAGGAACCATTTCACTTAAAATATAAAAGTGGTAATAGAAACTTCTAGGGAAAGTGCGAGGAATATAAACCTAGGAAATGTAAGAAAAACCATTGCAAAACCAATGAAACATAGAGATACACCAATTAACCTTGTAAGATTAACACAAAGTAAAACGCACAGCTAACATCGTCGTCCACAAAATTTTCTTGCTAGGCTCGGGGTTATGTACTAAACAAAAAAAATAAGTGTTGAGTTAGTTGAGAAAATAGATAAACATGTGTGAAACAAAACTAAATATTCTATCTAGAAGGTTATTTTTTGTATATAAAGTTCAAGGAATTTTCTTAGATCATTTCTAAATAATGAAAGTAAAGTTGAACTTGCTCTTCATGTGTATTAACGAGTGAGTAATGTATACTGTCAACGCCATATGGGTCTATTGCATGGAGTTTTGACTTTAGCGTATACTCACGATGTCAGTTCGCAGTGAAAGCGAACTAGCCTCTTTATGTTCATAGCACGCACGCTCTTTTTTTTTTTTTTTTTCTTTTTTTAACACATGCCCAAAAGCTGAAATTTAAGTACTGTTGCTGATAGAGGACTTTCACGCATGCGTGTCTTGCAAAAGAAATTGACGTCCGCAACAACCTATTTCACGTGTTTGTGAGAACGGCCTGGCAAAACATGGACAAAGATGCATTGTAAAGAAACGCATTCACATCGCGCAAGAAAATACGTGAAAGCATGAGTTATGATCACCTAGTGCCTAGAGGGACATTGCACATTAAAAAGAAAAATTATATTGCAACAATTTTTCGATGAACATTGCTCAACCTATATTTAAACAAAGAACGATGAAAATTCAATTATCTGAGCTGAGGAAAATGTCATGATTTTAGTACATTCATTAGTTTCAGCCACCAGGCTGTCACAATATTATGTAATAAGTTTGAAAATTAATTTAAATACATACAAATATCTTTGGCATTTCGTTCAGAAGCGGAAGGAAATCGAAGAATTCATACTGAATTTGTATGAACCGTTTTCAACGCCTGTTGGGAATAATGCAAATTATGCCATATTTAAAGAATTAAACGAAGAAGGTGACGGATGGAAATGAAGATTAAACGATAGATGATTTTTTTTAAAGAAATAAAACAGGAAATTTGAATGATAAACTATACTTTTTCTAAGCGTTGCCTTTTTGGAACATAAAAAATAGGTTATACACAGAAACAGACTGTTAAAACTAGACCATTCTATCGCAGATTCTTCACTAATCTGAAGAGATAAAATCTTACGAACTTCAAACGGAATGGAAGCTACATAAAATGTCTGATTTTGTTGTTGTTTTTAAACACTAACAAGAAATGATGAAAATGTTTCGTCCCTGTGTATGTGTTTTTTTCCTTTTTTTTTCACACTTGTCTGAAGTAATCACATATGAAGTGTAATGTTAGATATTCACATTGTATGTTTGTAAACCTCAGTGGAATAAATATCTGAAGAGATAGAACAATTGGCATAAACTTGATTATAAAATTAATCAGCTAAACTAATCTATTCATCTTTGTTAGAGGATTCTGTATACTCGCGTTAGAAATTCAACATCAGTTCACGAAAAAGATAAAGAACGGTAGTAAACATTGAACGAAATAACGAAAATTTAGATCAGTTGCTTTCCATTTCTTTGTTGTTGTTTGCTTGTTTCCTTCTTCCCAACACTCAAATTATAACTCTATCGTGAAGTCGCTAAGAAGTTGGCGAATCAAAAAATGTCAACATTTAAATCAGAAAGCAGGCAACCTCCGCAGTCGAACACACATAAATCCTTACCTCAAGAGGCAGCATTAGTAGCACAACAACTTAAGAGGTCGCACCGGACTTGAATTTCGTTTTTTTTCTCCCTTAGATTCTTTATCGGTTATCGACTGTGATAAGGAAAAAAGAAGGAATTGACCTTAGTCGGGATCATCGAGTCAATGCGACCGATCCTTTCCTTATCTCCAATGTATGTGTTTCGCTAGGGCTACATACAGTTTTGGATTCAGTTTTCCTTCTCCTAGTACGGTTGCCACCCAAGACTATAGCACCCAGTCTGTCCTGCTATTTACCCATAGCTGGAGTGAGAAGAGATAGGTTCATACATTTCCCAGGTGTATTAGCACATAAGTGAATGTAATGCACTTGACTGGAAATTGAATTTGGCTTTCCGATTCCTCAGTCCGGGCCGCAATCTTCTTCGGGTATAAAATTCCATAGATTAGATCCCAGAAATTGTTTATCATGCGGGACTAGATGAAACCCATGTTGGTGAAATGCACTAAGTTTTCTTGTTCACTTCTTGGGACGTAAATAAATCTAACTTCATCTCGATTCTGGGCAAAGCTTCGAAATAAACATATCTTCATGCTATTTAGCATTCGTTTCTTATTGTCATCCACTTATTTCAAATTTTTAACAGCAGGCTCTAGCCTACCCACGTCCGACACAGATGCATTTCAACCACGTGTTTGCTAAATCTATTTTGCTAGATCAATGCACCTACTATCGAGCGGTAAGAAAATATCACAAGCCAAACGAAGGAAGATCCACTTACTTGATGAGCCAAATAATATCCCCTTTTCTATAATTGAAATAAACAATTACTGTGTTCAATCGGCAAACATATATATATATATATATATATATATAAAGATTTACTGACATGAAACTCAGTATCAGTTCTCAGTATCATTAAGAATCAACTACGTATGATAATTCGGTACTAATTAGGTAATTAGACACTCAGAGTAAATATTAACCGCTCATGGTTCATAGGCAATAGGGTGTTTCTTGGACAACCTCCGGAGAAATAATGAGTAGACGTAAAATATGCTGGTGCTTTTCAAACAATTATGTGATGCCATCGTCTTTAATGAGAACCATTCTTTGTACTGATTGATAAAAAAAGATATGTTCTAATAATTACTGATATTAATTTTATTACGTGAAAAAAAATCTAAGCACTTTTGTTAATGATGTACATTCTTATGTTTCTTCCCAACTTAATTATCGTTCTGGGTAAGACGAGAAACTACATCCAACAGCAAGGCCTCGGATCGGGAGATTTTGCGGAATCGTGGAACCACCTCTTAATTACTGGTGTTCCCAGGTCCACCCTGACCCGGGGTGATAGCACCTGTTAGGGTCCCAGCTATGGGCAAATTCCCAGCATACATCCGCGTCCTAGGTATGGCGATAAACTACATCCGCGTCCTGGGTATGGCGATAAACTACGTTCAAAAATGTTGTCAGCTGTACGTTTTTGAAAAAAATAATGTTGCCAGCTTTACGTTTACTAATAATATATATAAATTTGGCATTAAATGAACTACAGTGGTTAATATGCCATAAAAACCAACCAACTTAATTATGTTTTTTATCAGTAATTCGTAAATTCCTGGGTACACATAGTGAAGTGCTTTCCTGCAGCATTCTCCACGCGTTTGAAGATGTCCGTTACTTAGATCGGTTACCTTCCCAAGTCTAAAGAAATTATTCCTACTGTTTTTCGCATTACATGGGTAGAAAAAGATTTATCCTTCGGCTGGGATTTAAATTTGGCCTGTCGATTTAATTTTCAACGCAGTTTCCACTCTTAAATTATTTGGAAGTTTAACAAACTGAGTTTTAAATTATTTATCGACTAGATATTGATATTATTTTTATATAAACAGTTTGGATATATTAATCTACACTGTATAGTGGTTGTCGGTCACTTATTTTAATGAGCTTTTCACACCAAAGATGGCCTTACAGCGTGAGAAACTGAGTCACCATTCTATGTATTTACACTAGCCACTCATTCGCTCTCTCTCATATATATGGCCTATTTCATATAGAGAAAAACGTTAAAATTCCCTTCTTTTTTTACTCTGCGACGATGGCCTAGAGACAAGGTATCTGACTGATGTCAAGTCAGTTTGGTTTCGATCCCGGCTTGAAGCAATCGGACGTCGAGCCACACTGAGGAGGTGTAATACAGCGAAACTGTCTGTCTTCGGATATATATATATATATATATATATATATATATATAGCATGTGTATTTTTGCAGAATATTCTCATATCTCTGACTTTTGGTAAGAGTGACTTTCTGCTTAAGTGTTAATAATATCATTAGGTTTGGTCTTGGTGGTGTCGATGAAAGGTGTGGTGATGATAGATGCCCCACTATCCACACATACCACTGTGAGTATTTATTCTATTTCCATTGCTGTCTGTGGGTGTCCGTGTCCCCATTAGCTTGAGCATACTTTATATATATATATATATATATATATATATATATATATATATATATATATGTGTGTGTGTGTGCATTTTGCAGAAAATTATCTCTTTGCATCTGTTTGAAGTCGAAGGAAAGTGTTTCTTTTCTATTTATTTCTTATTCATGTTTAACCTATTTTCACCTTTTTGTTTCTTTATGTACATTTAGCCATTTGCGCTTTCTTTAGGTATTATTAACATGGTCTGTGTTAGGTTGAGATGTCTTTTTAATTTTATACATCTTGAATATTTTACCATTCCATGTCTGATACCTACCGAGTGTAACAGCAAACTTGTCTAACCGCGTAACAGTGAAATTGTCAGATGCCATAGCCAGCAATGTCACCAAATAAAATTACGTTTGAATGCAGCAAGGACAATTACTGTTAAATAACTAGTTTATAACAATTTGTGACCAAAAGTTATCCTGGGAAATGATATCGTATATTTGTATTTCCTTGGTTTCTCTTAATGGGAAGCACTTAAGTTTTCTGGAAGCTCGTAACAAACACTGAGGCTTGTTAATCACACAGAAAGATACCTTCTGAGAAGATTGTAACATGATGGATGCAATTCTTTGAGTTATCTCAAGGACAACGAAACGAAGGGCGACAATATAGCACAGAGGTTTACTCAACCACATAGACACAAATATGTAAATGTTGTCTTTTGAAAGTTAGTAAGAAACATTAGACCCATTTTGTTTGGACCCAATATTTATATATCACAATATAATTGTTTTAAATGAAAGGGACTTGTATTTATCTGTAAAATCAGACGATGGAATAAATGTATGAAATTATATGTAATATTCATAGATGCGTTTTTGACGGTTTAATATCTATAGGATAAGCAATATTTGTCTTTTGAGGGAAATGACCAGAATGCAAGAGACTGGTTATAGACTCAGTGTGAATTGTGCAGAGCAAAGTCATATTAATAAGTTTTTATAAACTATTATGGTCGAATTGTTTACAGTGAGTTCGAGCGCATGTTATTTATAATTGTCCTTTCACATTAGTCTGGTTATTTTCAGTTTGGAAAATCAAGTTGAAAGATTTTTTTCTGAACTATTATCAGTAAATCGCAATAATAAATGATATTCACAAGTCTGTGAAATCATATTTATATACAGTGCGATGGATAAATTGTCGTCTAAACTACGCAAAAATGCGAATAATAGTAACATCTCATTTTAACATTTTTGTGTAATTAGGATAAATATATCTTGAAATTCTAAAGAGCCAGGAAGTAAAGTCTGATGATCCAGAACCCTGTTAAAGGGGTTATGGTGAAATAGCTTTATTACATGGAATCTTAATGTGGTCTGTCTTTCATTCATATATATATATATATATATATATATATATATATATATATATATATATATATATATATATATGAGAGAGAGAGACGTATGAGGGTCAAGCCGATCATTTTCGAAGAAAGTGACAGCCCGACAACAGCACATGATATTTGATTATAGCGGTGAAGGTTTCGTACAGGGCCACTTTTGAAAGGCCGAATACAGAGACCAGGTGGACTACGAGCCACACGGTTCCCCAAACGACACTCCGCAGGTTTTGAATCCAGAGTTGACCTTCTCCTAGACCAGTTGCCATCCAAGGCTATAGAACCGATTCTGTTCTGCCATTTACCAATAGCTCGAGGGAGGAGAGTATTCACACCTTTCCCAAGGGTATTACCACGGAAGTAAATGTAATGGATTCGACTGGAATTCGAACTCGGCTCTCCGATTCTCAATCCAAGACGGTATCCATTACTCCACCGTACTTCATAAAAAGATAAAATGATAATTATATAATTATATATTATAATAATGTAATTATATAATATAATAATATAATAATGTAATTATATAATATAATAATATAATAATGTAATTATATAATATAATAATATAATAATGTAATTATATAATATAATAATATAATAATGTAATTATATAATATAATAATATAATAATGTAATTATATAATATAATATTATATAATATAATAATATAATTATATAATTATATAATATAATAATATATTATATTATATAATTATATAATTATAATATTATATTATATAATTATAATATAATATTATATTATATTATATAATTATAATATAACATAATATTATATTATATAATTTACATAATGAGTATCAACAGCTTCTGTTCAACTATATAATATTTGTTTGTGTATCCACATATTAGCATGCTTACACTCCATAATTACGGACATATTCATTCGGAGAAGACTAACGAAATTAATTTGTTCAGGTAAAATTTGTCCAAAATGTTTGTTGTAATTTATTTAACAGATTATATAAAATCGATAACTGCACTAGTTTGATGTTAACCTACGTGCACTAAATAGATTGTATTTCTTTCTTTTTTTTATTTGGTTTTATATCATAAAAAAAGTCGTTGATACTTCTGAACATGACTTCAAGCGAAAATCATTTCCAGCAGATTTTTAAAACGAGGTGTTTTACGAGAGTTTAATTATTCACTACTCGCCTTCACATGTTTCTACATCAACTTACGTCTGTTATTCTCTCTTCGCATGCATTTTTTTAAAAAAATCAATGAGACGGTTTTTACAGCATCATTCTCCATCAAAATGTCACGTATCCAAGAGATGAGCCTCGCTTTGTCATTCTACTTATCAGATGAAGACAACCTAGTCACATGTGTTTTCTAACGATAGCTGATTAGAAGACAATGGAACTAATTGTGCGAATAATTGTATTCTGTCCATTAATAATATCAAGATGATGCATTTGAATACCAGACATCGACTGCGAAAAACAGATGGAATTGTAACTGATAATGCTGCAATCTAAAATCTTTGACTGGACAGGAAGGATGAACCACAGGCTATTACGATATGTGATTTTATGAAAATAAATACCTGAATGCAGAAAACGATAATTTGGAATTTGCGGATCGATGTTTCGAATGTTAATAGTCAGGTTAGTAACGGTCAGCAGAATGTAAACTGGTTACATAATAGTGGTATGTATTAGGAAAACAATAAAATGAATCTGAAAGAGATAAGACATATTTCTGTATCACCTTAACACAGGCCTTACCAAACATTTTTTTATTGACACCCTCATTTATTTATTTATTTATTTTTGTATAATTAATATTTCTCAACACCTTCCCGCCAATCCGATAAGTATAAAAAAAATAAGATCATTTACTACTTGATGGATTGTGAATATTTACAGTAAAATCAATAGGCAATTTTCTCTATAGAAGATCAGACGCGGAAAAATCTACTTCAGAAAACGGCTTACTTTTTTTTTTAATTATTTTTTTTTAATTATTTTTGTTTTAATTGTTTTTTTTTAATTATTTTTGTTTTTAATTATTTTTGTTTTTTAATTATTTTTGTTTTTTAATTATTTTTGTTTTTTAATTATTTTTGTTTTTTAATTATTTTTGTTTTTAATTATTTTTTGTTTTTAATTGTTTTTGTTTTTAATTATTTTTGTTTTTAATTGTTTTTGTTTTTAATTGTTTTTGTTTTTAATTGTTTTTGTTTTTAATTGTTTTTTTTTTTTTTTTTTTTTTTTTTTTTTTTTTTTTTTTTTTTTTTTTTTTTTTTTTGTTTTTTTTTTAATTTTTTTTGTTTTTTTTTTTTTTTTTTTTTTGTTTTTTTTTTTTTTTTTTTTTTTTTTTTTTTTTGTTTTTTTTTTTTTTTTTTTTTTTTTTTTTTTAATTTTTTTTTTTTTTTTTCAGTAAGTGTCATTCTTGGCACATTTTTTCATTTTGTATATTTTTCATTTACGATATGGCCAAATCGGGATTTATTCACATAAATTTAAAAAAAATAGTAATTACGAAATTATTTAAAAGAAAAAAAAAAGTAGCTAGGCAGTTTTCTTTTATCCCGAATTCAAATATAGGAACTTCAGCAACATAAAATGAGTAGTAAAAGAAAAAAAAATACAAATTAAAAATCAGTGTTTTTTTTAATATAAAATAAACAAAAGAATTGAATTTAAAAATGTACAAATCGGTTTTCTTAAAGGAATAGGAAAAATGCTGTATCTCCTAGGATATAAATTTAAAAAAGAATATAGCTTCCGATTTCTCTGAATGCATACACATTCCCCACCAAGAGGAATAAAATTCTGACTTTGGAAAAGCTTGTGGATATTTTAACTCACCCCAAAATAAAAAGAATTAATAGTTACTAAAATTTACACCAAAATTCAGAATTATCCTTTAAATCTTGTTAAAAAAAAACACATTAATCGTTATTTTTTGAATTATGAGATGAGTTCGAAACATGGACTTATTCTTCATATTGGTGGTCTCCCAAATACTATCGATTATTTGCATGTGAGCTGATGTTTCTGGGTCAAGAAAATTCATAGTCTGATTTAGTCAGATGAATATAATTGGATTATCCTTCAAATATGTAAATCCTTTCCAACAATAAGACAGAATCATAGTCCCAGATAAAATACTGCTTCGGCTTGTGCTTAATAATGAGGATGCTGTTCTATTTACAAGAGAGTACATGAAATATTCTTCTGTTTTACGACATATGCCAAATGAGTGCCAAAAATTCGAACAAACTTTGATTTAAAATTTATAATTTGAGATGAATGAGCAAAATATACAGTTTTTTTTTTTAAATTGCGAGGTTGGTTGTCATTTTAGCCTTTCCTCATTATATATATATATATATATATATGTGTGTGTGTGTATGCGAGATATATAATCAATCACACCATGTGAAGTAGGAATGCCACGCGTACGCATGGATTTACAGAGACTGAATATGACAGGTAATACTGTGTATAGTAGGATTGATTAAAAAGTCAAAAGATCAGCGGAATTCTAGACGATGGCTATGGTTAGTGCTTTCAGGTTTTTGTAGATTGTAGTTATCAAGTAAACTGAAGGACGTTTCACAGGCGGCTTGTGCCAGAATATATATATATATATATATATTAAAATACGGTCTATTTTCGGTTAATATAATTTCGGTCTTACGTTGACTGCTAACCTGAGATGGAACAAATATATTGAGTCAATTGCTTCGTCCACCGCGAGGAAAGTTGGCTCTCTGTGCCGCGCCAGGAAATATTTCTCCCCGGAATCTATACTTCAAATATAAAAATCAACCATTCGCCTTTGCATGGAGTATTGCTGCCATATATAGTCTGGTGCACCTTCTGTTTACCTTGGAGTTCTTGACAAGATCCAGAGGTTGATATGTAATATAATTGGTCCTGATCTGGCATCTCGTCTACAATTGCTCTCTCACAGACGCGACGTCGCCTCTTTCTGTCTTTTTTACAAATTCTTTCATGGTAATTGCTCCGATGAGCTGCTTTCACTGGTTCCCAGGCTTCATGAATTCAAGCGACCTACGAGGTTGGCATCCCGCTCTCACCCTTTCACTGTAGAAACTTTTAAATGTAGCCGTCTCTTCTACTCCAATAGCTTCATACCTCGCACCTTTCGCCTGTGGAACACCCTTCCCTATTACTGTTTTCCTGAGAGCTATAATTCCCAACTATTCAAATGTAATGTCATTCGACATCTCCACTTACCTTGATCTATCCACTATCCTTCTCCTCATCCTTTCTTCTATCAATCCTATCTGCTCTCGCTCCAAATATTCTGCAACTCCCTGCATCCTTAAAATACATATATATACTTGTACCTGAATTGCCTATTATTTTGATAAATGGCAAGTTTGCCTAAATACAATTCGTATGCATAAAGATCAATATATCGGAAATAACGAATGTATTATATAGCAGGAAAATGAAATAATTTCGACAAGACAAAGTAAGGAGAATATTGTGTGTTCGACAAAATAGAAGCGTGAATACAAAACTTAATATTTTTCTCTTCAATTACTTTTTGTATAATGGCCTAATATTATAAAAACTTCAACGCTGTCTTTTCGAATTTCTTTAATCGGCCTGCTATATCTAAATTCCCTATCAGAGGTAGAATGTCTTATCAGTCTGTCTATATTAATCTTATGACATCGTTGCTAGATTTTGATTAAAATATGTACAGTGGAAAGCTGGATAGTAAATTTCATTTTTTGTATTCTTCTGCGTCATTACTTCCTTTACAATTTCACATCAGATTACTGACATGTACCAATCATTACGTTTTTTTTCTTTTCTTCCATATATTTAATATTCGTAATGGCCAGTTAAAAAACCCTTACTCCATATACTCAATTCTGTCTACGTATATTTACACACAGATTTACTAAACACACACACACACATATATATATATATATATATATATATATATATATATATATATATTGGTACAGTCAAACTATGATTTCCCAGGGGTCGACTTTCGGTTGATTTTTAAGATTCAGACAACGACGCGAAATAATTTACAGCATTGATATCTCTGTGCTATTAATAAAAGAAAGAAATTAACTGCTGATAGCGAATAATAATAAAATATTTGAATGTATTACCGAGAAAATCTTTAAAATAATCTGTATTTTCAGTTACTGTCTGTATCTGCTGTAATGAAGTGTTTATTTGCCACAGACCCAGTAACCTGACTAATAACTTTTTTTTTATCAGTAGCCGAAGAGAAGAAAATATAAAAGTTGCCACGTTCGTGTTAATGCCGCGTCTGGCTCAATAAACCAATTATATATGATCACATTTTGAACTGCTGATTGCAAACTCTAAGTAAATTCTAAAGTATTTCACCTTCGAACTAATATCTGACATCCGGATCCTCACTGAATGAAGTGTTTGTGAGGCCACGGTTTCTGCTATTTCAGCTGTACATGTATGACGTATTAGAGAAGATTTTTTTTTTCATCGGGATTGTTTAATACAAAAGCAAATAATTAATGGGATATTTTTCGAAATGATATCTGAAAACAGTACAATTGCAGTTTCAAGCTTTCGCTTCTCCATGCAGCATTACTCCCACTGAACTAAAAACATGAGTCGATTTTTTTTTTATTTTATAAAAGAGGCCTCGGAAGTGAGATATACCAAAGGAATTAGACAATTTCTTCTCCTAATCTCTCGTAAGATGACAAATTTAACTTGTGACTTATTTTATTCTCGTGGACTAACTGTACGTGATGACGAGTTAAATGTGAATTTGAAACTCTTAATATATATTTAATCATTTCACTCCAAAACAATGTAATAAATAACTAGCTCGCAAGGATTTACTTAGTATTTTTCTCATATTCTCTAACTAGAGGTTACAATAAGAGTAATTACGACAGAAGATAACTATTGACATTTCATTTAAATTTTTGAAGATGGAAGTTGATGGAAATCAAGAAGCGATTTCCACCAGAGAGACGTGCGATAAAAAAAAAAAACTGTTAGCATAGAACTTAATGTTACATTAAGCAATTTCGACTGTCAAATAATCAGACCTTCGCACTGCGCATAAAAACAGTGGTCAGAAAGATTTGTCAATGCCCTAGCTCACTTCCAAACTGTAAGCGTTCGTGTCAGTCATTTGAAATAATATATAGGGTAGATAAGATATTCGGACCACACTATACAATAACGTAAAGTTCATCAAAACAATTACCATGAGAGTATTTATAGAAAACGCACAGGAAAACTATATGGCGGCAATTGAAAAGTGACTGAAGCTTAGATGACCAGTCATGACATTCTTCGTAGATGTTTATCAAGAATCTCTAAATGATTGCAAAATATATTTGATAAGTATTCTTGGAAAGCTTGAATATATGTTTAAAATTTTTATCCGGCATTATTTGTACTATCAAAATGGTAATGGAAGAGTTTCGCTCATTTTTTTCCTTACTATTGTTCTAAAGAGAAAAGGCCGAAAAACCACGTATAATACAGAGTTGTTGAATGATATTGTTGTAATTGCGTAGGGAAGGCGGAACAGGTAATATTTACCGACTCCAGACTTGAAAAATTCACGTTTGTAGTTGTCGAGGAAACACTCTTACCTGACTGACCTTCTTCAAAATAAGAAATAACTATTTTTCAAGATCACTGACAAACGTTGTAAAATGGATTCTTACCTATCCGGAGTAAATTCATCTATTATGCGCATTGTCCCTTGCCGATGTGGGTGATCAAAGCCCTCCGCAACTTTATATCTTTCGTAGCTTTAAGCAGACTGGCATTTTAGCACCCGCCGGAGTCTCTGTTCAGTCATCAATTTTCACAAGCCCGTTTGACAGATTAATTGCTATATCCCTCAGATGTCTGTTGATTATCAAATTTTCCAAAATTTCTTTCTTTATGTCTCCTAAAAATATGAACCGTCTTATTCCTCTGTTTTTGTTTCTTTTTCCTTCAAACTTCTTCGCTGCTCACATGTGCCGTCTATGGTATTCTCAACATCCTTTAAAACCTCGTCTCTGTTGAGTCAATATTCCTCTTTATATGTGAGAAAATTCTTTAAGCTTCCCTGCCACATAAGAGAATAGATTTTGTATAGAAGCTGAACACTTTTTGCATTGTTTCTAAATTTTCATTTTTCTTGATATTTTGCTTGGTTTTGCAATACGTTTTTCTGCTGCAATGTGCCTTGGGATATTTTTTATCACACCTTTTGCCCTCTTTTTTATAAAATATTCAAATGTTTCAAAATTTTCACGCATTTCATATCTCCAATTCGTAACTCGCATCCTGTGTTGTTTCTCTTGCTGATATCCATACATTATGCTATTTTCTAAATTGGTGATTACACATTTATTTTTACTTTTTTTTTATCTTCACGTTGTTTTTCTTTGTCTACCATCAATACGGTGTCATTTCAATTATCCTATACTGTTAAAATTGAACCCTCCTATAAAATATCCTAGTAACTTATTGTTTTCTTAGGAGGGCCTCTCTATAAATGTTAATAAACACTGAGACCTTACGTATACAAAACTGCCAGGGGCTTAATTCATTACTATCTATATAATTTCTGAATTATTTTTTAAATCTTTCACAAATCATCTATTTCGGGTCTGATTCCGTACACACTCTCCTAGTAAACATAAGTTCAGACGACTCCGTTTTTAATATAACAAATACTTTCAATATCCCAACCACCTGAAGAAGGCCGGAGTGTACAACGGCCGAAACGTTGTGATATATATGGCGTCAGAGATGAGGATAATAGTCCGAATAATGTACATGATACCTCATCTCAGAAATATAGACCGAACAATTACTTTGTTACGCATAAGCTAGTTTCCTTGTGCGGATATCACGTCTGATAGTTACCCACTGACACAAAAGGCAGAGGCTACTAATAAATATATATATTCCATTCGTTTTGTTTTTGATATATCTACCGAAGGGAATTCTTCTAAAGCTAGAGAGAGAATATGATGGCTCTAGTTAAATATTCTCCTTGTCCAATTCCCTGAACGTCTCAACTAGTGTATATATGTATATATATATATATATATATATATATATATATATATATATATATATATATATGATCACATCAATCGCAGCTGAAACCTCGAATCAGAAAGGTCTTTCAAATTTCTGCCCATAATTATCGTGGCCTCTATAATCTCTGGCATATATTACACATTACTTCATCTGTATAGCATGTACCTTTTTCGCGTTTGCTAACCTTTAAGCAATAAATTAAGAGGCCTTGTGTGATTTTGTTACTGACAATAAAGGCAACAGAAGGAGAGGGAAATAATGAGTAGTATACCTAACGTGTAAATGGCTAATAGAACAGTGTCTGTGAGGGATATTAAGGGAATATATATTGCTTAGATTTACAAGGGAGGAGCTGTAGGGATGAGACACATGATTGTCTAAATAATAAATGTCCACAGCGCATGAATATATCATTTGGAGCAAGAAACATGTAAATCGTCTGTCTTTTCATCTTTTTTTTTTTTTTTCCCCGCCTACATCCATCTTTGCCGTTTAATCATATTTTTTGTTATATGCTTTAGTCTCTTCTGATCCAAGCTGACCTCGTTTTGTCTCTCAGAATTACCCATTTATCTGTAGCATTTTTCATTTCGTGGAGCTTTGTGAATCTCTGAGATTGTTTTCATCCGATTTTTCTCATTTTCATGCTTCGCTCACGTGCATCAGAGCGGAGATTCTACATTGAAGATGAAGTTTTGTTTTTAAGCATATTGGAAAATGCCTTTTGTTGTCTAGTTTTATTAAGCGCTTCAATCAATCGGTATAAGTGGCTTCATTTTATTTTCATTTTGTTTTTTTGTTAATATTATTGCCTGTCTTAAGTACTTAAATAGATGCATTCCTCCACCTGCTAGAGATTTCCTACTCTACCAACTACACACGTCACACAGATATTGTATAAGAAAGAAAATATTCTCGCAGCATTTCGTCAGTTACGGACAGCCACCAAAAAATTTCAAAAGTAAAAAATAGATTTTAGTTTATTCAAAAGAATTACGGGCGAAAGAATGAAAAACCGATGTCCACCAAATCGGGGAAACGTCATACGTTTAAAAATGCCGTAAGTGTTTCGCGGGATTTATGCTTTTCAAATGCTATTTAGATTAGTCTTAGTGGTTAATAGCCCCTGTTAAAAGTAAAAATAGCCGTGATTTTACAAGAAGTTTTCGATATTGTATTCTTAGTTTTACTAAAGACTTATGACTGAACATGTTTTACATTATTGAGGTTTATAAATTGTTATAGATTATAAATTTTAAATGCACAAACACACGCGCGCACACACACACACACACACACACACACATTATATATATATATATATATATATATATATATATATATAAAAATAAATAAATGTCAAACGAAAGGGTGCCGATGAATTCTGTACGAAAACATTATTAACCAGGTGACAAAAATGGAGATTGAAATTGGAACCTCAAACTCCGTGCTTCACTTTTGTCACCTGGTTAATATTAATGCTTTTTGTACTGAATTCATTGGTACGCCTTCGTTTGACTTTGTTTTATTGACCAAAATATTTGCTCTACTTTATAAATTATATGAAGTATACGTGCACACTTTTTTCCTAATCACACACACACATATATATATATATATATATATATATATATATATAATTTGTGTAGTGAAACTTATCACTTAAATGTATGGTGTTGGTTTAGTCATGCCAACATCGAAGTTTCGTGGGTGCATTGCAGTAATGATTTCATTTTTCGGAACTTTGTTTCTTCTCCATTTCTTCTTCTCAATGTTGTCGTATTTATATAATGTTTGTAGTAATTTGATATCTTTGTGTGTGTTTTTTATCATTTATTTTTACTTAATGTGTCTTGTGTTATAACTTAAGTATTGTGAGGTTTCCGGATGACTGTTTGCTATGCATTGTGCTGACATCATTTTGACCGTATTTGCAAAATTGCTTTTTATAGGATTGGTCCGTTTGTTATACTGATTTGACCTCTTTCACACACACATATATATATAACCATTAACAAATATTTTTGTGAAGTGTGTGTCAGACTTGGTACTTTCTCAGCACTCTATTATATGGCCATTCATGGATATTAATATACACAATAACCTGTTCCAAAAGTCAGATTCAGTCGTACAGAAAACAATCTGCTTCAAATCAGTTCAAATGCATCCGCGCATTGAATACGTCTAGACGATATTTTAAAAAGAATTAATTCCATTTAAGATACCGTATTTTACTTCCTTCCCGCTGTTATCCAAGCTACGGTCAATTGGAGTAAGGAAATTAGCCCCTGGGTGAATCTAAAAGCATTTACTTAGTGCATGCCAAACGAGATATTAAACATTCTTTTATTAAACTATAGCGTAGCTCGGCAGTAAAGCAAAATGACTTCGAATGCAGTACTAATGAAAGGACAAATTGCTAAGGAAAAACCTGAAAGAAAACGTATTCTCTAGGATACAATACATTTCATATACATAACAAACATATATAAATCACATTATTATCCATATGCCTACATTCATGGCTACTGACAATCATGAGATTTTTCTATTAATATATAACAGTCAATTAATAGAGATTGGAGATTACCTGCACAATGCCCACTTATCTGATGTTTAAAGAATTAAGTTTCGATAAGAATAGGTGGCATTATATTCAAATAGTGTTTATATTTTCTATATATTTATTTAGGAATAGACTTAAACTTTGTCTAAACTTCAACTGTAAGAAGGTAGAATGCATGGTTGTTAGAAAATGGATGTGACCAAACTGAATTGCAAATCTGATAAACCAAAATCAAAAGCGCGAAAATTTACATATCTGTGAAGTGATTTAACAGAAGATGGAAAATGCGACATTGAAATACAAAGACGCTTTCCAAAAGTTAAGTACTAAGAAATAGAATAACTTTAAACTGTAATGTGGTGTATGTCCTCCTGTATGGAGTAAATGCTAGACAGTCACTTCAAAGATGAAGGACTTGAAATAACAGAAATGTGGTTCTGCAGAAGGATGCTGAGGATACCATGGATCGAACATGTGATCAATGACAAAGTTGTAAAGAATACTGAAAAAAAAACGCAAACTTATACTTAACATCGAGAAGATTTAGTTAGGGTTTCTATGGAACATGACGAAAAAGGAGGGATTTGAAAATCATATACGCACAGGACAGAATGGACAGGAGACAGTAGAAAATTATGCGTGACATACTTATTGAGCTTGACTAAATGGATGGCGAAACATTTTTTGCGAAAAATAACTCGCATTTTATTAAAAGCTACCAGAGATAAGAGTTTGTAAATATCTTTGATCGCCTAGTTGACACGGCACATAAGGCGTTATGCTTCATATCTGGGGCATTATTTACTCTTGAACTAATGTCTGGCATATGTTGATTCAGATAACGTTCAACCTGTTTTGAACTGAACCCTCTATTTAAACTACGGTGTAAAATGCTATCATTCCTGTGTAAATGTCTATGGCTATCACAAACTCGGTGGAAGCATGCCGCGCAATAATTAATCATTACTAAATAAAAGAACAAGGCGTGATATTATTAGACATGGACATCAAAACGAGAAAGACATACGCTCGTTAATTAAATAAAGTGTTGAATTCAAAATTTGTTATAGTTTACCTTGGCGATATATGTATGGATAACATAACAGGCGGAAAACTATTATAAAAAAATGTAATACGTTAGTCGGGGGAAAAGTTTAAAGGTGTATCAGGATGTATAGTTAGCTCCGTTTTGCAGAAGAATCAAAATTTATCATATCCGCCACCTCAAAATACTCCCTGTCCTTCGATATTCCTATGAGTAATGAAATAGATAAGGCACTGGTATTTTTAGATATTCGATATGCACGATGTTCCTCTTGTTGTTGTTCTTGTTGTTGTTCTTGTTGTAGTTCTTCTTCTTGTTGTTGTTCTTCTTCTTCTTCTTGTTGTAGTTCTTCTTCTTCTTGTTGTAGTTCTTCTTCTTCTTGTTGTAGTTCTTCTTCTTCTTGTTGTAGTTCTTCTTCTTGTTGTTGTTGTAGTTCTTCTTCTTGTTGTTGTTGTAGTTCTTGTTGTTGTTGTAGTTCTTGTTGTTGTTGTAGTTCTTGTTGTTGTTGTAGTTCTTGTTGTTGTTGTAGTTCTTCTTCTTGTTGTAGTTCTTCTTCTTGTTGTAGTTCTTCTTGTTGTTGTAGTTGTAGTTCTTCTTGTTGTTGTAGTAGTTCTTCTTCTTGTTGTTGTTGTAGTTCTTCTTCTTGTTGTTGTTGTAGTTCTTCTTGTTGTTGTTGTTGTTGTTGTAGTTGTTGTTGTAGTTCTTCTTGTTGTTGTTGTTGTAGTTCTTCTTGTTGTTGTTGTTGTAGTTCTTGTTGTTGTTGTTGTAGTTCTTCTTGTTGTTGTTGTTGTAGTTCTTCTTGTTGTTGTAGTTCTTCTTCTTGTTGTAGTTCTTCTTGTTGTTTCTTCTTGTTGTTGTAGTTCTTGTTGTTTCTTCTTGTTTGTTGTTGTTCTTCTTCTTGTTGTAGTTGTTGTTCTAGTTCTTGTTGTTGTTGTAGTTCTTGTTGTTGTTGTAGTTCTTCTTCTTCTTGTTGTTGTTGTTGTAGTTCTTCTTCTTGTTGTTGTTGTTGTTGTAGTAGTTCTTCTTGTTGTTGTTGTAGTAGTTCTTCTTGTTGTTGTTGTTGTAGTTCTTCTTGTTGTTGTTGTTGTAGTTCTTGTTGTTGTTGTTTAGTTCTTGTTGTTGTTGTTCTTCTTCTTCTTGTTGTTGTTGTTGTTCTTGTTGTTGTTGTTGTTCTTGTTGTTGTTCTTCTTCTTGTTGTTCTTCTTCTTCTTCTTCTTGTTGTTTGTTCTTGTTGTTGTTCTTGTTCTTCTTCTTCTTCTTCTTGTTCTTCTTCTTTTTGTTGTTGTTGCTCCTCTTGTTGTTCTTTTTTCTTCTTCATCATCGTCAGAATAATAATAGGAAAAGCAACAACAGGTTCCAGGTCTTACCACATAAAAATCCATACCCAAAGAAAATTATTTACTAAGATTACTTTCGGATGGCACCGGACAATAAGAATGGTACAATAACGAGTAAGATTTAATCTCTAAGCCAGTTGTAGATGCTAATAACTTGGACAGTTGGGCTGTAGCCGATAGTCTTATATCCTGAAATCGTTATAGATACCGACGTAAATACAATGTGGGGGTCGAAGTAACTTTATTATTTGCATATAAAATAAATCATTTCAGACCGCATACGAAAAAGGGTTCGCGCAATCAGAAAACTACCTTATATTCCACAATGAGATGCGATAAAATTGTGAGCCGTGTGGAGACAACAACTCATTCTCCTGAGTGCTTCCGCTGACCGGGCGCCTTCTGAAACTACTTCGTATCTCACCGTGGAGAAGGCCTGGGATAATATAGAAATCTTGATCACTTGTCTAATATTTTCTCTGTTGAGCTACGGGGTATATACGTAGGCGTAACAGTAACGGAGGAATTTAAATATTTACCGTGATTTCCCTCGCGATTGTTGCGGTAATTAACTTGCTGAAATCGCGCTTTAGATGTAGATGCTAATAACTTGGACACATCTACTGAAAAGCCTGTCAAAAACATGCAGTGAACATTGCAAATTCCTACATACTTTCCCTAAAGAGACGCTTCCAATTGCGTATATACGCATATATGGCTAACGGACAAGTGCATACAAGCGAAAAATCACCGAAATATACAAGGTTTGATCTGCGTCATTCGTCTACCATATTTATAAGGATGCGTGCAAATACTTTACTTTTTATAACTTTACGCCAAAATTTTTGTGTACATATCGAAAAACTATGCTGGGATCCAAATGATTGACATGAGTAAACTTTTTGTGTTGTATTACAAACTTGTACACTGATGTTTTCCATGTACACATATAAAAGTTATCGCTGACTTCACAATATAATTTTTATTGGTCTCTGAGTCTGTCTGTCTAAGAATTTGATAAGTAATAATTAATACATTTGCTTACAAATAATCCCATTTCTTTTTTTTTTAATTTCTATACTGTTTGCATTGATATATGTTGCGGTAGAATTTAAAAAAGTTATCTAATATATATCTGATCGTTTCTGACCTTCATAAACCATTATCAATACGTTTTTTTTTTTCGTTGATAAGCTTATAACTATAGGTAAACTTAGTGTTTAATATTTCTTTCGGTTTTCTTTTTCTGTTTAGAATAACTCCAGTTCTGTTTACTGAGGTGTTTAATGCTTTCGACTTAGAAATTATCATACTCACCGGACAGATTGAAGACTAAGAGTGACAGAAAAAAAACTGCATGGCCTAACTAGCGGGCTTGAGTAAATGGATGGCGGGGCAAGTTTTAGGAGTGATAAGACAAAATCTATTAATAGCTACCCTTGATCGCCTACATCCCGAAGAGAGACTGTACACAGTATATTTTCCTAAAGTTTGAACCTTTTTTTTTTTATAGTTTTAGATGATGATTTTAAAATAAATTAGTCAATATCTTCTGATTTATTTGCGTCAAAACAAATGTATAACGGTCTAACATGTAGCCTATTCTTCGTCGAACACTTGCTACCGGATTACATGATCTGCTCTCATTCGAACACGTGTTATATTGACTGCTAAAATCATGACTTCCTGTAGTCAGACTGTTTATTTGAATGTATCACAAAAAAAAACTTGAAAAAAAAAAAAAGATCCTCATGGATGTAAATTTGCATTTTTATGCAACACATTTTCTATACTAGTGTAAAATTAGTATAAAGGCATGTTTCACAGGTGAGTTAATTACTTATATTCTAAACACGGACGTCATGTAGCTTCTGATGTCACCAAATTTATTACAGTCGTTTCATTTAAGAAAGCCTAACTGAACATATGATTCGCAACGTTGTTTTTGGATTCCATCTTCTATCTACATTGAGAGCTCAGTTAGCTCTACTATGAAACCCTACATGGAGTGGGCGTAGGAGATGAATTCATATATGTCCAAGCTTATTTACGTGAAAGCAAACACAACGGAGACTGTTAGAATTTGATATCGGCACGTCGATCAACCATGCTGAAAGGATAACTGCTAAACTAGTTGCACGTCCACTTGAGACGCCGCATAAATTTCGAAACTGTTAAAACCTATCAACCCGAATGCTGATGCTTAGCAACACGTTTTTAGTTTTATAGACTCAAAATCAATATTCGTTCTCACGAATGTAGTAAACATTAAACCCGAAAATAAATAACTTAATTTTGGCTTCTAAGAGCCATTGAAGATCTCACATCGAAAATTCTAGCTGACCTCACTTCAACTTAGTTTTCTGAAAACAGTGGTAATTTAAAAGCGTACAAGTCTAACGTGCTGTGGGCGATGAAAGAAAGAATGCAGCCAATGTTAATCGAATAAAGAAGTTAGAAAATAAACGTAGTTCGATCAAATATCAACATGCTTACGCAAACAAGCTAAATTCACCATCTGACATGGTATGGGAAACTGCTCTCAGCTTCGATGGAGTCACTTTGAACATTGATTTAACAATTCCTTTGAAAGATATATTTTCGATTTTCATAGTTATTTAATTAATAATTTCTATCAATATATTATATATATATATATATATATATATATATATATATATATATATATATACACACACACTCTCTGTATCTCCATCCCTCTGTCTCTGTGTGTATATATATATATATATATATATATATATATATATATATAATATATATATTTTAGTTTTAAGGTGTGATAAAGTACTCAATAACAGTTAGAGCGTATGTAAAAGTGAACATTGCAGTCAACACTCAGAGGCGATAGGCCGTTTTATGCTAGACGCGATCGTATATATATATATATATATATATATATATATATATATCTCTCACACCGTCCCCTCCCCTATATATATATATATATATATATATATATATATATATATATATATATATATATATATATATAATGTCGGTGTAGTTTTGAGTTCAACAAGATGTTTGTAGTTTGATCAATTCCAGATGGGCTAGCGACGGAAAACTGAATAGGTGTTGACCGCAATGCATTAGTGACATCACGCACACGTAATTTAAAAGCAGTTTTTTTTCCCACTGGTGAAAAGCGTCATGATTGTAAACTTTGTGTCTTCACAAATATATGTATATATGAATACCGGACATGTCCATATAAACCCGCATGTAAAAAATCTAAATTATTATAGTTGCAATGACTTGAACACAAACACATCTTACAATTTAGGAAAAAATCAGATAACAAATTATTAGTGTTGGCAATTTAATGACAATGGTAACTTTTCTATAAAGAACGATTCAGCAATTGTCTGACCGAAATATCATTGCTTCATTCAGCTGAATTTTATAAACTATATTCAAACACTTCTAAAGGGTCATAGATTTCCGGTGTCCAGTAACTATTATTGATGTTTCTAGTGATCATGGTGTTTTCCTTACCAATATTTTCTTTGAGAGTTTGTGGAATGTCAACTTTTTGATTCTTCAAGTAACTAGTGCAATCCATTTTAGTTGTTACTGTAGCTTACAGCCACATCACATTCTAGAGTGGTTGGCCATGGTTAAATGTAAAATGAATGATAAAACTGTCCAACAGTCAGACAGAGTTTGCAATAACAAGAAAAAAGGCGGGAGCAGGGCCAAAAATAATATAAATCAAACAAACATTTATATGCAAGGTAAATTAACAGTAGTAAGGAAAAGCAACAATAATATGGCAAATATTTCAAACTAAGTATTGTGTATATAACACAAAAGCAATTTCCAACAAGCAAACGTAGCCTTCTGACTTCAAGACAAGAGAGACCGGGACTGAGTCAAATGAAACCGACAATTAGCCTAAGGAGAAATCTTGACCTGCATTTGTGTGCTTCTGTCTTTTGGGAGGGGAAAGAATTTTGCTGCTATTCCTTCAATGATTGGAACCAACACATCGGTTTTCGTACGATGCCCGAAGTAAAACAACTTCGATGCTGTTTAGTGGCCACTTGGAACTACTATAGACTGTAAGCTTGGATGTGCAGAGGGTGTAATAAATAAGAGCTCGGATTTGTCAATCTCAGCGCCGAATTGGCTGTAAATAATCTGCAGTGTATTAAGCCGTTGAAAATTAAAATAAGTTGTCGCTGTTGATGAAATCCCTCAAGTTATGTGATTTCAACATTGACAAATGTATACCCGAGAGACATCAGAAGCACCTGACGTCAAGCACTAGCGACACCAGGTGAAATAGCGTTTGAACCTGACCTTCATAATTTACGTTAGCCGGCAAATACTCAAATATATCCCTCCAGATTACATCCAAATTCAATGCAGGTACAGTCTCAATCGATACATTTCCACTATGTATTGTGGAGACCTATTTCATTGCTGTTTTGATGTTGTCGATCAATAAATGGACGGTTACGGATACCAGGTCACCATTTGCTGCTGTTCACCATCACTAGAAAAGAACAAAGAAATAACTGCATTCGACCGATGAAAATAGGCGCCTTGTGCCATGGCCACATGCGTCGCGAAGTTCAAGTTCCTGCATAGGGTATTTATTTTTATAATAATTTCAGCCCATGTAAGGCGTTAAAAACCAATAAGAAGGAACAAGGTTCCTAAGAGTAAAAGAAACAGACAATAAAAGGACAAGAATTAAGGATACAGAAGATGGCGATTTAATCTTTCATTTAAATTTAAGACCATAATTGACATGAAAGATGGTAGCCGGAATAGAGATCCATAATCGAGTAGTCGAAGATAAGAAACTATTAACATAAAACATAAGGTTACAACTAGCAATTTCACCCGTGAAACTGAAATCAAGTCCGGAATCTGAAATCGGCCTTCTTCAGGTAGTTGGTATGTCGAACTGAACCCTTCATTTCGCTTGCTGGGGTAGATTGATCTAGTTCTACATGCCATGTTTAATGTGTGTCAGTTATCAGTTATCTCCTGTTAATTCCCCTCTCCAAGTTCTCAACTGCCTTAACCAGGTATTGAACTCACACTCTTTGGGTCGTGTCACTCGATCTAACCAACGCCTTTATCAACTGTGTCATGTGTTCTGACATCAATTAAAACACGGCACGTGGAACTAGAACAGTCTATCCCAATGAGCCAAATACAGGGTTCTTTTCGACATTCCAACCACCTCAAGAAAATCGGAAAATACAACAGCCAAAACGTAATAAATATTGCGACAAAGATGAGGACCCTAGTCCGAATAATGTAAATAGTTTAAAATAACCTTTCCTGTTGTGAAATCGTGAGTACACTGGCGGATCCTATCAGATTATTCGTGTTTTATAATCAAGTTGAGTAAAATAACATTTTTTCCAAGTGTATTATAATTTATGTCCTTTAGAAGGTTTATTTTCGGCATTTCTACCATCCTACATTTTAAACTTGCAATGTCGAACATTTATTTATTTATGTGCATCTCATTTTTTTTTTTTTTATTTATGTGTTTGTCTGTTTTTTTTTTTTTTTGTATTTAAATCACATAACACATTAACTGCTTTCTCACTGTCAACGAGAGAGTGACAAAAAAAATTCATCATTCTCAGAAAATGTGAAAATGTATCTAAAATGAAACTGTAACAGTAAACAACTATCTTGCCGGTAAAGATTTAAATAAATTATTACGGAATATTACTGGTGCTAAAGACACATTTTTAATGAAAATTTTATGCATCACACCGGTGACGCTCACATGACGCATGCACTGTTGACCGAAAAATATGCGGTAAGACGATAAAGTTATCACCCATGTTAGTAAGTTTATCTTCTGAAAAAAAACTGTTTATTTTTGTTTTGTTTTTTTTTTTTTTAAATTGAGTCCATCTTCATATATCGTCTCCCATATGGATGCCATTCATGACAGCAAATGCGTTCAGCAGTGTCTAACCTATAGGCCATATAAAATCGTGTTACTATTTCAATAATTAAATTAACGTCAAGCGAATATATCTCAAATATCTTCATCAGAGTCGATAGACTGGCTTTACACAACCACGAAGATTTATCAAAAGCAAATAACTACATCACATGAAAAAGTTCCAAAACGAGAACAACGAAAATTGGAAACGTATGGAAATAAAAAGCAAAAATAATCATACAAATCAATGAGGTTTCGCTACTTTAAAAAGTATTTGTAATGAACTCCAAGCAATACTAGAAAAAGAGATAACAGTTGAATTATGAAAAACTGTTTGAAGATGTATTCATAAATTTCAATCGATGATAATCCGGATCTTTTGGCTTAATTCACCCCGATTAATGTAAGTTACTTATTGAAAATATTAATTCGAACCACGAAAGCATAAAGTTTGGTATTTTTTTTTTTTTTTTGTTTTTTTTTTGTGGAGGGTATTTTGGGTTTTTTTTGGGGGGGATTTGTTTTGTGTTTTTGTTTACTTAGGGGATTTGTTTTATGCTTTTTTGTGTCTTTGTTTTATGCTTTTTTGTGTTTTTGTTTTATGTTTTTTTGTGTTTTTGTTTTATGTTTTTTTGTGTTTTTGTTTTATGTTTTTTTGTGTTTTTGTTTTATGTTTTTTTGTGTTTTTGTTTTATGTTTTTTTGTGTTTTTGTTTTTTAGTGTTTTTGTTTTTTATGTTTTTTTTTTTGTGTTTTTTTTTTTTTTGTTTTTTTTTGTTTTTGTTTTTGTGTTTTTGTTTATGTTTTTGTTTTATGTTTTGTGTTTTTGTTTTGTCTTTTTTGTGTTTTTGTTTTTTAGTGTTTTTGTTTCGTGTTTTTGTTTCGTGTTTTTGTTTCGTGTTTTTGTTTCGTGTTTTTTTTGGTGGGTTTTTGTTTAGTGTTTTTGGTGGGGGCTGGTTTTACTTGAGGGGGTTTACTGGGGGTTTTTTCTTTTTCTTTTTTCTTCTTTTTTTTTTTTTTTTTTTTTACTATATTTTTGGCACACCTTTTGAAATGATAAATTCTAAATCAACCCGCAACAACTCCAACCCTCAGAATGAAAACTTACGAAAAATCATTTTTTTTTCTTACTTTTTCGTAAGTACGGATGATATTCGAGTTACTAACCAGGAATATTTTACAATATATGAAAAAAGAAAAAAAAAATCTGTTTTTGCTTTGTTTTTCGGGGAGCGACAACTTAGACACTACACATAGAAATAGCTCACCCGAGTTTCACTAATTTGTTTCGATCCCAATGGTCAATCCAACAGGAGTTCAATGGAAGGGCTTCGCTGTGGGAGGTGGTGGTGTGAATTTCAGTAAATATAATTTTATTATTATTTTGGGTGTTGAATTAATATTTTCTGGTGAATTAACAGAAAAGATCCGATAATTTGTCAGGCTATGAATTCCGATTATTTCTTTTATGGAAACAGATAATATTACCATTAACATACATTAGATAGAAAAGGATTTCACTCATGAAATTCTATGAAGATATTAGCTTAGGTCGTTAATGGACAATATTAGGGGTGAAAAGTGACATCACTATATCAGCGTTTAACGAGGAAACAATGTTTCTGGAGATCTCGAAATAGCAGGTCATTTTTGTATTGTATATTTCCCCGACCTAAGTACAAAGAGAGGGGCTGGATAAAATCAATTGTTGCTTAGTAATACAATTGATAAGACTTTGTTGAGTCGTGTTCGCCCACGTCCTTTAAAAGATCAACAAGGTAACTTTGTAAATGTCCAGATTAAGATTTCACGCTGTTTGCTTGATACCCAACTATATTTACTTAGCTCGTTTCCGATTTAGGAAACTTCTCGACAAATCGCTTTGCAGTGGTTCACGTTGCCAGCAAGTAATGTCAATATTTACTTGCAAGGATTGGTTTATTAGGTATTGTCTTACTTCCTAAGCGAAAGCTATTTTTGATTTTAGTTGTTTTTTTTATTATTATTATCTATGCTGCTTGGGATGTGACTTGTGTTTAACCTTTGAACCATAACCATCAATCAAAGTTACACCACTGCTAAGCATAGGTACATTATACCCGATTTTGTAAATATCAAAAAAAAAAAAAATGATTATATAAAACTTTATTTGAAAAATTTTACATGCAGTCACTTCAAATTTTGTACTTTGAGTTAACATTAACAGAAACTGAAAAACATTTATGTAAGAAAATCAGGTACCGAAAATTGTAATTAAAAATAGGAAAATTTGCGCTGGGTACTATATACCCATGGTTAGTGTTCTAGGGTTAAGTTACTTGAACGTTTCTTTCACATTGTGAATGGACTTAACAAACCGACTTGTGAGCATGGTTTTTCTGCTCATCTACCAAATTGAATTAATGTTTTCTATGTTTCTTTTCAAAGAATCTGTATAATAGAATAAAATTATTTAAAAACTATTTCCTTTTAAGGCACAGTGGAGTAATGGAAAACGGCTCGGATTGAAGAATCAGAGAGCCGAGTTCAAATTCCGGTCGAATCCATTACAATCACTTCCGTGCTAATACCCTTGGAAGAAAGTATGAATCCTCTTCTTCTTAAGCTATGGGTGAATAGCAGGACAGACCGGGTTCTTTTGCCTTGGATGGCAACTCGTCTACCGCAGAAAGAAATGGCAACCTACTGCGGGAAAAAAGCTGCCTTGTCATCATGTAACGAAAGATACATGACCGCTTAAGCGTGTATGCCGCATGGCACATAACTGACTAAAGAAAGAGTGCAGTAATTTTGAAAACAGAAATCACTTTCGATACATCTATTGAAAATAGACTAATTTTGAAATATTCTGCTGTAGTTATATCCAGAAACACAGAACACAATCACAATATCAGAATCGGCTAATATTGAATACTCTAAATCTATAGCGATAAAAAACACAAACTCGAAAGTTTATAGATGTCAAATCAACAAATAAAGTGGATTCCACGCATCCTGATACAATTTTTATTCCTTTCAAAATAAAATTGTAACCATCATTTGTGCTTCTATTCCTCACTGATCTATATATGAGAATGATTCCTTCTGTCTTTTTGTTTATATCTTCCTGCCTTGGGCCATTTTGTGTTTAATATAATTTAGCATTTACATCATTGATTTTTTTTTTTATAGGTGCCCGTGTCAGTATGAATTTCTGTGCCAGAAATACAAAGTTCTTATTTTATTTTCGATGAATGTTTATTGAAAACATTCCCTATTACATTGAATATCTATTCCTATTGATTTATTTAAAAAAGAAAAAAAGAAGTTTGTTAAACTAGTTTTTTCGTCAAGATTAACCGTTCTGTTCGCAGAAAGACCTTTGACGACAGATGTAAAAACTTCATTCAATAAACAAACGTTGGTACTAATATACTTATTCATATCAGTACACAAGTGATCTTGGCACCGACAACTTCTTGAAACCTTATATAATGTGATAATAGCGAGAGTAGATGTTTCGTTATATGGAAACTTTTGGCTTCTATTGATGAAGGAGTATTGATGTCAGCTTATATTTGAGAAATAATTCTTTCAAAACAGCTTTTTTTTTAAGATAGGTTTTCGAAGTCTAGTGATATTGTTTTTAGTAGTATCGATGCAGCTCTCATTTGTTTGATATTGTATGGAACATCAATGATCCATACAATATCATACAAGTCATTAAATCTTCCTTATAGGCTATCCAATTTAGCTATTTTTGCTCAAATAATATAGTTTTTACAGTTCCTGATTTGAGAATTTGTAGCAGCGTTCACATGGGTTCAATAAGAATGATCCTTGCTAAAGCGATAAGCTTCACTTCCTGGCAGCCATTTTGAAGCGTTGATCTGAGAGTGCAGTTGTATAGAGGTGAGAGTTTAGATATTTCTATACTTGTTTGGCGTCACCCATTACATCCATATGCAAGTCTCGAACTGACTAGGCTACTTAAGCACATGGCTCATGTTATTGTTTCGGTTACTGAATTTGTAATTCATTCAGCGATGCATACATAATGTATTGTGAGGGCTTCTTGGTCACACTGAATTTTCAACCATCCTCATGTATATAATGTGTGTGTGAAAACATATTGATTAGTGAATATGCAATACTTGACAAAACCGACATGATTTCCATAATCCAAAAAAACTAAACCTGTAAATGAACTAAAAGTAGTTGATGACCTAATCAAATCGAAAATCTGAAAATATGTTGAAGTTTCCATCGAAAGCATTCGAAAAACCCAAAAAGAAAATGTCATCTAACATGAAATTTCTTAGTCATTTCAGTTCACTGTAGGAACAAAAAAATTCTGATCTCTTTCGCGCGCTCGCGCACACACACATATATATATATATATATATATATATATATATATATATATAACACATTTTCCTATCATCGCCAATGTTCGGTGTGAAAGCTTACCGCTATCTCACATAACATCTAAAAAATTAACAGTAAAAAAAAAAAAAAATATATTCTACTCGTTGGCATACACCGTTTAGAATGATCGTTTTTTTGTATGTACGTATGTGTGTATATATATATATATATATATATAGTAATATGCCACAGAATGTATACCTTATCAAATTTTCTTTGAAACTGCGACGTCATTGAAATTAATAATTCATTTGACTTACATAGATTCTATTAGGAGCAACTGTCAAAAATGTTTTTACACTTTCAGTGCACGTTCCTTTCGTCAAGATAATATTACTTTTGTTTCACTTGATATTCATCCTAGCTAGATTTAATGTTCATACGGAAACTTTGCGTATTTTTTTCTCTGCTCGACGTAATGTCTACTCTTCCCATTCCAAATATTCCAGTCCGTATTATTCTTTCCTGAATGACATGAATAGAAAAAATATTTTCCCCTTCTGTTTGCTTGTAAATATTATGCTGGCTAAATCTGTAGTAGTGTTTCTTTTTTCAATTTTTTTCATATTGTTTATAATAACAACGACCAGAACAGAAGCTGAGGATGTGCGTGGAGCGTAACGGTTATTCTGTTTTTGTTCAATTTCCTTTTTACTAATGTTCCCTAATACAAGGCTAAAGGTTGGCCGACTGTGGAAGGCGAGTGAATAAGGTGTGTAGTTTGGTGATGTGAATTTTATGAGGATATGTTCAGCATTACTGCGTGAAGAATGCCAGTGACACACCTCTGCTTCAGACACATTTTTATCTAAGATTATCAGTTTCCGTCTGTAATAAAAGGAAATAAACACATGAGATATTTGCAAGAAGTCTCATTAACACGAACACCTGTCTCTTATATCATTGATCAGCACGTAAGTGATTGTTTCACGTAGTAACTACGACCTTGTCTATGTTCAGTGGACTAATTGTACGGTCTTGAATCTTTTAGAGAATTAAATTTTTGAAAGTATTCCAATTTTTAAAATTTATATCAAATTGAGCATTCAAATGTTTTTCGCAAGAATCTGGTGCTTTTATTTAAGATCTGTTAGCTTCATTTACAGTTTTACCAATATAATGCAAAATGTTTTTTGTTTTTGTTTTTGTTTGTTTTTTTTTTTTTTTATAATGATCCGGACAAATTATAAAAGGCAATTTCAAATAGTAGATATCTGCAATGTATATACACTATCACCGGTCGTCGTCATAGACGATTACGCGTTTCTCGTAAACTTTAGTAAAATTCCGCTATCCTGAAACCCATATACAATTAAAAAAAAAAAAAAAAACTATTTTTACTGTTCGGACGGTTGTCCTCAACTTTGTTGCCGTATTCCCGACGTTCCAGCCTTCTTCAGGGGATTGGAATTTCGAACTGACCCCTTTATTTCATGCACGGGGGAAGATTGTTCTAGTTCCTTAAGGTTACATGGACCAGTGGATAAAAGCTTTGGTCGAACCCAGTGACTTGACATAAAAAATTTGAATTCAATATTAGCTACAGCAGTGCTGAGCAACAACTTTGAGAGTTGAGTTAAAGTGAGATGACAGATACTGAAATATCCGGAATAGTTATGGTACGTGGATCTAGAACAGTCTCACCCGGTGGACGAAATAAAGGGTTCAGTTCGAAATTCCAGTCACCCGAAGAAGGCTGGAGCGTACAAGGACCGAAACGTCGTGAATATGACAACGAAGATGAGAACAACAGTTCGAACAATATAAATAGTGTAAATAATTATAATACATGTTCGCGACACTTAGAATTTTTCTATTTATTTGAGGATTCAAAGGCGTCTATCAGAGGAGGACTGACATTGAAAATAAGTTTAAAACAATGCTCCTATACAGACTCTTAGAGGTTAGAGGCTGATGATAGCCGCGTACAGAACGTCTTGAGGTATTTGTTTTGCTGTAAAAAAATACATATACTCTCTTATAATAAATGCCACGACCTCTCTCTGGATCAGTTTAATAATTTATATTACTAGTATTCACCCAGATTATATATCAACTGATGGATTATTTGAACTAATATATATATATATATATATATATATATATATATATATATATATATATATATATTATCTGATTTTATAATTTTAATTAATTTCATAAAGAAATTGGTAATAAACAATTATGGCAAATTTCCAGGATCTATTTTTCTGAGTAATATACTTTTAGTTTACCTTAATCCCTATTAAACATATTTAGAATTGCCAGTTTTTATTAGGGAAATATTTGCCCTAACATGTTGCATTAAGCTTTCAACTCAAATAGCCTTTAAACAATTTCACAACTGATTTTATGTTAGGTCAATGCAAAACAAAACCTTTGAAATCTGTGAATATCGATATTAGCAGATTACCAAGAATAGTCCCTTGAGAATCTATATTTGAAAATTCTCATTGATTGCTGACATCCCACAGTACTTATCACGTTTGAACAGAGAAAAGCACAAACACTGAAGACTGAATAGTTCGTGACCTATCCAGTCTTCAGGGTTTGTGCTTTTCAAACCCACATGTAAAATAGGAAACAGGTGGATGAATTTTCCCCTACAATATTGAATCTGTTGAAAAAAAAAACTGTCGATTCTATATCATCTGGGAGGCACTTGAAACGCGGAAGTGGTAACATGAAATACATTCTTTGAATGTTAACCTTATCAGGCTTTCGCATCAGTTCAGTCCTTCACCAAAAAGTTGTGTATTTAGAGATGGACGGACATAGACTACCTTAAGTTTATGTAGTCTGTAAGCAAATGCATCTTTTCAGAAGATGCTTGAATCTATTGAACTGACGTGTTCTAGGAATGACCCTTTACTGTTGTTTCCCGGATTTACAGTTATTCAAATCACTTTCAGCAAGAGTTGAGATGTGTGGTAAGCACACCCTTCTCTACAAGCCTAGACTTTTCATTTCGAAAAGAGTAAAAGAGCCGTAAAGTGGCGATTCTATGAGAACTAGAATTCCGACTATAAGATTATAATTTTGATAATATATAATCTAGTTTCTTTTTATTCGGTTGTGCTAGCTCAAAAATTCATGGTTTTATCATGCCAAACATTACGGTCCTGCATCAAGTGCGGGAGGTCATTAGGTATTCTGTGGTATAGCATAGCTGGTCAATGTAGCTGTTTGCTGGGCGACCAACCCGTCCATAATACTATTCCTTCCTATCCAATATCTGCACAAATCTGGTTCTTTTATTTTTGGTGACTGGCGAAAGGAGTCTATTCACCCACCGCCCAACCTAGGAGAGAAAAATGAGAATAATTGAAGAAAGCAAGTTGAAGTGAGATTTGAATCTATCGGCACTTATAGGCGAAATCTCAACTCCTTTTTCCATCACTACTCCTCCACCCATTACCTCTGACTCCCCAATCATCTGAATATATGGTGAACATTTTCCCAGCTATAATAACATCTAAAATTGCAACATTATATTAATAATATTAGCATTATAATTTCAGTAAAAAACAGACATTCTAAAAAGCAGTACACAAAAAATGGTTAAGAAAACTTCATATATTGTGGCCGACGGTTTCCTTCACTTATTAAGTAGAAAAAATTACTTAATAAACCGAAACATTCAATATAAATACTTAAATATAACAACTTTTTAAAAAAGTAAACTCGGTTTATGTTATACTGGAACACACCTATTCTATTGTTAATAGACCTTCCCACCTATAATAAGTAGGAATAGTCGCTCATAGAGTTAGTCAGTCGATGTCGGACATTCTGAGCGACTGATCGGTTCAACTCTCTGTCTCCGGACGGAGAGGAACCCGAAGGAGGCTACGCCGAAGGGCGAAGTCTCCTTCGGGGAGGTAAAACCGGCCCTGAACCCGTTTATACGGGTTCAAATGGGCTATTTTTTGGCTGAGCCTAATGGCTCGGGAATGCCCACATTAAAAAAGGCCTTGTGCCGCATGACACCCTCGTGGGTGGGTGGCTGAATATCTCAGTCGATGTCGGACGACCGTTAGTCGGATATTAAAGTATCAGCGACCACCACTAGATTGCTTTGCGTCATTACCTATTATATCAAGTTCCTAACGTCTTGTACGTCGAACCTTTTTAGGATCGACTTAGTGAAATAAAAGCCTCTACTGTGAAACTACTCTATAACAGTTTAACGGTCCTCTTTCAGCAGAGCAGACATCGAGGAAAAATCGTGTACAGAAAATTACGAATATATCAAACCAATGTTATATGCAGACAGAAAATATGTCATTAAAGGCTAATTCAAAGCTTTAGGCTGAGCGACCATTTATTCTTTCAGAGAGTTGGCTGATCGGACTTAATGTACATTGTTTCCAAAACTTTCAAGTGATAATCAATATTACCTCGACAGTGAAAACATGTCCTGTCTGTAATCACGGGAACCCTACTGATTTTTAATCATGTGTTCAGCTAACGCTGAACAAGATACATTAACGTACATTTGTAAATTGTTTTTGATTGCGGATATTGGCTGGTACATGTTGGTTGATACGTATTTCCAACATTTTGAGCCGTGGTACCTGCATTGCTATCATAGCATTGATTTTTGAATTTATAAATTATGGAACTAATAAAAGTTTATTTTTTTGTTGTGAATTGCTTTTTAATGTCTACTTTTATGGCATAGTTACATTAATGGAGACAATTTTAACATCCTGAGGTACACATATGACTGTAAAAGCTAGACATAAAAATTAAACTGCAGGAACTTCTAGATAATATAGTAAAAGTGATAAGAAAAAAGTTGTCATCAATTGTAAGTCGGCGAAAATTTGATTGTTAGAAATGGGGACGCCGAGTTAGGAATTGATGACGTGCGAATCAAGCGGCTACAGAAATGTTATTGTTTAGCGGAGTTGTAAGAGATTACATACGATAAATTTGACACTGAAAATCCAATGAATGCAATATCGAAATCCGAAATTAAATGGAAATAGAAAAAGATGGTTTCCAAAAACTAGGCCACGTCTTATGCTACAGGAAGATTTTGTTAGCATTTCAGCATTTATGGTTTTTCTATGTAATATCACTCCACATATATGGTAATTAATATTAGGCAATTTCCTTGTGAGTGAAATGATCACTTGAGGTAACAGAAGTGGTTGTCTACAGAAGGATGCTGAGAATACCTTAGACTATATGAGCAATAAGGAAGTTTAAGGAAAAGGGTAATTAGAGTAAGTGAAATTTCTGAGACGCATAATGTAAGAATGCTTAACGAAATTAACACGCGCAGGATATACTGAAGGTAAGACTAGTAAAAGAAACTAGTGTGTAACCTGCCTAACGGGATTGTGTCAATTAATATGAGAACGGGGCAGGATGAACACGAGTAGTTAGATTTACGAAAGATAATGTTGCGATGTGGGGTCTGGCAGCACACAACACTGAACTCGACTAAATCGTTATAGTAGTATTCAATACTCAGTTAGAAAAGTCACTGCTATAGCATTATCTTCTTCCTATTTTAGAAAATTACCTAGGGTTACTTATGGCTTCATCAGTCTATTCATGATAGTAAGAATAACTGGCTCTTACCACAGCAGATAGAATGATGGGTAATGTCATGATCCACCTCATCCTGATAGGATGCTGTACCTGAAAAAATGCAGCCGAAGCAGTTTCCTAGCATTCTTAACAAAGGACAAAAAAGAATCATCAAAGATCGATAGTCTGAAACCAACACTAAATATTTTTAGCTTCTCCGTGACGGAAGTTTGGGATATATTCACCCATTGTGGGACTTTCCGACTGTCAAAATTCGGCGAATGCATGAATGTTTTTGAGTGTTGTAACCGTGTTCTGTCTGAAATTTCTCCAATCACGTACATCTGTTATATGGCACGTTGCACAAACGGCTACATTGTACGACTTCATAATCGAGATAATGCCAATAATCTGAGCCTGGGTAATTCGCCGGCGTCTGCTATAATTATTCTTAAAGCAAGTCATTCTTAACCATATTTACCAAATCAATCCAAGAACTGTACGTGGGATTCACTCGCTCTCTCTCTCTCTCTCTCTCTTTCTCTTTCTCTCTCTCTCTTTCTCTTTCTCTCTCTCTCTTTCTCTTTCTTTCTCTCTCTCTCTTTCTCTTTCTTTCTCTCTCTCTCTTTCTCTTTCTTTCTCTTTCTCTCTTTCTCTCTCTCTCTTTCTCTCTCTCTTTCTCTCTCTCTCTTTCTCTTTCTCTCTTTCTCTCTCTCTCTTTCTCTCTCTCTCTTTCTCTCTCTCTCTTTCTCTTTCTCTCTTTCTCTTTCTCTCTCTCTTTTCTCTCTCTCTCTTTCTCTCTTTCTTTCTCTCTCTCTCTCTCTTTCTCTCTCTCTTTTCCTCGCTCACTCTCTTTTCCTCGCTCACTCTCTTTTCCTCGCTCACTCTCTTTTCCTCGCTCACTCTCTTATGTTAGACAACCATTGCCATAACTTGCAGATTCTATGCTCGGTTTCTCTCAGAAAAACTAGATTATTATGTATATAAAAAATAGTGTATTCCGATATTTGTGTATTTTCCTCAAACGTTGGTAGCTGATTATGCCGATAGCATTTTATCGTCTTTATATATCCTTCTCTATCAATCAACTGTTTTTACTAGAGAGATAATGAAAAAAAATTTAAGACGACGTCTAAACGAAAATGTCAGTAAATTTCCCCTCGAACGTTGAAATGGAACTCTCGATGAAATCTCAAATCGAGTACATTACGGGTAGTACATGTGGGGTCTATTGATCTCCTCTGACTAAATGAATCATTGGAACCAGGCGGAAAATTACGCGTTGTATGTGCGAAGTCACGAAGTGCCGTATATCAGTTTAGTTCCTCACATCGGTCTAACGTGTTTTGCGAACAGCATGTAAATCTGCCTGGAGTTTGCTGTGTAATCAAATATTCATGATAAGCTTCTTATTTCCCTCTAAGCGATACGCACTGTCAGTCCTATTTAGGCTTTTCAATTTGTCGTTTTAATTTGGATAAATCAAAACCGATGAACAGTTAAGTGATTTAAAAAAAAAATGAAAAATACATCACTTTTTTTTTTTTTTTTTTTACATCAATTAAAAGTTTCACATCATTTAAGTTCTACTAGAATTTTAAAACTATTTCCTTGAGATGTTTTCGTTAATCATGTTATGTTTGCATGATTCATAGCACACTTTGATATAACCAAAACTGTTACATCAAATCACTTATTAGGTAAGGAAATACTTTACCGTTTACTGTCATATAGAATGTAAAATATTACATAGGACTTTAGCATTCTTTGCAATGACATATGCTGTACGCTTGAGTAGTATAATGGATAATTACTGGAAATTATTAATCGCAGAGCCCAGTTTCGATTTCGGTGCCTCATTCTTTTACAAATACCGCTAGGAAATGTATGAATACGCCTCTTCTGACCCATTTATGGCTTTATTAGTAAATCTGATATCACTAAATTATTATCTCCCCTAAAAGTCTTACACCCTAAAAATATATTTTATGGCTTTAAATAACCCTCAAAGGGTAAATAGCCGTAGGAAACATTTTTCTTTGTTCTCGACTATATTTTTCTGTCTTAATACTTTTACTTAGTTTCTAGAAGGCATTTTTCATATACAACTTTCGGATTAATATGTCATAATTTCCTGCGTTCCTACATATACCAGTTAGTTGTCTTCCTTTACTTGCTTTATACTAACATCCCAAATACGCAGTTCGCATCTTAAGGAGGGGGGGTCACTTTTAAGGACAATGCATTCAAAATTCATACAGTGAAAAAATACGTTCATTTTTTGGCTTTCCAATAAAACCAGGTGTAATTTTTCTTTCACTTTTTATCAATATAGCGTTATTGTTAAGACTGGCCGCTGATAATTTCTCATGGTACGCCTTCTAGTCTCTCCATTGTTTCGATATGTAAATTGAATAAAGAAATCACATCTTTCAGATTCCGCTTGTGCGTTATCCGAATTAGTATTTTATCCATGTTTCCTCTCTCTTTCCATTAGATGTTACGTATTACGCAAATACGTTTTCCATGTAAACGAGCTTTTCTCGTATATAGAAAAATAATTCTGTGAGGTAATTTGACAAACAGTTCTATGGATTCTCTTAAATATAGATATTAATGTGTTCGTAAAATAATGTCCGATTTTAAAATCTACATTTTCTTTAATGTATTTAAACCATATTTAAATCAGTTGAAATCGGAACTATGGACGTCTACACATTTCTGCTCTTGAGCTACAATTTATGTATTGTTATATAGGAATAAAGTGTCGCTACCGACACTTGAGTTTGAACATAGATCACCAGCGAGCAAACACAGACGATCCCATTATTAAATTAAGTAGAGCAAGTGACCATAGATGAAACGCATAAATGGGAGGTAGCGTGTGTCTAATTGATTGTCATTTTTTAGTCATCTTCTCTTACTATACCTACTACTATTCTCTACTGAATTCACTATACTATCTCTCTATTCGGATCACTATTCGAGCTAGTATTATCGAGCAAGTACTATAAGTGTTATTCGAAGGCGTATGACACCAGTATTGTTTAATGACGTTACTATAGATGTATCTGCGGTTACAAAGTGTCTACTACAACGAGGATCATAAAATAGTCAAGGAGTATTCGTTGATCATACAAAAGTATCAACGAGTGTTCATTGATATGTATGTATACCTTTAAAAGAAAACCGTAAAGTTTGAGTTCTAAGAAATATTTCAATGAAATTTCTGCATCATACTTGCAACTGAACGTCTTTTGGCCTTAAACAATTGTCAAAATGCTAGAAAAATGTGTAAACAGTGAAGGATAGATGCGGGGAATAGGATGGATATGGCAATATGTTCTTTTTATTGTTATAAAATATCAATTTCTCATTACAAATCACTATTCTATCAAGAAATGAAACCTTCGAATTTCGCAAAGGATGTGTCGAACAAATTACATAATCATTTGAGTTTGACTAAGTTTGTTTCAAACATATATATCGAGTTTGTTCAGTGTCAATTTTGACATTCTGGATATACATGTGAGATATTTTCCAGACCCACTGACGTGGGTTTTGTTCGACTAGTGTTTTCAGGTGGCGAATGTCTATTGCAGATGGACGTCCGCTACCACCTTGAACTTAAAGACTTCAAATTTTAAAATTATAATCTTTGTCATCAGTGCGTTACCATGACGACATATACAAGACAATATCCAACGACTATTTACGTAAGTCTAGAATGTGATATTGCCCACGCATTGGTTTATATTCTTGATATTTCTTTTCTGCACGATATTTTACTTTTATGAATTTGAAAAGCCGCCATGCTTCTCTCATGAGAATATATTTAACTATATTGATCAAAATCATCGCTTATTTGTGTTCTCTTTAATGTTTCACCTTTACTCATTCTTTAACAATCATTAACCCCCTTGTATCTTAGTGGTGTTATTTACTTGCTCTGAAATGAAATGATTAAAATAAATAAAATATCTAATTGCAAAATATCAATATTACAATCATCTCTGAGTGTACGCGTCATCTACTAAAATCCTTTTTATCTCTTCTATTAGAGGATTCTGTCGTGTATGTAAATCTTTATTTGGCTATACAATGAATGGTTTGTATGCAACAATGGTAGAATCGTCCCGACTTGTTTTGAATTTATAATTTTCCGGCTGAGAGAAACGATAACATTAGCTATAAAATACCGATAACTTTATTTTTGTTTGTAAATTTGCGATTAGGCGCCATTCTAAAACTTTCCTGTTTAAACTGATTTTAAATTAAGGTTCAGTGCATACATGTGAGTCAAAATGCTTTAAAATCTTTTTAAAAAATAGGAAACGTTGTACATAACAATTTCCTTGTTTACAAGCATGGAATAATGTAGTCAACACACGCAGAAGTTAAAGATATATCTATGCATAAACGTTTAGAATTTACGACTTCTGTGAATTATCTTTTTTAACGAAATTAATAAAATGCTTCCAGCAATTGCGAAATAAGTTAATATTTGATACCGATTATTCAGTTCTAAAATGAAAATATGCAGTGACCAAAAGTCAGCATCAGATTGTTCATGTGACCTTAATTTCCTCAATTTTTAGACTATTAGAATAGTAAATGAAGCATACTTACTGCAACATTTTATACATTTATATCTGTAAATTAAATATCACCAAAGTTTCTTCGCTAAACAAAACATTAATCTGCTACGCCATAATTTACGTCACGTTGAAAAACTAAATTTCGTCTAACAACGATTATTATATTAGTTTTCATTTTTTTACTCATGAAGACATCAATCAATTCTTCATGTCGAGTCGTAGATTAACCCTTTCTACACCATTGTAATGCCATATAGTTGTTTAATTATTTCATGATTTATACACGCTTTGATATTCTATAAGATTCATTCATACATGATCTATTGGATTTAACAATATTGTTTTTTACTTGCAATAGTTTGTATAGTTTTTGTTAGGTTCTCTGTCGTCACTGTCTTCAACCAACTAGGCAACAACACCACATTATAGATTGTATAAACGAAGGACAGTTAAAATTTAATTTTATTATAGGATTTATTATATTGAGTGGAGCAGACGTGGTATCAGGAGGAATAACTTTAGGGAATGCATACATATTCATTAGTTTAACATTCCGCAACGTAAAACCTTAGCCACTCTAAGGAATCTGGATGCGGAAAACATGTCGGCGTTTCAAAATGCTTGGGACTCTGTCGACTTCGCCTCTTTTTGGTCATATCCAAAACTTAGACAAGAGCAATCCATTATTGTTAGAATTTAACGCCCGTAAGTTATTCTCACGAATCGTTCGCTATCCTGGTTTAGCTTCTAGTTTCTGTAATTTTTTCTTGAGATTTTGGTTGATTTTTTTTTTTTTTTTTTTTTTGAGGGTTGCTATAAATTAGCATTTGAAGAAGCGAGAATACGCTGTAAATTTTTTTCTTTTTAAAAACATTTTTAATCGAAGACGAAAGTACATTTTTTTTTTAAATTTGAAAAGCATTATGTCTGAATATATAGCTTAGATCAATACTTCTGTAACAGTAAAACTGTGTCTTGAATATTATATATTTATTTTGATAAAATCATCAGCTTTGAACGGAAATAAAATTTTAGAGAATAAAATATTCACCCACAACATTAGCTCAACTTCCGTAAATCATGTATGAATATTTCAATGAAGGAACGAAAATCTAGTTCAGTCATCGAATGTAGCCACTGTAGCTTTAAATTAATCAATAAAAATTACGTTTTTATAGAAGAGCAAATTAAATATTTTCTTTTGGAATCATAGGTTTATTTTCGCTCTATTTCTATTCGTAAAATCAGATTCTTTGAATGTATCAGTTTTGTCAATGCACTTTTCGTACTTACTTTTCAGTTCTCCTTTTATATTTTTACTTAAATCACTTTGACATATTTTTAAAGCAAAAATTTATTTTAGTTTTTTTTTTTTTCTGTTCTTCGTTTTACCAATATTGAAAAGAGATCATAAGTTGAAGAGGAAAGGTCGAACAGAGATCACAGGGTAGTCAAAAATAAACTTTCGATTCCACTCTGATCTCTGAGGAACTCTTTTCCGGTGTCCGTTATGATTGAATCAGTCAACTTTACAAGCTCTAGTTTCTACTCTGAGGTTATATCTGTCTTACGATTGAAAAAAAATTGCAACTTTACTATTATAAATATTTATGTGCTATAGAATTGCTAAACATCGAGTGACACAAGGAAAATTCATTAAACGAAAGAAAATAAATATTTTAAGCTTTACAGCGTGGATTTCAGAAAATTTTACACTATAAATATAAGTCTCTTATTATTTAATAGCAATTCTCAAAGTATTGCTTTGCTTCGTAAAACCTATCATAATGTATGTGTGTTAAAATAAGATTATTCTTAAATGTTTTAATAAAATTTGAGTTAATCTAATAACGAAACAATTTCTTCTCTTCAACGTGTCCTATCTCTTGTAGTCTTTAACTGCTTTTCTCCTTTGCCAGTCACAACGACCCAGTGATAGTAAACATTCACACAAGTTCTTTAGGTAGTTAGCTAGCAGCTCGCCATATATATGTTGCTCTGAGAGGGTTATTGTTACCAAGCCGCCTTTCTTCGTTACGTGCCGAAGAAACTTCAGCTGTATCTTTCAGATTTAGATTATTAGTCTTCATCTGTTAAGGAGCACGCCCGAGTGCAGTGTCGGCGAGGATACATTAAAATATAACGTAAATATTTTTAGTTATAAACGGTTTTATAACTAATGTAACAATGTTTTAGTCAATAATGAATTGGAGCAAAAAATAAGTTGTAAAAATTGTTATCAAAATTAAAAAAAAATATGTAGTTGGGAAGACTTGACAATACTATTTCTGGCTAAATTGTAATAATGAATTTTTGTTTTCGCTTGTACATTGATCCCACTGTAATTATGATCAGTTTAACAAAAGCATTATCTAGAGATTTTTCATTTGCATATTATGTCTCTAAATAATCTTTTCACGTTACTGTTGGTAATATATCTACGTGAGAGACAACATAGAAAACACGACAAACAGTTTGAGAAATTTATTTCCGTCAATATTCTTCATTCAGTAAATAATGGAGAATATCACTCGAAAAGAATAACCAGAAGGCATGGCACCTTTTTTTCCCATTTCGTCACAAGTCTTTAAACTGTCGGCATTAAAAATGATAGAAGAAAAGTTAAATTATTCTTCGTTCACTCACTTTTGATCTGGTTAGAGTTCTTCAATCTGTCGAACTGAAAAGCCTAGTTAAATAAATACATGGCAAGTAGATTTAATCGGTTCACATTTTATAGAAAGAAAAAAAAACAAACTCCAGTCTGTATTCCTAAGAAATGTATTTGCGTAAAAGTATAGATAGAATGTGCACTTGACAAGTTACTTTTTTTTTATCTGATCCAAATCAAATACAGGGACGGAAAAAAATGAGAACGAAGAGGGAAAGGACTCGCTAGAATCATAGATTGCGTCGGCTTTGCAATGAACGGACAACGATAATATAAAGGGTACGATTTTCTGCAGCCTTAAAATTGTGGTTCAGCGTGGGGTTATAAGCGACCCAGTCGTATTAACAGTTATTCCTGAGTCATTGAAGTTTTCATATGAAATCAAGAAAAGTTCAGCTTTAACCACTTCCCAGCCAATTATTTAAAAAAAAAAAAAACGCTTCATTTTCAGAAAATTATCTTTTTGTTTTTAATATAGTAACTACGAAACTGAGGCATCTTGAATTACTCAAATGCTAGCTAAACCTCTACCAAATGTATCAGTTGACAATTGGACTCGTTTCAAGCTCACGTGGGCATAAAATGAATCGAGATCAACGTATAAACAAGTCTGTGGCTAGTTTTTGAAAGTTATGTTTTGGATGTGTCTATTCGTCCGTGTCTGAAGAAAACACTTCCCGTATATACACCTCTTCTTTCTTATGCAAAAATGGCCGCAATATATAGGGGTTTAAGTTTAAGCTGATGCCAAATTACCTTGTTGACATATGTGTGTGATACAATGGTATATCTTTTAATACTATTACATCAAACAGATGTTAATATTCATTTATGCTTTGTTTTTACGAATATTTTTTAAATCATTTTTCTAAAAGCATAGCGATACTGCCACAAAGACTCAAGGGGTTAACTGGGAGTGCGAGAGAATGAGAAGACTTCGGAAAAGGGAAAATATAAAAAACACAATTCAGGAAGAAAAAGGATGGCAATAGACGTTGCATTTGATTGTAGGGGGAAGGGAAGCAAAAACTAAACAATTCTTCCAGAGGTGTGACGTGCGAGAAAGAAAAGACAAAAAAAAAAAAAACAACTACTAGAATAAAACTTACGGTTAAATCAAGCTATTTCAATATTGAAACAATGAGACCTAGTCGCCCATCTTGTGGTACGCTTAAATCCACGCGCTTGAGGTATCCGTCGTGGGTATGACTATATACTACATCCGCGTCCTGGGTAAGATTATAAACTACGTCCATCAGCAAGGCCCCTGATCAGGAGGTTTTGAGGGGTGTGGAACCACTTTTTAAATGCTGGTGTTTCCAGGTCCATTCTGATCCGGGGTGGTAGCACCTGTTAGGGTCCCAGCTATGGGCAAATAGTTAACCCCCAAATTATGAAACTTTAAAAACAGGATTTAATACCAGAAATAATTTGTGAAAAGTTATTACCAGCAATGAGTTTTTGAAGAAAAAAATATTACCAGCAAAACATTTCTGAAAAAAGACATTACCAGCTATACTTTTTGGAAAAAAAAAAAATTACAAGTGATACAATATTGAAAAAAAGAATATTACCAAAGATAGATTTTTGAAGGGAAAAAATTACATTTGATAAAGAGAGAAATATTGCCAGCAATAACAGTCTTTCCGGTATTATATAACCCATTGAGGTTGATATGCCGTAAAACAAAACAAAGCTCTCGAAATATCAAGGAGGAGAGCTCATTAGAACAACTGCTATGAAAATAATGATAGAAAAGACAGCGCGAAGTTGTATTACAGCTGTGGAAACGTCACTGTATTCGAGATGCAGGTCATGACCGATGTCATTAATCATAATCTATTCTGGTTCTGATGGATAGTGAGACCAGCGTGGATGGTTTTGCGAGGATATATTGTGCAACCATAGTAAATCCAAATTTTACAGTATCTTCGCCTCTGCCATATATAGATGGTTTGCTTTGTATCGGGATGTTGCTTGAAAAAATATGATGCCGTGTCTTTGATTCCTACTTTGACTGTTTTTCGCGCTCGCATGTATCTTGACTGTCTGCTTTAAACATGTGACATTTGAAGCTTAGTAAAACTTAACTGTATCAGAAAAACGTAATTCAACGAGCAGAAAATTATAAAACCACAACTAGATATATTAAAAAAAAAAAAAAAGAACAATGACATGAAAATTTCAGAAGACTAAGCGAGAGGCTGACAGATCAATCTATATTAACGATATTAGACTGGATAAATCTTGACAAAGAAACCATTACTATTAACAGCAGCTCGAAACAAAGCAGCAGCAACAACACCTAATTATATAAAAGCCAATATATTTTAAAATCATAAAAAAATCATATAAATTTAAGGCGGTTATTTTTCATAGAAGATCGACAAACCATTTTACTCTACGGATAAGGCTAATCGAGGTATCAGTGAGGAGAACTCATTAGCTAAATCTAATTCACTAGTCTCATTGTTGCCCTAAGAAGGAAAGATATTGCATGCACAAAAATTGTTAGAACATCAAAAGTCAAATTGCATCAGTGTGTCACCTATACAATTTCCTATGGCATTTTGACAAAAATACCGATCACTATTGCAGAAAGAGTTACAATTTTTAGGAAAATCTCCACAGCTCATTCAGCGTGAAATCTCATGGAAAACTGCGACGTAGACTCGTAGCTCGAACATGCATCGACCAGCAAATTGTAGATAGAAATCTAAGGATAAATCGTTTACCGAAAGCTATAGACCATCATGAATTATGGAGTAGATTTTCGATTGATGTCTGGCGTAAGTTGAGATGAGATGAGAATATAGCTAAAACAACATCAATTTTACAGTGGACTTTGAGAAAATAGTAAGCCAAATGATCAGTTAGTCTAAGTTGTCGCACAATTTATACAAATAATAACTTAAATACCGCCTCATCGGTCGGCATTCAAGCTAGCGTCTGTGGAGGGATTTTGAATTTGGTCTTCGGCTTGTTAGAAGTTTGAGAGTCCATATGACTTTTCTTATTCTCAGCACTGGGTGCTCTCCTTGCTGCAGTTTGATCTGGGTTTTCATTTGAACGGGTCTTTCTTTTCCTCGCTACAGCCTTGTAATCTAATCCTCTTTTGGCGGAGATCTTTTTGTGAAGTATACCGCTGCCTTGTTTAGCAACAATAAATTACAGAAGAACAGAAAATTGATCACTGCATTTAAGTATTGCACTAATATTTAAGCGTACATTTTTAAAGTTCAACGATAATTCTTCTGCCGCCACTTAATTTAACGACAATTTGATGTACGTAAATTCTTATTTTCCGAACAATTAATTATTTTTTTATTCCATGGGTGACTTTCACTAGATTTCGCACTTTCGTTTATTCCTAAATTTATTTTCAGGTTATAAAGTACAAAAATCAGCAAAAATCCCGTAAAGGAAATCGCCCAGAAAATCGCATTAATGAGAACTTGGGATTCTAAAATTTCTGTAACATAAGCTAGAGAGTTGTCTATTTAAATGAAAGTGTGACACACTGAAATCCGCATTTATAATGTATAACATGAGCGGGAAGTGAAGATGACTACGAGGAATTAGGCAAGTGACTATCTTTTTCAGTACTCAGTACAACGATAGTCGCAAAGAGCTGTGTCTGTTTCATTGAATGAAAAAAATCCCTTTTATTGTGAGACTTCAACGGTCACCAAACGAAAGCCATTTAATCAGAGTTCGTACACCAAAAAAAGGACGAGGAAAACATGCCAGATTATTGATTTCTGCGTGGACACTGTAGATGAAATGTCTATAGCATGGCGGATTATCAACCATTGTTAAAACATAGATAATAAATAACTAAAAAAAGTTTTAGAAGTAAAATTATTACAGAATAAGGAATGACAAGCGTAAAAATTTTAAATTGAACCTAAAATTGAATTAGACTCGGCAAATATCAGAATTAAAAAAAATAAGTAGTATAAGAATACAAGTTGATATACTGAATACTAATGAAGCTGAAAGACTGATAGACAATTTACCTGAAAGATGTCGAAGAATAGAAACAACGAAACCAGTTAAAATATGGAGAAAGCTGTAAAAACAGTGAGTTGCTGCCAAGAAAATAATATCTAAGAAAAAGTATTTGATGTAAGAATGACAGAAAATTAAAAAAAATCTCCTACTCGAATATCAGATAAATGAATTAAAGATATAAAATAATACTGATTTGAATTCATCTTGCTTATATATTTTATTGGTTTCCTATCATCAAGGCAAGACAAGTAATGAAAACTAAAGCTAAACCGAGAAGTAAATATCAGTTAGTATTATGGCAAAAGATTAAAAAAAATGTGGGAAGAACAATCACTATTGGATGGATGATCAAGAGGAACAAAAAGGAAAAAACTACCGACACTTACAAAAATAGTACATGAATATTAAAGAAAACAATGAAAACAATCATAAATCTGTTTGCAACGCAAGAAACTAAAAGCACAAATAAAATGGAGGTATGAAGAAATAATTCTTATGATCCAAACGGTTTCAAAAGTAATAGAATGAGTCTATAGAGCGTATAGTAATCAACAAAAACGATAGTAAAACCTCTATCAAATGAAGGATTGAGGAAACTGTGGCATATCGTATGGGAAATATAAAGAACTTTAAGAGTTGTGAAGAATCAATAAATAACGCCTAATTGGTGATAGAGGATCAAAAATGAAATACATTGGACAAAAAAAAAACAAACAAAAAAAAACAAGATTTCAGAGATAGGTATATTTTGTATATGCAGATGAATAGATTATGTACATAACGTCCGATTGATGATTTCCCCTGTACACAAAAAATGCACGTGTCTTTCAGTTTTATCAAAAAACCGTCACAAATTATTACTAATTTACCCAGTCAAACTGACACTAAAATTTCAAGATACTGACCAGTCACCGATTTATACACAATATACAAAAACTCTCGTATTCAAAAAATAAGCTAATTCCCTGAAACTGATAACAGGATACTTAAAGAAAAAAAAATGGGTGTAAAAACATATTTAAACACCTGATAAGATTAATTAATGTGAAAGAAGAATTTGGAGAAAACTCTCATTCACAAAATTAAAAGCGAAACTACATAGAAAAATTTCATTGTCTCGCACGATTAGTTTAGAAATTCGCGAGAAGGTGCAAGAATTCTTCGACTTTTACTGTTTTAAAAATCGGTATGAAAAAAATACTTTCATCACACCCAATTTCTTTATAAAATATATGGAATAGATTAAGGAACAACTATAGAATATTTCATGTATAATTTATTTCCCTGTTATTCTGTAGCTATAATTCTCAAAATGTTTGTGATCGGATGTTTATGTATTTCCACAGTTTTCATCTGATTTTGATGATTTTTTTTATTTGTTTGATTCTTCAGTGCCGGTTTTGAGTCCAAATTGTTGGCGACAATGGTTCTCCACTTTAACTCTCAGCATCATTTTATTATTTACTATCTGCTCTTGGATATATATCTTTAATAAAAACTTTAAAAATAAATAGTTTAAATTATTACAATAATATTATCTATTATTATACAGTTCCCTTTTCAGGGACAACACCCATTGAAATTGTCACCCCCGCCACCATTTGGGGATGTGCCTCAGTTGCGCCCAAATGTTACCAATATTGATTTTTCGGTTGGCCTGACTGCTCCAACTGAAAGGCAAAAATTCCCAGTAATGAAAGACCCGGCCAAAGACGGGTTATACTGCTTGTTACATTGATATCTCGTGAAAACTAATACAGTTTATAGATATAATATAGTTAATTAGTATGTTAATAATTTATTAGAATGTCTTGTTTGCTTCAGTCCTGAAGAGCCCTGCTATATAAATAATCTCGTATTTCATATGTATACCTAAAACTGTTTGCCTAACTGAATACTGGACTAAAATGTTACATACCGAGAGGAAATTGATTCAATGAGCCACAACTTATGGGTTAAGTAGTAGGACCCTATCTAGGCATATCTGTGGCCATTATCATTATAAATAGAAAAATAAATAATGATAATAATGAATATTATAAATAAAACAAAAAAATTGTCTATATTTCTGAGATGAGGTATTGTAATTATTTACATTGGTGCTCACCTTTACTGACATATTAACGACGTTCCGGCCGTTGTACGCTCGGGCCTTATTTAGTTGATTGGAATTTCAAACTGAACCCTTTATTTTGTCTAGCGGGGTAGATTGTTTTAGTTCAGTTTGCTATGCCTCTTCCGGATACCTGTTAACTCAATTTAACTTAATTTTTCAAGATTTTTTTCACAACTGCCGCAATCAGGTATTGAACTCACAACTCTTTGAGTCAAGTCACTGGATCCAACCAACGCATTGATTCACTGAACCATGTGTCATTGAGGACAACAATCAGATCAATAATATAAATAATTATAATGCCTCATCTCATAATTATAGACAGACACCACAATAATAATTTGAAGAATACCGCCATGATTATTTATGGGTCGAATTTATGTACTTGCCTTTATTAACACAGTGTTTCGGCCATTGTACTTATCGGTCTTCATTATATCTACGTCGATATAGGTAGCATTCAGGAAATTTTCAACCAAACCCTTTATTTAATGTACAGTCTTGAAATATTTCTTTGTGCTGTTCACATATTTAGAACGTCGCCTTTGAAAGATCACCCAAGATATTGTCGAACAGATCTACATAAAAGTTCAAATATTGACCGTAAAATGTATCTGCGAAAGATACATAGAAAATCATTCAAATAATTCCATACCAGTTTCTCAGTAATGTTTTCAGTAACGTTTAGTGGGTGTGATACGTTTAACAATTCTAGCGGATCAATTTAAACATATGTAGTCTGATGACGGTAGTATTAACTTATATATAACGAGAAGCAAAAACGCAGCTCAACTGTATTCTGGTAAAGATGTTTCTGTGCGTGTCACTTCAAAACGTAAGCGATCTTGGTTCTCCACAATTTTATGTCCTTTTGTTGCCTTTGATAAAGATTATTTTCTGACATCTCCTAATCCCTGTTCTGCCAAACGTTCGAACAGTTTCCCTAGTGTGTGCGCTGATTGCCTTTAATGTCCTGTCAGCGTCAATTTTTCCAAAGATTATTTCCTCAATATGTGCCCTAGAATCTTCAAGTCTTTTTTCTAATGTCACGTATAAATGTCATTTTTGTTTTCATCTTCTTCAAGACTTTGTTGTTGCTCACGTATTCAGTGCATATTATTCTCAGTACCCTTCTGTAGAACCACGTTTTGTTGCTTCATGTTTTCCCTTCAACTGTGATTGCAATTTACGTCATTCATTTTCATATAGGATGACCGATGTTGCATGACAGTGCATCACTCTTATCTTTGTTTGCAATGAATGTTTCCTGTTTATTAAAACATTTTTGTTTTTTGGAATGTTTCTTTTTGTTCCCCCAATGCATATTTGGATTTCAGAATCTCGTTTTTATTTCTCTGTTAAAATTCTTCCTCGATTTTGTTTTACATTTTTTCACTTGCTTGTAATTTGCATGTTGAGTGTTCTTTTTGCTGACAACCATGCATTCTGCATCTAGCATAATTAAACTATCGTCATGCGAATGAATAAATTGCTAGTTATGTGACAAGGTGTATAGGAAAGAACTCTGGTGTCCTCTTTAAATATTACTTGAGAAAGCTATAAACAAATGTGAGGTGGAAGAATTTGGTATGCCAGATAATATGAGCATCAAGAAGAGTAAAGAAAACCCTTTCTTTTTTTCGGAGACCAATCATAAATAATTGCCCGAAAATATTAATGTGAAGTGAGAAAATTCAAAGTGATGGCATATACGCCTATCCACCAGATTCGTGAGTCAAGCCAGCTCACGAACTACACGATATGGTTTTCTGTGATGAGAATAATTTTTTTTTTGTCTTTTTACAATCTGCTACGCAATTATTATATTTAACAGTGAGAAAAAAAAGACTCAGAAACTTTAAAACATTAAATACACATACATAGATCTGAGCGTCGGAAACCATTTGTTTCTTTCCTTTGTTTTCCACCTATTCGCCATAGTTAAATCTAGTGTGCCAGAATATATTTATAAAAGAAAGATTCTGAAAATACTTCAGCTTTTCGTTTCAATTATCTAGCGACCATTTACTCAATTTATATTTCCAGTTTTTGTCGGTATGAATTGTCTTTTTTATGACTTCGAGCATTTCTCGTTCATTCTTCGTAAACATTTGAAAAGAGTTCTTCAGTCTTAAGTGAATCGGTATTGCTTCACATTTACACGCACGATTAGGCGAACATTTTTGCAAAAGATGGATTAAATAAAAAGCTCTTTAATCAGTTCCTTATAAAATACATCCATGTTAAGGCATAACCAAATAGAAAAGTAAATATTTTACTTTTCATGCAAGTTAAAAATTTTCAGTTTAATAAAAACAAATGTGGAATATTCACATAGATCAGATAATAATGTCGTTAACATAATATTGCCTGCATTCTGTCATATTTAAATGTCATTATCAACATAAGCTCTCCACATTTTTATGTACTGAGCTCTCCACATATTTTTTATGCACTGAGCTCTCCACATATTTTTTTTTATGTACTAAGCTCTTCACATATTTTTTTTTTATGTACTAAGCACTCCACATATTTTTTTTATATACCGAGCTCTCCACATATTTTTTTTTTATATACCGAGCTCTCCACATATTTTTTTTTTATATACCGAGCTCTCCACATATTTTTTTTTATATACCGAGCTCTCCACATATTTTTTTATATACCAAGTTCTCCACATTTTTTTCATATACTTTCAAGATAAGCAAGCGGTAAATGCGACTATGACGCAAGGGGTTATTGAGAGTGAAGGAAACTAAGATGATAGGGATGGGAAAGGATAGTTAAAGAACGGATTCGGTAAGACAGAAAATGACTATAGATGAATCTAAATATTTTAAGCTCCTAGGATACATGAGTGCCGAAAAAAATCGCAGAGGCAAGAATATGGCAAAAATCTATAAGAATATAACGTTTACATTTTAGATATTTTAACAGTAAAGTAAGGAAAACTAGTCGTCAGTTCAGTAGTACAAGAAACAGGAAATCCGATTAGAAACGGTCGGATATTGACTAAATTCGAGATTCCAGGCCGCTACCAAAAACATTACTGACCCTTCTTTTATTTTTGTGGAGAATCTGGAGATATATAGCAGGAGTTCAAGACCGGATATAGCAGCAATGCTCAATGAGCGGAAGGATGGTTCTTTATAACCCCGTCATCGGTATTTGGCATTAACTCTAAATTAGACCCCCACAAGGCTAGTGGTGAAGATACCAGCCAATGTCCGCCTGAACTGGCACCTGCCCTCTCCAAATTAGATAACTAGTGCCTCAATGAATTTTATTTTCCAACTTGTTGGAATCCTCATTCATTGTTCCTGTCTTTAAGAACACTGGATACCATTCTGTTCCCTCTAATTAACGACCTATCAGTCTCTTACCAATCTACGGCAAAGTCTTTGAAACATTAAACAAAGCCGAAGTGGTTAAGCACCTTATGTCCTATGATCTGCTTTCTGACAAGCAATGTTTTCCGCTTTGCCCTTTCTACAGCTGATGTGATTACGGCCATAAATGATTTTTTTTTTACCAAGCACTTCATAATAAGGGAGAATCTCGTGCCGTGGCTCTAGATATCCCCAAATCGTTTCATTGGGTTTAGCATCCCGGCCATCTTCGCAAGCTTCAAAGTTATGGAATTTCAAGTCGATTGTTTGACATAATACAATTCCTGTCAAACCGTGTATTGAAGGTCGTTCTCAACGGATTCTCCATCAGCTCCTATACCACGAACGCATGTGTTCCCCAAGGCTCTATCCTAGGCCCTACTCTGTTCTTTATCTTCATTAACGATCTTCCTCTTATCGTATGTTCCCAAGAAGGCATCTGTGCGGACGTCACTACTATTTACTGCTGTCTCAAAAAGAAATCTAGTGTCGCTGACAAAACTAGCCTGACCTTTTGTCTGTAAAAGACCTCCAATCGGTTGTGGACTGGAGCAGGAATTGGCTGGTTAACTTTAATGCCTCAAAAATAAAACTGCTCTCCAGAGAACCATTCCTGCCTCCCATTAGAATGTCCGACTCTCATCTCCACGAGGGCACTTCTTTAAGACTCCTCAGTCTCACATTGTCTGCTGACCCGACATTGGAAAATACATTGAGCCAATAGCTTCGTCCACCGCAAGGAAATTTGGCTCCCTGTGCCGGGCCAGGAAATTTTTCTCGTCTGAGTAGATTCTTCAAATCTTCAAATCAACCATTCGCCATGCATGGAGTATTGCTGCCATATATGGTCTGGAGCCACTTCTGTTTGTCTCAAAGTCCTTGATAAAATTCAGAGACGTGTATGCAATCTGGTATCTCGTCTTCATTCGCTCTCTCACATATGTGCCGCTGTCTTCCTCTGTCATTTTTACAAATACTTCGACGGTAACTGCTCCGATGAGCTGCTTTCTCAGGTTCCAAGACTTCATGAATTTAAGCGTTCAGCTAGGCTGGCATCTCGCTCTCACCCTTTCACTGTTAAATGTAGCCGTCTTTTCTATTCCAATAGCGTCATGCCTCGCGCTTCTCGCCTCTGGTACGGCTCTGGGAACGAACATTCCAAGCAGCACACGTTTTAATTTACTCAATGTAGTCATTTCGTTGGATGTCAGTGGAAAACTTAAGAACAAGAAGGTGTGTCAAGTATTGATCCATTGGAGGTCATCTTCCGCCATTTTGATGGGAAGTAAATAGTTCCCAGTGATTACTAAAATAGATTCGTTTTGGAGAATTTGGCATTTAAAGCAATTCCTTACTCCTATTAACAACGATCATCTGCCAGTTTTACTTTATCAGACTTTCGATTAAGACAAGATAAAATAGTTATCAAAATAAATACTGAGTTAAGAATTGATGGCATTAGGATGCAAGCCGTTAGTGGTCAGCTGGCAGCGCTAGCGGTCCTCGGTGTCAGCAAACGGTGGGCCGCTATCGGTCCTCCAATGGTAACATTGCCGAGAGAAACACGACGGCGGTCCGACAGCGGGCCACTAGCGGTAAATGCTAGTGGCATTCGACCCAGTGGCAGATTGGTGTCTTGCGTGTACAAAATTGACTCCTCTTGCTATCCTGTACATTTGACAGCCATATCAGGCCGAATAGAGTACTGTTGTTATATATGGACAGGAGCTGACCAGTCTTCGCTTTCGACTCACGCTAGAGGCCAAAAGAACCCTACACGCAAGCCGCTAATGGCCCGCCGATGGCAACGCTTGCGGTCCTCTGCTAGCAGCAACCGGTGACCTCTAGTGGTCCTCCAGTAGTAATATTGCCGAGACGAACAAACTGGCGGTTCGATAGTAGGCAACCAGAGGTGAACGCTAGTAGCATGCCACACAGTGGCAGATTAGTGGTTTGCGTGTAGGGGAAGGTCGTTGATGAAGTGAAGAAAAGAAGTAGATCTAAGGTGAACCAGCGCATTAATTTCAAAGGATCTAGAAGAGTGACCGTCCAACACTACGCTCATTGCATGAAATTTTCTAAAGTTCTGCTTCGCTAGAAATAAAACGCGGTTTAATTATCTTGAAACTCAACACGTCCTTGAGATTTTGGTGTGACCCGGAGAGATTTAATTTCTAATGCCTCCTATAAGACATTATATAAACATTCAAATAAATTTACCGCTTGTTGTATTCAATTTGATGCTTGGTATTTAAATTAGGTTAGGGTTTTAATTGTCACTATGCCACTATTTATCCAAGGAAATATAATTCTACACGGCTTTCCGATCGAAAGATGACCTTTGGATATTTTTCACCTTGAATATATAGTGGAACTATTTTTTTTGTTTTTATTCAGTGAGATTTGCTGTCCCCAGGGCAATCAAATCTTTTGAATTATTTAAGAATGCCTCCGGAAAAATTCTACTAAAACTATTTGCTTGCGGGATAAACATATTTGCAGAAGATGTCCTGATATTCCAGCTTAGTTGAAAAATATACGCTTAAAAACAATGAGACGGTATGTTTTCAATATAGTTTAATTAGTAATTAGTTATTATTTGCGTTGTTTTTTTTTATGTTAGTTTGTTTGGTTGTTAGTTTGTTTTTGCTTTATGCATTTTGGAAATAGGCGAATATGGATTTTCACACATATTGTTACATTTTATCTGTGACTATTATAAGCGGATGGTTTTCCCAGACGTTTCTCTACGGTTTTCGATTAAAAGTATACTTCTCCCAGACTAGTTGTCCTTTAAAGCTAGAGACCTAATATCTCACGTTATTTGATCCATAACTGGTAGTAGAAGGGGTAAAATAAATACCTTTCCCTGTGCCACTTGTTCAAAAGTGAACCGAACTAGGTTAGAAAAAGAATACTACTCGAAGGTTTTTACATCGATTGGGATGACCCATAATACAATATTAGTAATATGTGTTAATTACATTATTTACATTATTCGGACTATTGTCCTCATCTTTGTCGCCATATTTATCACAACGTTTCGGCCGTTGTACGCTCCGGCCTTCTTTAGGTGGTTGGAATGTCGAACTGAATCCTTCATTTCGCTCATTGGGGTAGACTGTTCTAGTTCCACGTGCCACGTTTGATTGATGTCAGGTATCAGTTATCTCCTGTTAATTTTCCCTTAACACATATCGACACATGGCACAGTGGATAAAGGCGTTGGTTAGATCGAGTGACAGGACCCAAAGAGTGTGAGTTCAATACAAAGTTAAGGCAGTGGAGAACTTTCAGAGGTAAAACGTTGTGATAAATATGGCGACAAAGATGAGGACAATAGTCCGAATAATGTAAATAATTTACATAATACCTCATCTCAGAAATATAGACAGACTCTGAAGTGTTAATTAATTGTAAGTTACTGAAAGCAAACAAAATGTTAATAGATCATAAGGTATAAAATGAAATAATTTAAATAATAATAAAAAGTAGTAGTTAGAATGTAGTTAGAAAATTAATATAATACGGAGTAATAAAAAAATAATGGACTTAAGATATTATTTTTAAACATTAAATAAGTATTAGTAAAAATAATAGTGCATAAAATATCCTAATCATTTTATATGAATAAATAATGCGTTAAGTAATGTACAAGAATGAACATACAAACTACTCACGGAGTATATATTAATGTAATCATAAACTAAATATAATATGTAAAATAATTTGTCATAATATACTAACTAAAAAAGTGTTTTTTCTGAAACATTTATGAAAAATGATTACACTACTTAATATGAAATAATACCTCGTCAAAGTGTTGCGTTCTGTGTCCCCTCTGGATCCCCACGCTACTAAATAAAACAGTATAAACTAAAAGTGTCATATAGTTTTGGTATTAGTTTTATTGAGAATAGCAGATTGGATTTTAAGAGGCAGTAAGAGCAATGACATCAGTTGGCGCAGCGTCCCTCCTCGGGTGGTATTAGTCGGTCACAAACCTGGGTGTTGGAGGCATATCGACGTGTCAGAATTCTTGAGATCCTCTGTCGAATTCGCGCCGTCTGGGACTTACATTCAAATCCGTGACAAAGGCAATCCATCATTGTTAGAATGCCCCGCCTACGAGGCTTTCCGGTCAATCACTGATCATTTTAGCCCTGCTCTTTGCATTCTGTAATAAAAGCATAAATTAGAAATAATGTTTTAACAAATGATAAAATTTGATAGTGCCGTAAAGAATGTTTAAAACAATATCTTAACTAGATATAAACGAAACGATAGGGATATAAATAATGGCTAAATTAATGCTTGATATATCGATATTGTTATTGTGAAAAAAGCAGCGCGCCAAAATAATGAGGCTTTCCTACAGATGTGCCGGATTCAATATACGCATCATAACACCGAGGCTGATAAGTGTATACCGGGCACATGCATCACGGCAAAATGTGCGTAACGTTGGAACGGATTTGGATAAGAGAAAAGTATAACTTTGTAAGCGAAACACAGTTAGAAATGCTCTTATTTTGGTTAACCAAAACCGCTCAGACGATAACCGATTCAACTTGGTTTCCTCATCCATCAAACATAAACCCAAACCCCTGTAACTAACCGACCAAGATCATTCACCTCCCCTCTCGCCCGTAAAAAAACACACTGCATAAGCTTCTACGTTATATGCCAAACTGCTTATAATTATTCAACTAACAAAGAAATCCCTGATACTATACTAATGCATATCAAAGAATAGGACATTCTTAATTCGCTAAAATGTATAGATATATAAATTAATGATTCATTTTTCATAACTCACATATATAAAAGGTAGTATACATTGTGCCACACAAATTTAACTGTTCATGTCTTGTATTTCTCAAATATTTATTGGAATCGAAATTGCGATGTATGCTGCGCAGTTCGGATTAAAATTGATTAGTTCCATGCAGATGTATAAATACAAATTAAAAAAAAATGGGCAACCATTTGTATGAAATGTCCTGAATTTTGAAGTCTCAAATTAATCGCGACATTGCGTGTTTGAAACTTTAAAATGAATCGTCTTTGGTGGATAACGAATAATGTTTAATAACTTCGGAAATTGTAAAATGTAACACAATGCGATAAATTAAAAAGAAAGTATCGGCGTGTATTAACGAAGTATGAAGAAATTCGTTGAATATTGTGTACGATTCCTTTCAATGTCTAATATGAGAAAGTTGAGAAATTCATGTCGTAGATATGAATTTAATGTAACGTCAGAAGTTAGTAAAAACTCTTTTTTAATGTTTGTATTTATTTTTTTGGCTTATGAGGATTTAAAATATTGTAAAATTAGTGTCGGAAAGCTCAAAGTAACAGTTTGTAATTTAGGTAGAAAAACATGTAAGACTGAATATCAAGGATAAGATGTTATCATTATTTACAAACGGATTAATGCCCCCCCTCTATTAGCCTAGTGAATAAAGGCGTTGGTTGGTGACTTTTTACGGCAGATTAACAGCGAATACAGTTTCATGTCCAAGAATACGGAGACTCGGTGGAAACAATAGTTGGTCAGCAGGAAAAGACATGAGATAGAAAAAGAAATCGGAACGAGAAAAAACTAAAACCGAATTTACATTATTCAGACTCTTGTCCTCATCTTTGTCGCAATATTTCGCGTTTCGGCCGTTGTAAGCTGCAGCCTTCTTCAGGTGGCTTAAAAGTCGAACAAAATACTTTATTTTCTCTCACTGGGGTAGACTGTTCTAGTTCCACGTGCCATGTCTAATGTATGTTAGTTATCAGTTATATCTTGTTAATTCCCCTCTTCAAGTTCTCTACCTACTTAAACAGGTATTGAACTCACCCTCTTTGAGTCCTTTCACTGGATCTAACTAACGCCTTTATCCACAGTGACATGTGCCCTTGAGGACATCTGTGTATGAATTTCTGGGTATTATAAAACTAATGTTTTAAGAAACCGTTTTTTACCAGTGCTCATGCAGCAATTTTTGCTGTCATCATACATGTTTTTACCAGAGCTCATATTGCAATTTTTGTGGTTGTTAACGCTTTTCTCTGGCATTCATTATTACTGGTTCCCATATTGTATTCTTGTCTATGGTTGGTCGACTCAGAAGATTTTTGTGGCCTGGCATATGTGCTGATTCCTTATGTTTACGAATTTTCCAATGATTTTCTTTGTATATGATCTCAACTTGATTCCACAAAGGGCGGTTTTCTTTCCATATGTGATCAGCTACGCCTGATTTTCCCACTTCCCCTCGTGTTACAGCTTTCTGGTTTTCTTGAAGCCTTACTTTAAAGGGGCGACCTGTCTCCCTTTTATATTTCTTTACGTAGCTGCACAGGATAGCGTACACATAGTCGTTGGTCATGATCTACTCTGTTGGGTGTCTTACTAGGTGTGATATCAGCGAAGTGTCGGCCAGCTTTTGAAAGTTGTCCTGATGTTATATGAACAGCAGAACCTTTGTATTTTCTCCGATAACCCCTTCACATAAGGCAAGCAGACTGTTTTCTGAGTGTTGTTGTCCTGCTCTTGTACCAGTTTTTGGGGGCTGCTGCCATGTACCCAGAGTAGTTGTTACGTTGTAGGGTACTGCTTATACTGACCAATTGTTTATCTAATTTCTCTGGGTCGCAAGTTATGACTTTTCCTCGGTGTTGTAAGCAGCGGACGATCCTTTTCTTCACGCTGTATTGGTGGTGGCAGTTGAAAATGAGGTACTGTCCGACGAATGTCGTTTTACGGTATACGGATGTCTTGAAACTATGCTCTGTTCGAGATATTAGAACATCCATCGTGAACTGTATCGAAGTTCTTATTGAATTGACATGGTCCAGTAGAAACTGAATTTCTTCCTGGTGCTTCAGTTCGCCATTCCAACCACCTGAAGAAGACCGGAGGGTACAACGGCCGAAACGTTGTGATAAATATGGCGACAATGATGAGGACAATAGTTCGAATAATATAAATAATGTATATCATACCTTATCTCAGAAATATAGACAGACACATAACTAATAGTTTAATAATCTCGATTTTAACATGGCCGATGCACTAAAAGGAGGACTGATGGCTCGGCGGGAGAAATGCAAAGAAAAAACATTAGGAGATAAATCCAAACGTAAATTCTGTAAATGTTACACATGTGGCTGTTTTAAATATATAATTCAAAATCGAATAAAATGTTCAGTGTAATTAAGATTTCTACATAGCATTTGCTTATATATAATATATTGATTTTTGAATTTGTAGGTCTGATGATTTGGATCGTATTTACGATTCCAATGGAATAAATTATGACCATGGAATATTAGTGTTTAAGCCTTTTTATTATATATATATATATATATATATATATATATATAACTCGTGATATATTGAAGACTGTAAGAGTGGCGAATTCTTTAAACAGCAAATAGTCTGTATTTACATAGTGACCTGCAAAGATGACTTATCAAGATGTACACAGACCCCGCCTCACACACATACGTACACAAACACAACTTCTGTACCTTAATTAATATTTTGAAAGTGTGACAGACAATTTAGATAGAATATCCAATGACTGCTTTTATTTTTGTACATAGGAATTATGTCATTTTTACGTCAGAAAATCTCGCGTTTTGGTTTTCAACAGAAATGTGAATATGAACTAATACAGATTTATCAAATGAAGTATGACCAACAGCGAAATGTCTGATTTTGATGAATGTCATTCAATCGTTAAAAAAGTAAAGAGACTAATTTTGTCACGCACTTCATTAATGTTACCAACATAAGAAACTAACAAAAATGAAACACATCACGAATGCTTTCAACTTTTCATGAAAAGTTATATATATATATATATATATATATATATAAAACGTTGCCTAATAGAGAAAATGTAATTATTTTAACAGTATTTCTATATCTATTTTTCCAGATGATCATTTTCTTTGTCGAAGTACTAACTAAAGTGGTGAATCAAATACATCGAATATTTTGTAGTTAATATTTCACGTCAACTTTTATCTAATATTTCAGAAGCCAGACTACCGATTTATTGGCACATTATACAATGTATGCATATATGCCAAGTGAGAGAGACGGTAGAATTTGAAAAGTAATTCTCCATCCAACTTGATAATGATTTTCAAAAATAACTGATTTTATGAAACTTTTGAACGAAGAATTCATCCAGCTTAATGATTTTACGTTGGTAACTAAAGTAAAATTTTATATAAGCGTGCATACCTATCAAATATCAACATGGTTTTGTGTTACTTTAATCACTCATGTGGTGATTCGGCAACAATGTCTGCATAAAAAATGTAATTGCCTTAACTTCTGTACAGAGTTCGCATGATTAACTTATGTAATTTAACATTAAATTTAAAAGTTAAAAAGCTAAATGGCTTTACAAATTTTGGGAGCGACTAGTGAAACTGTAATGTCAATTGAATGTATATTTTAACGTTAATATTAATATGCGTTTATAGAAATATATAAATTAGATTTTCTCTGATAAATATTATCCTTCTTGTCGAAGATCACAGGGAGTGACTCAAATCTGAAGACACATTATGTTGCCATTCTGTAAGTATTTAGCGTTTTAATTATATTTTAATAATAATCGTTCAAGTCTTATTGGGTAATTTATTAACAGAAATTGCGAAAATTTTGATGTGTCTTGTATTGTATGCTTTTAGGTATAATATTTACTAGCAATTTTATTATATACGTTGTGTTAGATATTTAAACACTTCCCCGGTGTAGACGTGTATATACAAAAGTTTCCAAAACATGACGTCCAAAACCAGCTACATACGTGTTAATATATCGATTTTGATTTTTTTATGCCCTTCTGAGCTTCAAACGAATCCAGTTGTCAACTCATACGTCTAGTAGAGATGTTAGTCACCTCTCGTGTACTTGAAGCTGCTTCTTTCGTTGCTTAGTTACTATACTAGAAACAAATAAAATCGTCGGAAATGAAACGCATTTCTAAAAAAATAATTGGTGGGGAACGGGTTAACGGATATTATCCAGAAAAAAAAAAAAGCATGCCGAGTTCAAATACTAACCATGTCTGTTGCGTAGATTTTACAACATCCACTAATTGTAAATGATAGCAATCCAATTTACTCATGTTATGTGCAACCTAACAGAAAAAAAAAAAAAAAATAGGAAATTTATCTCTGAGTAGCATTCGGTGTTGTACAGAAAGAATGATTAAGGTGTGTTCAAGGAAACCCAATCAGGGCATTAGTTGTATTAAATTTGGCCATTACTGTAAGCGATAATCTCTTAGCCGTAACATTCATTTTTACAATGAATTCTGGAGGCAATACCAAAATGGAGGGTCTAGGTCTGTGTATCTTCTTATTTGCCGTTAGCCAGGCACACACACGTTGTGCTTTCTTCAATCAATCTTCCCTTTTGACGAATAGAGGAATGGAGACAGGCATTTACGCAAACACACAAGCAACAGTAATATCTTTAAATTTCACCATTGAATGCAGCCGTATGTTCTATGCTAAAATTTTCCTCACACGCACTTCTCGCTTGTGGATTTCCTTTCCGGTCTCTTGCTTTCCAGTTCACCACGATCTTCCGAAATTTAAATGCAATGTCAATTGTTGTATCGTGGCATCTTCATTCCTGTTCTTTTATTCACTCTCTTATTCTTTCCAACCTGCACCTCGCTTGCATCTTAGTGGATTCACTATCTTGCTTGAGGTGAAGGGTTTAAAGCAGGGAATCAAAATAAAACACATCTATATTAAGAATAGAAATAGAAGCCCATTGAATACGTTGAAAATAGAATATATGATTTAAAATAATAGTGAATTAAAATTAAGTAACTCTCTCAATGTAATTGTGTTTCTCTGGAGCTTAAATAACTGTTTAATTTGAAATATACCCTTAAAAAAAAAACTTCATTCAAAATAACATGATCTAAGTATTCATTATTATATTAGGAATACGTTAGCCTTAATATGTACTGTAATATATTTAAATATAAAAACAAATTAGTTATAATTAATGTTTGTAAAAATGTAATTAGAGCAATAATTAAGAGTTTGTATGATTAATGCGATTCGTCGTTCTATCGCTAATGTAAATTTTGTTGAAATTAAAGTGGTCAACAATGATTAGAGAAAAATATTAAAACGTTTTTTTCTGAAGTTTTCTAATGTATTTAATAAGCGCGCGCACAGACCCCCCCACACGTGTTTCGGATATGAAGATAAATCTAGCATATATGTTCGTTGAAGTCAAAACTCTATATATACTTTACTCATGATGGTCTTCGGTGGTAAAATTGGTATAGATACATTTCGGCTATAAGAGTAGTTGTTGTTGTGGAGGGGGTGAAGGGTTAAATTCCTGTCTTTTGCTTAGGTCATCTCGATCTCAGCCGGTTATTAATTTCACAGAAAAATCATTTCAGGAGAAATTAACAAAAACAAACGGAGGTAGCAACTCAAATAACGTTTTATAATAATAAAAAAGAAATATAAAATCTCTATTGATTTATGACTTATCAAATAGTAACGGTATATTTACTTATTAAATCTTTCTGCTATTCTCGCTGTCCAAGTTACAGACTTAATCAATTCTTTTCGCTTATTTGTGTTAACATGAAGATTCCTCCAAAGCTATGCAATTAAATATTGTTTTATACGAATTTAAGCTCGCATAATGTTAATAGAATATCTGGCAACATAAAACAAAAGAGTCTATTTCTGTCAGAAAATTAATATATCATTGCTTTGCATATAAACTGTCAAATTTACGAAAGCTTCCGCAGATACCATTGGACATATTATTTAGATTATTGGGAACGTGTGTCAGACTTGAAAAATATTTTTCTTACTGTAAACTTCAACAAAATATAAAACTCTTTTGATCATTGCAAATTCTTCTCAGTCAATGACCCTTGTAATCGATGAGAATGAAATTGACTGTCGGAAATTTGTCATCTCTTGGTGGTTCGCGATTGACGTATGTATGCTATCCTCCGTAAGAAAAAAAATTAAAATATCAGCTTGCCTAAATAAACATATTTCCGAGATAAAAATCGTTACTTGAAAAATTCATTTGGCTAAATTAATCCTATCACGTGTCTATGATTTGCAAATGAATATATTACGTCTAGGATCTCTGTCTCGGTTAAAACGAATTTTTGCTTTACATTTCCAAGGTTTGACTTTACCGTTAAGCCATTACCGATAGTTTACACAGTTTTGAAGATTAGCGCTATGTGCCCCAGAATACTGATTTGACGAACCCTGACAAAATCGAATTCACTATTCAAGTGACGACTTTGTGACTTTATAAAAATTGGCGCTTTTCCATTAGTCTGCTACAAAAAAAAAAAAAAAAAATAGAACCGTCTAAAAACGTAATTCTCTATTTATTTATTTTTTCAAACCAAACGATAAGCGCTCTTCTTTAGGATAGATATTTAGAAAGGGTTTAATTCTGTTCTTCTGTTAACCAAAAAGAGCCTGTCTCTTCAACTTAGAGAAAATACAAGCTGTCCAAACATAACAATGCCTCCTCTACATGGCGACCTATTGAACCCGAACAACTCATTAAGTGCTCAGAAATAAGTTAGTATCTAATGATCATTTAGTATCCTCCAGAGATCTAATCGCCACTTCACTAGGGTTTATATATGCCGCTTTTTTCAATTTCTTACCCCGAAGAATTTAACCAGCAGAGGGTATCGTAATAACATTGATTGTTTTTATTAACACAAAAACTGCTTAACGTAATCTATGCTTAACGTAATCTATGCTTAACGTAATCTATGCTTAACGTAATCTATGCTTAACGTAATCTATGCTTAACGTAATCTATGCTTAACGTAATCTATGCTTAATGTTTAAATTCTTTTCATTTTTATGATTTTTTATTTTTTATTTATTTTTTTTTTTTGATAAATGTGATCTTGACTACTATTGGCAAAAGAAATGATGACGATAGTGATTCGATATCATTGTCTTTGGTAGGATGTTCTTTTATTTATAGTTTGCTGGGAAAAACGAATGAAAATAAAGCAAATTCTTTATTATGATTTACATGAGTAGCAACATAAAAAGGCCATGCACCTACATTAAAATGAAAAATGCTAGATGTAAAGAGCAGTGGGACAACTTTGGTTTGTTTGTGGCGCCAATATCTCCTCAGCTGCAACAAGAATAATAAAAAAAAAACTCTGAACTTCCCGCCCTCATTTGTTTCGAAAGACCTGAATAATGATTATCGATCGATGGAAGCTTTGCACATTAGCAGCTAGCAAGGAAAAATAAATACGTCCAACCTAAGGTGGTGTGTCTGTTATCGAACAGATTAACGTCTCTGCGTTTTCTAATTTCTATGATGCTATCTACGAAATCCATGCTTTGTTAGGTTTTCTTTGTAGTTCTCTCAGCGGAAACCAAATATTTCTTGGTCTCATATTATATAAAAGTAGTGGTCCAGAATAATTCGAATACATTTTACACCTTCCTTCTGGACGCGGCATTATAAATTTAATATATTTATTTACTCCTCGCAAAAAATTGTGGCCAACGCGCGTCAGTACAGACGCAAAAAAAAAATGTTGTGCATCTATCAAAACCAGTTACATCAGGGCTTTTCCTGTTAGCAGCACAACCACTTGGCATGTTCTTATACGGGCCTCTCTGCAACTTGTCTAGATCTGGCTTTTTGTCTCCTGTTAAATTTTATCCCCGTCAATAAAAGTGACGTTAAAACCGCAGAAGGCCAGAATATGTTTCTTTTGAAGTCAGTCGCGTGAGCAAATTTTTTTTCTCTTGAAGTTGCTGTGCCGTGGTTTCTGAGACTGTGTTATTCTGTTAACTCTTGTGTCTTTCCGTTCTATACATATTAACCCAGTCTTTCTTCGGAAAGCAATCGGTTTGCTGTTTCCCTAAAATGCAACACAGACATGCCGTATTTTACAAAGATACTGATTTCGGTCACTGTAAATTATTTTAGACTATAATTCTTTTTATATATCTATGAATCTAAGGTCATCGTGCATATTGTAAAGAATTTATCTTTTCTGAACGCAGTCTGTAATTGCACTACACAGCATCATTTTCTTTCACCTTTTCGTGCGCGTTTTCCTAATTTGAAAATGTTTTAATACATATTTGTTTTGAACTAGCGTTAATTTCATTTTAACAAGATATGAAAGTACATATTGCATTTTAGTCTTCATATATATTGTCAAAAAATGAACAAAATGAATGCTGTCTAATAATAGATATACCTCTAAAATATATTCCGCTAGTAGAGCAAACCACATTAAAGGTTATTTTTTATCAATTGACTTGATTTCTTGGTATAGAATGATGTCGTCCAATGATTGAATTGATTCGTTTTCTATGGTTTATCAACCCTTTGGAGATTGTTTAAAGCCTGACATTATTATTGGAGAGTTATATTTTCTTAAGTTTTAGTAATACATGTCTTACTAATTAACCTATAGCTAGGTGAGAAAATTCATACCTTTGACAAGAGTATTGTGGCGTAAGTGATTATAACGACTCTACGGGAATTTTAACTCGGCTCAGATTAACAATTCCGAGTCAACATCCCTTCAACCACCCGAAGATACAAAATTTCAGCACCTCGTATTTAAAATAGGTCACCATCAAGGTACTAACTAGGCACTACGTTGCTTTGGTTTGGTTTACAGCATATCAACCTCTATGGCCAAAAAGACATTTATTGCTGGTAAGATTTTTCCTTTTAAAATATCTATTTCTGGTAATGTTTCCTTCAAAAATGCATCGCTTTTAATATGTTTTCACAAAAATGTATAACTGCTTATAATTTTTTTTTTTTAAATATATTTCTGTTAATATTTCTGTTAACATTTTTTCTTCATAAATTTATTCCTGGTAATAGTTTTTTTACAAAGTATTTCTGGTAGTAAAACCTATTTTTACATTTTCATGTTCTTTGACCACGGTTTAAGGGTTAACTATTTGCCCAGAGCTGGGTCCCTAACAGGTGCTACCATCCCGGCTCAGGTTGGACCGGGAAACACCAGCAATTAAAAGGTAGTTTCACGCCCTTCAAAACCTCCTGATAAGAAACCTTGCTGCTGGACGTAGTTTATCGCCTTACCAGGACGCGTATATCGTCTGTCGTCATACCTAGGACGGGCACTACGTTACATAAAATCATTGATCGAACTGGAAGCGGTATTTCAGCGCGATGACGCCATGAGTCTTTGTCCATTGAGTGTTTTGTTCCTATTTTTCTCTCTTTAAATTTCTGAATGTTCCGCTGGTGTATTGAAGAGAACGAACAAAGAGTTTTTTGGATAGTGATGATGTACATTTTTTTGGCCAGAGCAGCTAGTGAATAAATGCAAATGTCTTGGCCAAGTGAATTAAACTTATAATTACAATGGAACTAGTATAAATGTGTTATCGTCAAGCGTTAGCAATGCCAATCAAAGTAAAATTATTCATAAACCATCAATATTGTGAATGATGGCTGAGAAAAGTTGAGATTTACGAAGACATATTTTCTCTCTCCGGCACCAGATACTTGTGCCTTTTATGACACAAGCTAGTAAATCACTAACAGGAACCGTTCAAATTATAGGGATTTACATTTTTTTCAATACTGCATTGTATTTTCCAGCTGCTGACTATTCCCAGATATAAGAAATGTGACCTCGTCTCTTTTAAACATGCTAGAATATCAGTCACGTAACATCGTATAACGACTCATAAGAAACAACTGTATCTAAAATTGCCCCATCCCACCATTCTCTGTGCCGAACACTCTTTTTGTCTCTCTACAACACCGTCTCACATCCTGGTTTTCTCTTTGTTCTTCTCTCTTTCTCTCTCAGATAAAGAATAATATCTGGGTTTCCTCAGTCTCTAATAAATTCGCAAAGAAAAGATTTTTAAAAATATCAAGTGACAAGAGATATCTTCTCAGTGGAAGGAGAATAATCAGTAAATGTTTTCGAGAATTTTACTAGAGGACGCCGTAAAGTATAACGGCCGAAACTTTATATCGTATAATGAATAATATGGGGATATTGGTCAATACAGAATGGCAATGTAGGATAGAACAGGAGAAATGAAGATTGCTGTCACTCAATCTCTTGTGATATTAACCTGAAGAAGCAGAAGCAATAAAAGTATTATAATGAATGGGGAAAATAAAACTACAACAACGACGTTAGTGCCAGGTACAGAGAAGACGGAGAACAGAAATTGCTGGCTGCACTTCCTTGGTACCCAGAGATGCACATCGATCAAATAATTTGCGCGAACAAATCAGACAGAGTAATTAAAGAACAAAACAAACACCACAACCGCATTACAAGACAATTGTCTATTTAAAAGACGAAAAGAGTGTCGAAAGCATCTCGGTCCAGAGTGAGTTATTTTTAAGAACTGCGTCGTATAATTAAACGATGAATCATAGCACGATTCTTACCTTCCGTTTTCTTTTTCAGCGACTGGCTGCACATATACGTGTTATCTAAGAGATTTTGTTTTCTCATACATTTAATAAAACGACTCCTTACTCCAGGCTAGTTTTGACAACAAAAAAAGTCAAAGAAAAAGTAATGATGTTTAGAAAGAAAAAGGAATCCAGTATATCTTCGATATTAATTCTATTAAAACTTTTTTCTTTAATTTCACTGAACAGAAACGATAGCTACACTCACTTATCTGTAAAAAAATCAGTTCAGATTAATATATATATATATATATATATATATATATATATATATATATATATATATATATATATATATATATATATATGTGTGTTTGTTAAAATGTAGGTATTATTTATTATATTGTCACGTTTAGTTTTTATTTATCTCGATTAAGCAAATAAACATCACCTTCATTATTTTCTGAGACAGTTCTGGGTGTGTTTCGTTCGAGCGCTGAGAATTTTTTGTTTTTTCTTTAGAAATTTGGGAAAACAATAAAGTTAATCTTGTCCGTTTTAATTTAAATCTTCTTCATCGACGTCTCATTCTAACAAACAACATTCTAATTTGGTCAAAGATTTTATTTTAATTTTAGTATTCTTGATAATTTGAATTATTTTCATTTTATTTAATTTTTAACTCGAATAGAAAAAAAAACATTTTTTGTAAATTATATTCAGCTTGGGAAAGATTATTCCAAACAAATATCAGTTGCTTCGTAAATTGTTAAAGTTAATTAACAGATATGTTTAATTCGATCACTGCATTACAATCGATGAACTCTCCGGTGTGAAGTATTGTCTTCTTTTCTGAGAATTGTGTTTTGCCCTGGGTATGACGATAGACTACATCCGCGTCCTGGGTAAGACATTAAACTATATCTAAAAACAAGACCTCTCATTAGAGGCTTAGGAGTGTGAAACTACCTTTTAATTGCTGGTGTTCGTAGGTACTTTCTTACACAGGGTGGCAGCACCTGTCAGTGTCCCAGATTTGGGCAAATAGTTGCCTCCACCCCCAAAATGGGTCAAAACGCCGTGGAGTACTAAAAAGATAGGTATTAATATCAGCAATATATTTCTGAGGGAAAATTATTACCAGAAATATTTTTTTTAGGATAAATTACTACTAGAAATGCATTTTTGAAGAATATTATTATTTGCAATACATTTTTAAAGGACAATTATTACAAACATAATATTGCCAGCAATAGATTTTTGGAAAAATATTACCTGCAATACATTTTTGAAAAAAATATTTACAGAAATAGATTTTTGAAAAAAGAAATATTACCAAAAATAGATTTTTGAAGGAAACAAAAAAATTACCTGCAATATAGTTTTGAAAAAAATATCACCAATAAAAATTTTGTCGGCATTAAATAATCCATTGAGGTTGATATGCCGTAAAACAAAATGAACTAACCCAACCAAACCTGAGACCCGTATGATTTCTAATTCACCGCCTGTTCTTTGATATTTTTTTTTTTTTTTACATACATACTTTGTTTAATGTGTATTGTCAAATATTAATGATGAGTTGTGTGCCCATACTGCGTATGACGATAAACTACACTGGGCAGCAAGGCCTCTGATTGGGAGGTTGTGAGGAAAGTGGAATCAGCTCTTAAATGTTGTTGTTCTTTGTTTCACCTTGACCAAAGGTGATAGCAACTGTTAGGGTCTCAACTGAGAACCAAAGCATTAGGATAATATAAATATATGTAAATATTATAATACAAGCAATACAAAAATTACCAGAAAATTACTAATGCTCCTGAAATTAAATTCCGGCAATAAATAAATCATAAATAATTATGCCGCTAAACAAAAAAAATGAATTGTGTGTTCGGCTTTGTGTTGGTTCTCCGATCATAGATTCTTCGTGATGTGAGCGACTCTGTCTTCATCTTTTAGGATGGGGTGCTTAATTGTCATTCAGTTGCCTCATATGTTCTCAATCTAAACACAGCAGTGTCAACCAGCTGCTTATATTCCACGGGAACCATTGACAAACAGTAAAAGCGCTAATCTGAAACTGATTGCTAGGTCATTTTCCAAATAAACACACTGATAGAATTTACTTTTCTGATACTCTGGTGCCACACTGATTGCAAATTTTATTTGGAAATCATCTAAGGGGAGCCATATATATATATATATATATGGCTCCCTTAGATGAGATTATATATATAAATAATCTCATCTCTGAGAAAAAAGATTCATTATGGATATTTCCAGATGTGAATTACATGCTACAATAGATAATTGCTTTCTTCTGAACACCACAGACAAAAAGTATGAAAATAATATATAATATAACAAATGTTTGTCTATATTTCTGAGATGAGGTATTATGTACACTATGTATATTGTTTCGGCTGTTGTACGCTCCGGCTTTCTTCAGTTGCGAAAACGTTGTGATAAATATGGCAGCAAAGATAAGGATGATAGTCCGAACAACGTAAATAATGTTTTTTTTTGTTTTATTTTTTTTTTTTTTTTTCTAATTTTTGAATCGAGATTCTCGAATAAACCTATAATGTATCACAACCAACTAATTTGTTTGTCCGTCGAGGCGTCCCACATGTGTCGACACAGAGGTTTAGTTTGCATATATATTAAGAGACATAAGGCGTAATTTACGTTTGATTACAATAATTACGTCTCATTTATTTGTACAATATGTAAAATTATTTGCATTATACTATTGCAATTAAATATCACAAATTTGAACTGTTACATGATGCCACATCCGACATCCTGCTGTCGATGTCTAAGCCCTAAGCCTGCCTTTGCTAAATATTGACACCGGATTTGCTTTCAGGACAGCATACAATTTTGTACTTTGAGCATTCTTTCTCCTAGACAGATTGCCAAACAAGGCGAGAAAGCTCAGTAAGCCATAGTATTTAACACATAGCTGGAGGTAGAGGAAATGGACGAAGCTTGATCGATAAACTTTTAGCAGGACGATGAATTTGCATTTGCTATACTACTGCTTAATTGAGTGTTTGAACTTTGTGATTGTTTGCACTGATATTGTATAAATGAGGTCAAACAATAAAAACATACAGTCATGTAACTACTACGGAAAATAAACACGCACAATTTTATTTATATACCATTAAAAAAAAAAAAAGAAACTTTTTAAACCTCATTGTCACGAATAATCTTTCTACCTCCTCCCCCAAAAAGACAACTTGCGAAAGACGAATATTAAATATACATTTTCTTGACATTATAAGATTCTTACTCAATAAATATATTTTCTATAAAAGAAACCACTCTGTTATGAGAATTGTGCTCTAACATTTCGGCCACAGCAAACAATAATAAACCTGAGTGTTGTTTGGAAAATAAAAAACGAACATAAATTCGATTCCTGTTGACTGGGACATATTCTTTGTTATTAAAAACTTCTTTATTTCGTGTCGACATTAGTTTCGCTGTTTAGAATAGCGGGGATGTCTAACGAATAGCCATAAAAATGGCGTTTATAGTCGTAAGAAAGAAAATCGGATTAATAAAAATTAGTTTTATAGTATTGTGGAAAAGTCTTCAGTAATATTAAATTTTTTGAATGACTCATAATTTCTAGGATAAATGTTGCATTCTAATAAACTTGAATTCGCCATAAAATTATAGAAAAATGACACGGCATACGTAAACTAAACTCTAACAGTGAATAATTGTTGGCAGTATTCAGATCCTTTGGAGAAACATACAAGCGATTTCACAAAGTTTGGTAAAATTGACACTAGCTTGCATAGTATAATATATTCATCAAGTAAAATTTAACCCCAAATTGGGTGAAAGGTTCATTTTGCAGAGCTTTAAATATCATTGAGCTATTGAACAGTTGTAAAGGGAAAATTTCGTCAACACCATCTTGAATAGTTAAAAGTCAGTCAGAAAGAATGACATATACCAGAGTCAATAGGGACGAATTTCTACCCTTCCCGCCCAAGATGCATTCAAAGAAATTTTCATGTTCAGCAAAGCCACAAGAAATTTTCACAATGCTCTTTTTAAAATCAACATGAATTTATACATTGTTCAAAAGCATAACAAATGCTAAATGGAAAACCTCTAAACATCTATGTTAGACTATTATTTCGTTATTCCCTCAAATTCAGGAAATTCTTCTACAAAATATAAATAGTTTGGTATGAGCTGACACCAATATGGCAGACGTTTTATCTGTAAAAAAAATGCATGTGGGTCAATTGTTAATTATTAAAAAATAAGTAGATTTCTATAAACGCACAGATATATATTTAGGCAACTGTTCTCATTTAACTGCGACGTTCCTAACTTTTGAGGGAAGAGATTTCAAGCCATCTCCCTCAACACACACAATAAATATATACACACACACGGGTGGCATATATTTATCCACGATTCTTGGGACAGGAAGACCTTTGGTCTTGAGATGTTTTTCGGAATTTGTAATACAAGCTATTTAATTTGTATATAGAATCTATATATTAGGGCAGCTTGGGAATAGAACCCAAGCATAAATGCGATATCATTTTGCATATAATAACAGTTTATATATATTTCTTGATGGTTTTATATAAAATTTTGTGTACATACAGCTACAAGTAATGACGCTAGTTATGTAATGCTCACAAGGATTTTAAACTGGTAAAATTAAGATTTCAGATAGAAATGTTTTGTATATTCTGTACACGTGTAGAAATAATGATCACTACTTACAAAAAAATGTATAAATGCAAGACTTTTGAATAATGTATTTACTTATTATCAAACACCTGGTAAGTAATTCACGGAGAAAGGTGTTGCTGTGAGGATCTTCTATGTAGCTGACTGGGAAACACCAATCTACAGAAAATGAGCACGCTTAAAACAGCTGCACTTCACCTAGGAACCATCTCAGTGTTTTATGACATTTTATACACACACACATATATATATATATATATATATATATATATATATATATATATATATATATATACTATAACTTAGGTATTAGACCCTCTTTTGTACATTTTTTTCTTAAAGACTAGTGACACGGAACTGCGATTTATATTTTTATTCAATTTTTGTGTTTGTAAATTGTTTTCTTTTCTGGACACAAAATGTGTAAAACTGCCTAAATGATCTGCATTTCCGATCACTTTCGGCTATAATTTTACCCGTTATCAAGATTTTATTTTCAACTAAATGTATGGATTGTGTGTATGTATCTAGAGTAATATGAATGTTTTACTTTCTTACCACAATGTTGCCGTGTTCGTAGTTAATGGAACTGAATGTTGGCCTTTTCTTGTTTATTATTAAGTCTTCTATTATTTTAATCTATTTTTTAAAAGTGCATGAGGTTATTCTCCTTGTATTTTCTACTAGTATATTTCGGATGGTGTCTGGTACGTTTCTTTGTGTTTAAATGCGTTCTAATGAAGCTGTGGTTGGATGGGTGTAACGAAGTCATGTGGATGGGAATGTAGTGCGTATAATGTAATTATTTACACCCTCCCTTAAAGGGCGTTTGACCTCATCATTAATGTTGATATTTGTAGTTTTGATTTTGCAGGCGTGTTGTTATTTTTCAAGATAACGTTAGCTGATTTAAAGTTTTTAACATATAATTTAATTTTTTTTTTTTTTTCGGTTCAACTTTGTGTATTTATATATTTTAAGTGAAAATTCATCTTGCTTATACTTGACTTACATTTGGCTTTTGTAGTAGATACGTCTGCTGTTGTTTTTGTCTGTGTGTTCAATATCATTATTTACTTTGGAAAGAAAGACTAATCAGTTGGTCGATGAGGTAGTTAGGAAAACTATTGTTAATTAGTGTCTGTTTTGCATTGTTGAATTCTTTTCAGCGAAAGTAGACAAGAGGATGAATTCTCGTATGCTGTCCTTATGATTTTTTTGTGAGCTATTTTGTATCTAAATCGACATTCACTCTTACAATTAAGGTGGCAAGAGACTTTGCTTGTATTTTTTTATACAATGAGTTGTTGAAAGTGTTATTACTGTATTCGACGAGAATGTCTAAGAATAGTTCTTTGGCTTTGTCCTTAGCTTTACCTACGAACTGATTTTTTTTTTTTTTTCAAATATGTTTTTGAGCTTATATTTCTGTTTTTCGATAAATTAAAAATATCGTCCACGACGCAGACTTATACTTTGGGTTTAATGACGCGTTCAAATACCACGTTTTCTACATGGGACATGTAGTCATTTGAGAACCATGGGCCGACCAGATTATCCATTATAAAATCATTAGTTTGGGTATAGATATTGCCATTATGGCCGTAGAAGGAGGACTTTGGTTGTGCATGCACGTAATAATTTTCTGAGGATATTTGATTTGATGGATGAAGATTGAATAGAAATATTTGTGTACAAGGAGTTAAAGATAATGTCATGGCTTGATCAACGCGGAAATTGTGAATAAATTTTCAACGTCGAGTGACGCTAAAATACTTGGGATTGTTTTTAGAATTTGGAGGAATTAGTGGGTGGATTTAATTGGTGGGTAAGTAAGGGAGTAATTATGTCATTAAGTAATTCTGATGGTTCACAGTGGTTGGGATCGGGGAATTATTGGTCGTAGCTGGTGTCCGGATTTGTGCATATTCATATTTCCGTATGTGTATCCAGGTTGGCACTCTCCGATATTATATATATATATATATATATATATATATAGGATGTACGGTGGAGTAATATTTAGCGGCTGGGATTGAGGAATCTGTGAGTCGTGTTCCAATTCCAGTCGAATCCATTACATTCACTTACGTGCTAATATCTTTGGTAAAGGTATTAATAGTCTTATTCTCCCTGAGTAAATAGGACAGGCCGGGTTCCATAGCATTGTATGGCAAATGGTCTGGGAGAAGGACGACTGTAAATTCAAAACCTCGTTCGGTGATGATCCTGCAAAAACCTTCACCATTATATCAATCAAGTCTGGCTGTCGGTTTCTAGTTTTCTGAGCTGCTTGAGCCTCATACGTCGTATACGACAGGTGAGACGAATATGTGATATGAGAATGATTAAACAGCATGAATATGCGGGCCGTGTAACTGAACGATTAATGGCGCGAGAATTAAAATTGCTGAATCGAGTTCAAATCCCGGTCTGTTCTGTGTCACTCTTTCTGCTCTAATAATCTTTGAGTACATGAATCAATCTCTCTTAGTTGGGTAGCAACCGATTTAGTTGAAGAAGTACTTTGAATTCAGACCTGAGGAGAGATTTTTGTAGAATTGTTGGGACACTGTGCACAATCTCTGACTTACCAGTACTTATAAAATATCTGATTGATTCTGTTCAGGTCTTCACCTCTATAATCAAATTTTATCTCTCTAGTTTCGCAGTTCTGTTTCATCAAGCTGTTTCCTCGTGTGCGGCCAGATCTCGGTGTTGTAACTGAGACACCGTACGTTAATAGATTGTCAAACAAGTTTAAAGATCTTATAACTGCCAATTATATGAAGACTTGTGACTGGATCTACTATTGGTGATTTCTTTACAGTTCTGTCTGCGTAATTTTACTCTGCAAGTTTGAGAACTCGGACATAAGAGAAAAGAATGTGAAAAGAAATTAGGGGAATAATAAAGGAACGTACTGAAGGAAAGAGAATTGAAGATTAAAAAAACTGAGACACCGTCCATTAATAGATCGTCAAACAAGTTTAGAAGTCTTATAATTGCCAATTATATGAAGACTTGTGACTAGATCCACTATTGGTGACTTCTTAACAATTCTATCTGCGTAATTTTACTCTCAAGGCTTGGGTCAAGAAGTGGTTTTCAGGCACTTTTCTATTTCTTTCCTTCTCTGATTTTTTTATACATACTTGTTTATTAATTGTAAGTAAATGAAAAGTAATAACAAAAGATATTGGAATATCGTAATTAATATTTCCCTAAAGTACTTCTTAGTAAATAAATACAAAAATGAAACGATAATAGTCAAGATCAGTTAACTGCCATATGTGATACACGGTTGGGCGATCACGTCTTTCGATAAAGGTTTGACAGTAGGTTGCCATTTCTTTATGCGGTAGACTGATTTCCAATCAAGGCTAAAGAACCCAGTCAGTCTTGCTATTAAACCCATACCTAGGAGAGAAGAGATGGGTTCACCCCTTTCGCAAGTGTATTTGTGGTAAAGATACTGAGGTAGCAAGGGAGATATTGAAATCAAGTGTGATAAGAACAAGATACATAATTGATGGGACCAAACGTATATAAACGAAAGTAAATTATGAAATAAATAAAGAGAAAAATAATTTAAATCTCAGAATATTGCCCATGAGAACATAAATATAAAATGATGTAATTAATATGAAAAAGGAAATTTTCGCGAACAAGAGGGAATTGAAAAAATGAACTCGGACATAAGAGAAAAGAATGTGAAAAGAAATGAGAGGAAAAAAAAAAAAGGAACGTACTGAAGGAAAGAGAATTGAAGATTAAAAAAGGGGAAAATCATATATATATATATATTTTTAACTCGATGGGAAAATAATAAATATGTAAAGATTTATCGAATTCTTCCACATTGGCAAGTTTTTCCAATCTCGGCCACCTTTGTAAAAACTTGTTATCGTCTGCGCTGATAGCCAAGTCGGCAACATTACGGAAAACATTAAATCGAATAACACCGATGCTGAAGCGAACAAGTGCAAAGAAAAAAAAATCCTGTTAGGGGAGAACTTCTAAGAATATTTATTCAAACGGAAGGTCTTTAAATGAAAGATTCTGTGGTTTTTTTTTTTTTTTTTTTTTTCAGTTTTTAAGGTAGAGAATTTTATCTTAGTGAGTTTTACTTATTCTACCCTCTTTCTGCTTTATTCCTTCTCTCTCCTCTCTCCCTCTCTGAGGGAAGTTGTCTGGTTGATTTGTTTCTGGCAACTTATAAACTGACGAGCGATACAGCAGACAAATTTGGTAGGTGCGGGTTGAGAGGCGGCCAAGTGTCTAATGATTAAGTATTGGCACTGATGGAAAACACTAGTAATTAAAGATGTGCGCTGTAAGGAATCATAAAATAATCAGTGAAGAAAGTGGGGAAGGCAGCACAAAAAATTTTACGCATAAAAGATAAAGAACGAAAAATCAAAACGGTGGGGGGGGGGGCATGCCGGAGATGAGAAAATAGTTTCAGATCGTCAAGAAAACTGAAGACGTGAAACAAATATATGTTGAAGTAGCACAAAAGAAAAATGTCGTAGTATATACTTGAAAAAATTCATCAGTAAACGAAATGCCTTGAGGTGGTGATCTTAGTCTTACTGGTAGGACCATCAAGATTACAATCGAAACATATTTTTTGTATACTTATAAACATATACTATTTTTCTGATAGGTAAAGAAGTTGACATTTCATCTTAGATGTAATATCGATTCAAGACGTAGGTAATCTTGGTCCTACATAAGTATTTATTATCTGTGAATTGCTATGGTTTCTTGGGAAAGCAGTGAAATGATTTTTCCTTGCATTCACCAGATTTCTGAATTCAGTATCGTCCTTCCACTAGACTGGTTGCCATAATAAAATCTAGCACCTCCTTTCTGTTCACATTGACGTCATCACCCAGTTACGATCTTTCTAGCTGACTGCTTTTCTGTCAACTATCGGATGTTAAATCATTTTGTAAAATTAACAAAGGTGACCGGAATCATCATCAACATCATTATTATTATTATATGTAATTATAGTAAAAAAAATAAAATAAAATTGTCACGTTTATATTTCACGTGTTTCTATTACGTGCTCTTTTTCAACGGATTTGGTTTAAATTTGACATATTACATTGACGTGAATAAACAAGAACATTGAAAATAAATCTCCTATCGAATATATTGCGACAGAAAAAAATTTTCTAAAATACAGAAATTAAAAACGAATAATAAGATTAAGAGAAGGAAAGGTGAATATAAGAGATGGTGGGAAAACAATGTTAGAAAGAAAAAAAACCTTTTTCATTAATAAACGAAAAGAGAAAAACAGATGATGATTAACATATAGATTAATAGCGCAGGTTTATGGCCCCACCCTCCGTTTTTTTTAATCAACATTGCCCTCAAAGAAACCTGTAGTTTGATGTGCTAAGTACTGGTACCAAACAGTAGATTCATAGCTTTCACCAAAATTTGAGCATTTACATTAAAAGATCTTCTGAAAGATGTATAGAAATATCTAATTTCCAGAGGACTTTGCTTAAAACTGACTTTAGAATTTTACTATTTCAAGAATAGATTCAGATAAATTTAGTATCTTTGTATTAGATAAATTGAAGTAAAGGTGGGCTATAGAGATCATTTTATCAAAAAAAGTGAAGTTATTTTTTCCATTAATTTTGACAAAAGAGAAGGAAATGGGCCAACTTTTGAAAATTGGTATGGAGCCTGACCGAATCCTGACCAAACCTGCTCGGAGGCAAAAAAAAAAAACAAACTCACTAAAAATCACAACCTATTCTAAATAACATCAATATTCACCAACAAATCTTCCCCAAAATGATTGAAATGATGAAATTCATGGTTTTACGTACACAATATTGAGTCTACATATTAATTTCCAAAACAATAGCGTATTTTGGAGCGGAAATACACCAATTTTCAGGAGAAAATTGGGGACAAAATTGAATATTCTGAATTGAAATCACCGAATACCTCAATAATAAATTCTATCGAGACACGCTATCGTGCAAAAGTGTCCATATTTGAACATCTCATCAGGAAAAATGGTCAAGAGGGAATTTGGAGGCTACGACTCACACATGTTTAAAAATGACATCGTTACTCTGAAGGTAAACTTTATATACACAGTATAAAGTGCATTCAATATATTCCACTTCATGGTACAATTAACATGTCTATACCAGTTGATTATTTGATGGTGTATCTGAAACAATATTCCTTAGATCATCAAAATGATGTTGCAAGGCAGCAGCACTATATCCAAAGAGACCAAAATATCTTTCTTTTATATAATGCAACTTTTTTCTTTTTACCAGCTTTATTCAATACATCATCAAATTCCTCATAGATTGATGTTTTATGACCATAATTCGATACAAGTTTGCAAAATGCATCAATTACTGCAGGGATTAAAAATTTAGCCAGGAAAGATTTCAAAGATGGGATTGTTTTGATTATATTTTTTTCCTTTTAGTTCAAACTTCCTCAAAGACCTTAAAAGTGTGACTCATGAAAAGATGTAGGGATGTGCTGTGACAGGAGGGTTGCAGCTAACAAGTTTTCATTCTTTAAATTCTTGGATACTGAATCTGTAATGAGGGCCGTTATTTTACCAAATTTGGTCTATTTTTGCTGAAAACAAACATATATTTCCTAATTTCCTGTGCAATCCTTGTAGAAACAACATGTTCAATTATGTGAATCGAAATCGGAAAAAAAATTGGGTGTTCATTTTAAGTTTTGTGGAAAAAAAAAATCACTATAAATGGCATAAGTTGTCATTTATAGTGTTTTTTTTTCTTTTGGTGGTGGGCACAGGTTTCCGTCCGGCACTATCCCAATTTCCCAAAACTTTCAAAACGTTTCCTTCTATTTTGACAAAGATGAGTGGAAAAAAAATTCCTCCATTTTTTTTTTTTTTTTTTTTTTTTTGAAACATTTGATCTTTATCGCCCAGCCCTAATTGAATGAAAATATATTCAAACTAGAATTCTTATGAATCACCACATGCAAAATATGCTATTTTTTACTGTGTTCGATAACTGTTAAAGAATAAAAGATGTACAAAGATTATACGAAAGGCCTCTAATAAGATTTGTTAGTTCATATCTTAGATCATTTTTAATAAAAACAAAAAAAAGATAAGTGTATATATAGCACCCTGTTACAACAGGGCACAAATTATAAGACCATGTTTGTAATTCGCATTGTTTACTGAAAGTCACACTGTAACTATACCATATTACATCATAATATAGCTAAATTATTCAGTATAATTTACTTTTGAAATAAATGAAGGTCTTATTTGATGACACAATGGTCTATTAATAATGTGTTTGTGCCATATATCTTGATGATATACAATTTTTAAACCTTCAGTAAATTATACATTTTATAAGGCTGTGCTATGTTTTTCACTTAAAACTGAAATGAAACTTCAATGCTACGATTTTGAACCTGAACGTTATATTTAAACTCCTTTCCCCAAAAAACGGTAAGGATGTGGAAAAATATATTTTTTGTCATTATTTATTATGTGAAATCTCAACATTAAAATTAAGTGCAGTCCTATGGTTCAGAAAGTGACATGCCCTAATAAAGTAATAGTCGAGGGTGGATTAACATTAAGGACATATTTAACGTGTATCCATTTTATGATATACATATTTATTGTTCTAGGATTTGGGCGATCATGGATATCCACAATTGCCTGTTTCTATCTGAAAGGCTGAACCTTTCCCCATCACCCATTTTTCTGTTTTTCTATCTGTACACACACACTTGTTAAGTAGCTTACTCGCTGTTTCATTATACCCTGTAAGTGCTAAATTTTGCAAACGGCCCTTCCTCATTTTATGACCCATAATTTGCGATTATTACTATCTGTAACTGTTTCAAATTTCTTTAAAGATTTTATCCAATGGACCAATGTTCTTGCGTCCGTTAGTAGAAACTACATCTTTGTCACTTTCGTATTTATCTGTCACATTTTCTGCGGCCTGTTGGTAAATATTTCCGTCCGTTATGTGCCATGCATGATACACGCGTAGGTGATCATGTATCTTTCGATACCTGACTGACGAGGAGGAAATTTTCCCGCTCTTTTTCGGCATTTGTTTCTGCGGTAGATCAGTTACCATCCAAGATACAGAACCAGTTATGTCCTGCTAGTTAATCATTGCTGTGTGTGGGGAGAAGAGGATTCATTCCTTTCCCAATGGTATTAGCATGTAAGTGAATGTAATGGATTCGATTGGAATCGACACTCCGATATCTCAATCAGAGACGGTATCGATTACTCCACCGTGCCTCCTAAATAGTTACATTTCGGTGACTGGTTGATATTAACGGCACAATGGTTTATTAATAATGTGCTTGTACATTAGGTAGCTGACACCATGGGGTTAGTCTTTTGTTGACAACCATGCCTTCTGTTTCCTTGAGTTCATAGTTATTTCTTGCCTTAATTATTTTAGGTATTTCAGTTTCCTTTACGAATCTGTCATCAACACAGTGGCATCATGTCACGACACATGTTTTCAGTATTAACCGAAATAAAATGAACTATATATTGGTTAGTAAAAATGACACCCGCTAATAGACCCAAACTGTGATTTGAGCCTATCACTCGATTCACATTACTTATGAATATTTAGGGACATCTATATTCTTCATCTTTTCTACTCCTTAAACCCATACTTTGTAGTTCATTAGAGAGATTGCATTTGCCCCTAATGGAAAGCGCTACGAAACACAGACACACACACAACGAACATCTACGAATATTCACTCCTTCAACCACAGGGATAGAAACACTTAAAATTGTGAGTAACAAACTGTTTAATTCTCTTACAAGTAACAATACATTTTACTAAAGTTCTCTAAATTCAGACATTTTAATACAACTCAGTTTATCAACGGGAATATTTTCCTCACTCAAAAATCCAAGGACAAGTAAACTTCAGCATTTCAAACACAACATAATTACTGTCTGTACAATTGTTGTTATGCATATATAAATTCCATTTACTTATGAAACTTTCCTTCATGAATGTTATTCTTTTTGTTTGCTTATTTCATGTGACCACACTTGTAAATTTTAAAAAAATGCTATAGGTTGAAATGAGGCCGTTCAAAACGCAACAACCTATAGAAAATGCCTTTGGGCTACTTTCTTCAATTTATGCTAGTAAATCCATGCCAGGATAGGTTGTAATGCTCAATGCATAGTCTTATATGGCTTACAAGGTTAAAATGCAACACTTTGCAATAGTTTTAGATAAAATGACGAAGTAAAACCCGCATCGTAATGACAAAAGACATCATAGAAAATGTGAAATTCATGCAATTTAATGAACTAGCGCGCGCGCTCTCTCTCTCTCTCTCTCTCTCTATATATCTATATATATATATATATATATATATATAGAGAGAGAGAGAGATGTTATACTTGGCTTTATTCTATTTAACGAGCTTGGGAATAATGTTACCATAACAGTCTAAGAGAAATACACTCCCCCACACAACAAAAATACAAATTGTCCTTAGTGTTATAAAGGACAGGAATTCGTGAAGAGCCATGGTTACCCTCATCTTGCAGGGTCACAACACATAGTGAAAGAAAACGGATATTAGCAGTCTATTCTAATGAGAATATGAGAAATATTGTAATGTTTGCCGTTTCCTTGTATGGAAATATTTGGCATTCATTGACCGTTTAATCAGATTAAAATTTATAAAATATTTTTCTTAAAACAACTGTTCAAAAAAAGTTTCTCGGCGTTACCAGCAATTATCTCTCTTTCCTTTATTAATGGAGCCTTCCATCATTAACTTTTCTTTCTACTTTGGAATTTCAACATCTTGATTGTCATTATTTTCTCTTAGTTAAATGTGGATGATCAATTTTAGTTGTTGAAAGTCCTCAAGTACATCACTTGAGCATGTTATTTTACACGGGTCCGTTTGTATGTATTTATGTTACACCAATGCAGCTGTTCGAAAAAGTGTCGTCTCCGACCAGACCCATAGTCTTCACTCGCTCAAATTCATTTTTAACCATAGATCTTAAGAGTTTGTTTATAGCAGACAGCGTAGACATTCCTGAACGGGTTTGGTGCCAGGCATAACATCCGTATGAAAATCTCGATCGGATTAGGCTATCTAAGAACAGGATTCAAGCTTTCAGGTTAATGTTTGGGTTTTGTAGATACTTGCTATATTGTGCGAAAAAACCTCTACCGATAGCATTGCGATGTTATCTCAAACAGAAGACAGTGATGTAATTACAATATTGTACATTTAAGAAACTCATTCTATTGCCATAGAAAATCTAAATAGGATAACTGGTAAATATAAACGTTTATATTGATATGCTTTCTTCTTATTCACACTTAATGTAAAATCCTGTCGAAGGAATTGTGATTTACTTTGCAGAGCAGATTCTTGTTGCTCTCTTTGTTATCACCTTAGGGCATATTGTTAATATTTTGTGTTCTATACGGCACGTAGTTTTCTGGGAACTAATAAGCCCTCAAGAGGGAAAACGAGACATGCTTTCTAAATAGAGAACAAAAGTGACTACGTCACACTCATTGTACACCGGCATCTCGTATCGTTAGAATTTCCTTGACCGACAGATGGAGTAATACCTCGCATTAACGTTTACGTAACAACAATATATATGTGAACTCAAAATTATTAAAACCCAAACAACGAGATGAGGTATTATTTACACTATTTACATTATTCAGTCTATTGTCCTCATATTTGTTGCCATATTTATCACAAATTTTCGGCTGCTGTACGCTCCGGCCTTCTTCAGTTGGTTGAAATATCGAATTGAACCCTATATTTCCCTCGCTGGGGTAAACTGTTCTAGTCTAGTCATGTCTAATGGATGTCACTTCTCTGTTATCTCCTGCTGATTCACCATGTCAAGTTCGCCACTGACTTAACCAGGTATTGAACTCACAACACTTTTGGTCCTGTCACTGGATCTAACCAACGCCTTTATCCACTTTGCCATGTGTACCAAACACCTGAAGAAGGCCGGAGCGTACAATGGCCGAAACGTTGTGATAAATATGGCAACAAAGCTGAGGACAATAGTCCGAATAATTTAAATAGCAAACAAAGATTATATGTATGTAAAAACAACACAAATTCTAGTTTATACGAGGAAGTAAATGTCAGCGCATGTATATGAGTGTAAGTAATTTCGGAAAAATGAGTCGGTTGGCTGATTTTGTTTGGCTGCATATCAAAACATCTATTGGTTAATTAATACGAAAATCTAAATATATTGAAGATAAGTTTATGGCGTCAGCTAAATATATTTTGAGCGCAATTATATGCCTTCAACTTTATGGTTGGTCTTTCTTCTTATTAATAGGTATTTTTATACTTTCATAGTGTTCTGTTTGAGAGTCCGGTAGTTGCGCATAGCTGGGACCCTAATAAGTACTACTATCCCGGGAAAAATGAATCCTGGATTAACAGCAATTATGTGCTTCCACGACCCTCAAAACCACCAATATTTCGATCAGAGGCATTATTAAAGATGTAGTTCATCAACATACATATGACTATGAAATGAGTCGATATCAAACAGAGAAATCTCACCAGCACTTATCTTTTACATAGATTTAGGGATTAACGTTGGCAAACGATATTAGAAAAGCTAATATCCGTAAATAATTGACATTTAATTTAGTGTTAGTCATTTAGAAATCTAAGAAAAATAGATAATTTGTTTTCGTATAGTTGATAAAATCTAATAACATTTGCCATCATCAGATAAAGTTCATGAATAATTTCTCGGGTCGCAGATGTAACTCCTCCTATATTCGGACTTTGTCGTTTCCCCGAAGCACAGACAACTTACAAGTGTACTTGCAAATATAAATTTGACAACAGCTGAAAACTTTCTGTGTATTTTACGTTTAAGAAATTCCCAAATCAAAAATGTTGATTCATGTCACAACTAATAATAGGTTATGCCTTGTAACACGTAACCATTCAAATCGTACAAATTCACATGGAATGGTTGGGATTAATGGCGAAAAGTAACTGAGATGTTATAAAAGCAACGAGAAAGAGAGGTGGACGATAACAGAATTCAAGAGTGAAGCAAGAAAGTCAGAGTGAGGAAATGAGAATACTGGCAAAAAATAAATCAGAGAGCAACGGAAGTCCATTTCAAAGTAGTGGTGAGGAGAAGGGATATTGTGATGCATTGCCAAAGAAACGAAGAAATGAAATGAAAACTGGCAAAATTTCGAGGAAACACGAGAATGGGATGAAATGAAGAATAAGAAAATAAAAATTACGATACAGAAAAACACGCACCGACGATAATAAAAATATATTTCAAGAAAAATAACAAAGATATGAAAAGAGAACTTGGCAAAAGTCAGGCCAAATCGTGGAAGCTGAAATAAACACACACATATATATATATATATATATATATATATATATATATATATATATATATATATAATGTGTGTGTGGAGGGTGTTTTAATAAGTATAATGTCCAGGAGTCAATACAGCTGAGAGAATTAATTGGCAAAAGAATAAAGCGAAATTTGAAGAAGTTTGGGAGAATCACAGAGTAAGAAAATTATATAAAAGATAGATAAAAACAAAATTGCGGAAGACAATAATTATATTAAACGTGGGGTACCGACAATATTCTTTTAATAAATAATATGAAGTCGGGAAATAGAAGAAACATACAGGAACACATATCGCATTAACTGCTGCATTGTGTGTGTGTGTGTGTATATATATATATATATATATATATATATATATATATAGAGAATGAAATAGAAAAGAAAGAGATAGAAAGATATATATATATATATATAAATATGTAGAAAATAGGTTAGATAAATAATCCAAAGTTCCTTCGTATTTTTGTTATTATTTAAAAAAAAAATAGTGCTCGATACAAAAGTAGAGCATAAATATAATTATTTATTTAAAAATATGATTCCATCGCTACAAAAGAAAATTCTTATGTAGCGATGGAATCATATTTTTAAATAAAAAATTATACAACCTTCAAAATAGGACATCTAACCTAAACCTGTCTAACAAGTGTAATATTGGAGGAATCGAGACTTTTACCCAAGATCCTAATGTACAGCCAGTTAGATCAGGGCTACAGGAATATAGGACGCCCACAGCTAAGATACAAGACTAAGCTTAGATGCAACTTGCCAGCAGTCTATATACCACATAACACCCTGGAGCGTTTAGCCTTAGAGCGGGTAGAATGGAGATCAACTTATTATAGTGGACTCAGCAATTTTCAATCTGCTCGTCCGAATCATCTTCAAGAAGCGAGAGCAAGATCTAAAATGTCAGCCAATCTAACAGTGATCTCATCTCACAATACTCACACTTGCTCCATGTGTGACCTCTTTTGTACATCACTAGCGGGTCTTAAAGGCCACTTAATATTTTCGCACAAAATTTCATAACTGAATCAAGTAAGCTGTCAGATCATCATACATCGAAACCGACGGGAGAGTCCATTTTATATATATATATATATATATATAGTGCGACAGAAATATCTTCCACCTAATGGTAAAATATTAGCTGCATGACATAATTGACACTAATGTGTGAGATGTAATTACGTTGTATTCTTTCTATCCCTCACACTCTCATACATACATTTTTATATATGAAAGAAAGAATAATGAAAATCTATTGATTCTATATCTCGGTGTGAATGATTTTAAAATTTAGTTTCTGTAAATGTAATTTATGTCAAATATCATTTGGTGGATGCGTACAAATTCTATTCAAATTTGTAGCGTTGATTTCACACTAAATCTTATGAGAGTCTTGAATCATTCTTTCTACCTCTAGTGACAAACTGTACCGCAGACTAGAATCGAAGAGGAACCATTTCAATTAATTTCTCAACAACAATCTGGTCTGTTCCCAGAGAAAGAGATAATGTGCAGAGACATTGTCGCTTCCATTCTGAAAGGGCACATTGGAAATCTCTCACACACACATACAGATATATATATATATATATATATATATATATATATATATATATATATATATATATATATATTAGTGTGTACTCGTATAAATCTATCGACAATGGTGGAGAAAGGCTAGATTCTTTTCCCATTTTTACCGTTTGCTAGGGTAGGCATTCAATATTTGCTTTGGTTAGAATGATTTGTGTATCTTCTACAGCCTCAGAGACAACCCGGCATTTATATTGGAATTACGCTGAGCGACAATTAGTTAATTTATACGAGAAAAAGCGATTTAATTAAATTCAAAAATTATATTTATCGGATAAGCATTTTTCAAAAAGGCTCCTTTTTTTTTTCTTATTATATTACAATGTTTACTGCATCTACCGGTCTGCGCACACAAGGTAAAATTTGTTTGGGATAAAAAATTGAGCTGTTATGTGTGATGGTCACAATGTGAACGAGAGGATATGAATTCCTTAAAAGTGTAAATAATACACAGTATTTAAAATTAAACACGCGGCGTCAGTTTCTGACACGAATATCAACTAAACATAAAAATAGAAGTCATTTAGAAATTTTAGACATAAAATTAAATCCATTAATTATGTAGAAAAAATATATATCTGTCACTGAATAACATGAAAATACTTTCAGAATAAGATTAACAAAAATATTTAATAAATGTTAAATATACATTGATACTAACGACACACGCGCACACATACATTATATATATATATATATATATATAGGAGCACACACACAATGTTTGAGAAACACATTAGGACGAATTTAATCTTATACATGTTAGTCAGTTAATTTTTGTGAAACTCTATCGGTGAATAACTGATATGAAATGGACTAAATATTAAAATAATCAGCGGATATCAGCTACGTAATTGATGATGACCAGAGAATCGTTGCTCGAAACGATGTGTTCATAATTAAGTCTATTATTAAGCTTGAAAACGGTAGATAGAAATAATACATACATATTGATTATTAAGAATCTCTGAAACAATAAAATGAAATAAAAAAAATTAAAAAAAAAACTTGTGAAAAATAATAAAATCATTTGATTGTAAGAAAGATCAAAAGACGTGATATGACTAAAAAGTAGAGATAGCCGAAAAAATATCAAAACGCATATAGATTAGTATGGAGGACAATCTAAAAAAAAAATAAATGAAACATCGCATTTAGAATGAAAAGGTGGTGAGTCTTCATAATTATTCGATAGAATAAAGTTAGTTTATATATATATATAAGTAATTTAGTGCTTAATATATATATATATATATATATATATATATATATTGTAAGTAATTCTAGTGCTTATATATATATATATATATATATATATATTGTAAGTAATTTAGTGCTTAATATATATATATATATATATTGTAAGTAATTTAGTGTTTATATATATATATATATATATATATATATACACTGTAAGTAATTTTAGGACATTAACTTGTTTTAAAAAGAAATAAATTCTATTAAAATTAAGTGTGAAATATTATATAATTGTAGTTAAAACGTATTCTAACCTAAACCTCTCTATCAATGTACTTCTAGCACTTAAAAAATCCAATAAAACACCTACTGTAAAATAAAATTAATAAGAAAAGCTAGAATGTGTAGGCCATTAAATAACCCATGTCCTTTGTACATACATGAGAAACTATATATTACTAAGTTTATAAAAAATAAGTTTACTGGATCAGAGAAATGAATTAGCTATTTTTTGCCGCCATTGGCAAAAATTTTCCTTAAATAGTATTGAAAAATAAAATTAAAAAAAAAATAAAACAATGTTTACCTGGTAATGTTTATACTTATATTGATATGAAAAATTAATTTTATATACTGTAAGTAATTCTAGTACAATTACTTGTTTCAAAACTATTAAAATTTAAAAGTGAAATATTTTAAAATTGTAGTTAAATAAAATGTATTCCAACATAGACATCCCCCAAAAATCTTCAAGTATACAAATAGAAAAAATGACGTAAATTTTTTTGCCGTTAAAAATAAAATTTAAAAAAAACCCCAGACGACATGCATTTAACGGATGTCAGAATTCGTTGAAAAATACATCCCTACCCTCCCTAAACTTAACCCCTTTTTCGAACGTAACTAATAACTGATACAAAAAAAGTTAATAAAAATGAACACGCTACCGCCCCTTGTCTGAATGAGTGGATCTCTCTGTATCTTGGAAACACTTGAATTATGAAATTTCTGTGCCTTTAAAACTTAGTAAATTTTAAAAAAATGTTACTCCAAAAATTGCTTGAGGATGAAATGGAACTAATGTTTTTAATTTAATTACAAAATTAAATTTGAAGCTTTACCTTCCATTTTTTAAATATAGTTATTACTGTATAGCGAAAAAACATATTTTAAACTAGTTAATTTATAATATCTATCTATCTCTCTTTTCTCTCTCTCTCTCTCTATATATATATATATATATATATATATATATATATATATATATATATAAAGACTCAAACACTAATATTCCATGGTTATAAGTTATTACATTGCAATCGTAATCACGATCCAATTAATCAGACCTACAAATAAATTATAAACATGAAATATTAATGTTTGAGCCTATATATATTATATTCTTCCTCTCCCTGGACATTGAGTTCTACCTGGATTCTATCCTCTTGGAAATATATAATCCACTAATATTATATATATATATATATATATATATATATATATATATATATATATATATATATATATATATATAATCCGATTTTCTTTTTATTCTGAATCACAAGACGATATGCAGTATTGCCAGTAATACACAGGTGGTTGTGTGGAAAAATACGTGCACAATCTTTAATTATGAGCAGAAAGAAGAGTAAATGGATGGACAGTACATAGAGTTTGACATTGCATTTGAATTTTTGCAGTTAAACGTTGTCAGGAAAGCATTGAACCGGAACGAACTTCCACAAGCGTAAAGTGCGAGAGAAGCAACTGTTAGAATATACGGCTACATCTAGTCAGCTAAACTGTAAATTGATGTGATCTTGACGCCAGTCTAGTACCGTGCTTAGTTTAAAAAAAAAAAAAACTATAGGTTCCATAGTGAAAAGATCATGCGAACTTATGAAAGTATTTACATAGGACAGGGGCCACCTTAGTGCGATGGAAAAATCATTGGACTCGTGTCAATAATATTGTTGATTCTCCTTAGAATATTATCAAAGAGCTCAAGGTATATAGCAGGAGTACCTGACCATATATATTAACAATATTCTAAGCATGAACGTATCGTAATTTTATAGATATGCAAGATAGATTCTGGATAGAGAAATTGTCTCACCCGATATAAAATAGAAATGATGAATACACATTGCCTTCTCTTTCTATGCTTTGTTCTTTTCAAATTGAATAGTGTCACCTGTGCGGCTGACTTCAATATGCTTCGGCTTATGTAATTTATACGAAGAATAGAATGTAGCAAGAAACAAAATGTCTACTCAAATTCGTCAACTAAAAAGAAAACCTACATCTGTTATGGCAGTTCTGCATCACATGGTTACCAATTATGAAGACCCTTCGGTTCGTGCTTGCTGAATTAAGCTGCGGTGATGCAAATCTCGAATAGTTGCGTTCCCTCTACCTAAAAAGCGAACACCTTTTCACCATTTCGTCATGATACTTTCACAGTAATTTCCTGCTAAACGATGCTTGCCTAACCTCCTGAATTTTGTCAATTTCCATCTTGTATGTTGTTATCGTTAATCAGCTTTGTCTGAAGTTTTATTGTTAGAAGCCAGAAGAAGCGGCGGCCAATTTTCGAGAAGGCATCAAATGTTATTAAACGCTGGATAATTTGCAGAATTTCGTACCAGTCTCTGGGTCGGCCGGGTTAAGCCTAAAGAAGAAGGAAGTGTATAAGTCGTGAAGGGTAACAGAGGTGGTCTTCTAGTATAACCCGTTACCCTCTGAAGAATACCGTCGTTCTAATAATTCTCCTTCATTGCAAATAGGAAACTAAGAAGGCCACAAAAGGCGTGAGTATGATCAAATTCCGTTTCTTGATTGAATTTCTTCTCTTGCGATAATGTGAAATCTTTAAAAGTTAGTAACTTTTAAATCAGAGACATCAGAGATTTGAGAGTTGACATTTTCCGCCTGTCGAAGTAAGCGTGATATATAGGACCAGAGATTTAGTAAGACTCGCATACATGAAATAAAATAATTTGAGAAATCAGATAAGAACGGAAGTTTAAGGAAATAGATAGTTATATGATTAAGTTTTGAGCTTATTTTTTTTTTACAATGGCATTAGCATTACTAGGTTTAAATAATGCATAATATTCTATTTTGACAGTTATATACAATCATTGCATAAGTTGAAAGCGTAAGAACATTTTGCGATGTTATCGGGTAGGATTGTAAATCTTCCAATTCTTGATTTATTAGTTTAAAAGCTACCCGAAGGCAATATATTTTACGAAACCAATGCATAGACAAATATTTTTTTTATAATTAATAGCTTCTCAACAACGTTACTACATATTTCTACTACACGTCTTCAAACTGTAGTCAAAATAATTTCAGATTCCTTGGATGAGAAAAAGTAAATTATATTTTTAAGTACCATTAGAAAATGCAAAACCAGTTCTAGCTTGCAACCCCGAAAAAAAAAAAAAAACAAAACAAAAAAGAAAACAATCGATATCTTAACAAAAGTAAGGTAAAAGACTGGATAATATATATAAGTGATGAATTTAATAAATCAGTGCTCGATGTAACGAAACAAATATATTAATATATATTATTTCGAAAATCAGAAAAATAATATACTCACAAGACTTCCGCTGGTCTGAAAATATATGGCGGTCTTATTCTGAAAAATATTTGCATTAAAACGACTTTCATGGATAGCTCACATACGTGTCTGCAAAATATTAAAAACCTTTAGTAGTTCCTATATGACCATGAACTTAGTTTGATTTCGCATTCAACGTCTTATAAGAGATTATATAAGGAGGAACAAAATTAATCCATAAAGTATTAATTTCAAGACATTTTCAAATTAAAATATTATGATATAATTGTCTTGGTGATTAGGGGGGTGAATTTTTTAAAGGCACACATGTGTCTGAGTTTTCAAAAATTTAGACTATATGCATATAACTTATGAATCCTGGAGAGAATCGAAATTGATAAACCGAATAATGATAAAAATTGATATGGGATGAGTAGTTCTTATGTTATTTATTTTCGGATTTGGTCACGGCCAATTAGGACGATAGACTTACATAAGTTTTATACATTATACTGGATAAAGCGTATGAATGTGTTCGTTGTAAATAACGCTTGAAGATTGCGTAAATAATTTCGTTGCGAATCTCCACATATTTGTTGTTCTTGTTGTTGACCCTCTCTCTCACTCACACACATATATATATATATATATATATATATATATATATATAAATGCAAAGATGGTGCGATTGATAAATTGTCTGAATGGCGCAAAAATGACAATTAAAATAATATCGCATTTTAATAGATATATTTACTAAAAGTACTCAAAAATATCTTTAAATATTAAAGTGTAAATATTTTCACTAAAATCTTCATTGGCTTCAACCATGGCCTGCAGACGGTTTTAGAATTTCCTGTAATCTTCTGGACGTTCTCCTTGTTTATGTTGGTGAATGCTGCCAATTTTGCTTTCAGTTTACAAAGGCTTGCTCTCTCGCTCAACTGCGTCGGCAAACTCAAGGGAGACGTAGTTTGTGGAGTTAGGTGGCCAGATGTAAGGGGTGATGTAGTCGTCGAAATTGTCTGACAGTCATGATTATATTCTCCTGCTTGTATTGCATGGGGCGGGGTTGTGTTGACAGCCATAGGTTCTTCCAGTAGTCACACTCTTAACCCAGGACAGTACTATTTCA